>OY744481.1:105804476-106404476 GCA_963556165.1 Tipula helvola
AACTATCATAACCCAAAATATATATTAAAATTGAATTTATGCAAGAAAATGATTTTGCTAATAAATTTCGATTTGACTATAATTTACTGTTGAGGACATTTTTAGGAAATAAGCCACCTTCACAATATTTTTAGGAATCAATTCAATGAATAAAGCTTTACCTGTAAAAATTGTATTAATAATAAATTCAATAATAATAAACAACTTTTGATGTTATGAAATTAAGAAACGACCAATGATTTGCACATTATCGTACTGCTTCACAGTTATTTTAACTGTCCCCTTCTAATTATGTACTTATGGAGGAATCATTTATGATTCCATTTTCAGCCTTCATGTTTGTTTAATAATACAATTTAAAATTGAATAGAGGTAAATCAAATAAATTACTTCTTCAAAAGGATTTTCCATAAAGTTTATTAATTTTATAAATTTTATAAACTTTATAGGTATACAATTACACCCAAGGTTAATATAGCAAATCAAGGGAAAGGAAAAATTGTTTAATTAGTTAAATTTTAGTTCAAAATTAATTTAATTTTCATTACCAAGTTATGCAACCTGTTTTCAAATTACAATTGTAGTGAAACTCCAAATTAGTACATACATAAAATATCAAGACATCCGGTTCCTAATTATATTCAGCTATGCTGTGGTTTTTTAAAAAACATCACATATATCTATATAAAACCCATCCCCGATATACAACACAACAACACTTTACTCGTGTTATGTATTATAACTTACAACTAATGAACCAAGGAAGCCTACACAAACCGCACCTTATCAACACATACAAAACCTACTACTTCTACAAGCATTCGTGTCGTGACACATCGCAAAACCAACATAAATGTCTAAACATTTTTGTTGACTTCGACGCAGTGTTGTCTTTATCTACTTTTGTTGTACGACACACACGAGGAATGAAGTATTCTAGTATAATTCTCTATACAAATTTTCTCTACAAAATAACCCATTGTTTGAATAGAAATAAATAAAAAATAAAACAATGTAATAAAATGAACAAATTCTTCACAAATACATACCACCAATGTATGTATTGTGAACAACAGCACATGGTGAAATTACCTGCTTAACGGTATTAGAGTAGTACCGTTAATTATTTATTTTTGAACTCGTCTTTATTTTTTTAATTTTTTAATGTTCAAAAATTCCTACACTTTTCACTTTTTCACTTTAATTATGTTTTCCCACATTTATTCATTTATTTAACGCATCACAAAGCGCAAAAATAAGTAAATTTAACTCACATTTAACTTAAAATACATACCCACATATGCATATACACATATATAGTATAACATATGTATATACTTACATCTGTAAACATGTAGAACAAAACCAAACTAAAAAAATATAATAAAACCAAATTTACAAAGAGGACGACCAAAACATGTCTATCCTCTTCGAGCGTTGACGACCAACCTACACCGACGCCAGTCGTATTTCTAATTGTTTTTGAAATTGCGTTCTTGCGAAAAAAGGTGAAGAGGCGATGTATAACTCCATATACAACGGCGAAAAAAAAATGTTTGACGACTCATATAATGGCTTGTGCTGATGGCCCTCTTCCACGACTAATGATTGTGCTTAATTACAAAATTATACCATTGAACTTATTTAGAACCCCATGCCCAGGGAGTGGGGATTTGAAAAATAAGAATCAGGCTGGATGACTAGCGAATTCTTTATTGAATACGTAGCTAATATTTTCCTACGGTGGCTAAAACAGAACAATGTAAATTTTCAGTAATTTTGGTCGTTGATGGCCCTTGTTCGCATTTGATGCTTAGCCGTGGCGAGCTTTGGAAAGAGAATGCTCTAATTAACTCACCATATTCAGCCACTCAATGCAATTGTGAAACAGCTGTTCACAATTGGTGTTTAAATAATTATCAAATTGAATTGAAAAGGAGCACTTTAGTCCCTTGTTGTGCATTTTATAATACACTACTGCCAATTCAACTATATACAATTCAAAGTGGCTTCAGAACAACTGGTTTGTTTCCTTTTCATTCGGAAGCAGTAAACTACGGTAAGTTAATTCAGAACTTAGAATCTTCGCTCCAATCGACTACGCCGATTTCTAAAACACAAGCATATCTGGACCACTAGAAGACCAACATTTATTTTATTTGTGGGAAAGTAAAAAAGAAAAAATAGAAAACGCAAACATGCTTCGCATGATTTTATCAATTTGGAGAGTTCGGCTTGCGGATTTGAACCCATTAATGAAAATCTAAATGTTAATCAGACAAAATGTTTAAATATGGAATCTGGCGATAACCCACTGTGCAATAACATAGACCTGTATGGTACATTCGCTCATCACGATGGAGCTATTTTAACTGAAATTGAGGAATTTGGGCAGGTATTGGCGATTAGCATGGAATCATAACACCTGCCGATGATTTTATGGATCAAGCGGAAACTCCATTTAAGGAAACTATATTTTGTCCAAAAACGAAAGAAGAAGCCACAACCATAAGGCGGACACGAAAAACTATGCCGTCAGTAAAAATTTCATCTGATGCTTATATTTCATATTAGGACAAGAAAGAACATGAAAAAGATCGGGTTGTAAAAGGAAGATTGAGTCGGAGACAAAAGCGAGAAGCGCAGAAGTAAATAAAAGAAACCGGTTTTGTAAAAAACAGAAAACAAACCTGACATAAGGGAAGATCGGTGCGTCATAGATAATTACGAAGGCGAATATTTTCGAGGTATTGTACTTGCGCAAGAACCTGAAAAAGAAGACAAATTTATGTATCCATTGCAAGATGTTATTTCCACAATTGCGGAGCCAGATCTCCTAAACGCCAGAGAAGTTTATAACATCAAGGAAATACCTAAACTTAAAAATAATAAATTATTAGATTATGTAATGATAAGGTAGGTACTTATACGTATATCGTGGTTATGGTAATCACAGAACTGTACTTTAAGCTAGGCTTAATTTGAAATACTCGAAAGTGCAATTTTTAATTTGTGATAAGTACAAAGGTATAGTAGAGACATATGGTGTGAAAGAGGCTAAATTTATTTTTATTAATTTTCTATGTATAAGTATGTAAGTATTAATTTCTTTTTATTTAATAAATGTTAATTACTTAATTATAAAGTAGGCCTACGAAACTGTTATTAATCAATATCTAGAGTATTTTAACACGTTCCATAATAGGGACATAACTGGTTCATATTAGGCCCGCAAAATAGTCCTAAAAGTACTAAATTAGTTCAATTAATAATTAAAAGGGCACTACAAAAATTAAATTAATAACTCAATATGAAAGCACCTCCTCCGGATATGTTAAATATTAAAAAAACCTTTGAACATTAAAAAATTAAATGCGATACGTAGGTCCATATCACTTATAGCGATTTACCTTATGCATTTTATATAATTTACAACCACAACCGCTTACCTTACATACCCATCAATGTTTGCTTCGCAACGACCTTTGGGTTTAGATTTTATACTTACCCCTTTTCTGGGATTATCGGCGGAACTGTTTCGCGGTCTCCCTTCACAGTGTTGTCGGCGCAGTGTTGTTGAGGTGCGGCTCACACATATGACACTAGGTTTCTCCAAGCTTCCAGCATTCCCTTAACACCTCAGACGCCCAACGAGCTCCTTCCTTCCTACCTTTGACACTTATGAAATGATTTGTTTTTAATAGCAAAAACTGTGGACTGATTAGTCCCCCATTGTTGGGGCGTAACTCAAAAAATAATGAGCCGAAGGAACTACATGCCTCACGTCACTACACTTCAAACTTCCCTTGTCACTTTCACGATTTTTAACAAACCCTTGTATTTGTACCTTGATTATTAATAAATGAAATTTCAAAGTTAAATTAAAAGAATTAAAATTTACTATTTAAAATTTTAAAATTTTATATAGAGAAAATATTTCCTCCGCGAAAAAAAACAAAACCGTTTTTCGCTAAGGCTATGCGATTTCTCAAAATTGGAAGTCTTCCTAAATTGAAGTTTTAATATTTATTTTCCTATTCGCAAAAATCATTTTTAAAGAACAAACACGTTATGCAACAATTGTTACAAAACATTCTAACATGTTTTACAATTTATCTATTTGAATATTATCTATTTGAATATCTATTTTTATGCTAGATGAATAAAATATATTTCTACTAAGCGAAATAGTCTTCATATTCAGTGTAAGTAAAAGAGATACAAACTCGCTTCTCGCCTTTTGTGCAAAATCCCACTCCGATATATAAAATAATTTTACCCGAAATTAAACCAGCTTCAAATGCATTTCGGAGAGATACCTTAACAGCTAAAGAAAAATTAGTAATCACTTTGAGGTTAATACGTTTTTATTATTTATTACCTTACGTCAACAAAATTTTAAATCAATAATATTTTTTATTGATTTTTGGCTACCGGATGCAGTTTCTCCGACCTGTCAATGAGATTTTTAATGGGCAGATCAACAATTGAAAAATGCATTTTCCAAACCATCCGGGCAATAAATAAATGCATTATGTCAATCGCACTACCAAAATTAAAAAGTGAGGATTGGACCCATATAGCAAATGATTTTTTTGAACGGTGGAATTTTCCCAATTGTCTAGGTGCCGTCGATGGCAAACACATAAATACGTTTGCTTCTAATAATTCTGGAAGCTTGCACTTTAACTACAAAAAGAGATTTTCAACAGTGCTGATGGCGGTCGTCGATGCGAGATATAAATTTATAAGCGTGGATATAGGGGCATATGATTCAAATTCGGATTCCTCTATATTTTCAAACTCGGAATTTGAACATTTGTAGTTAAACAACCCTGAAAAATTAAGTATTCCAGTTGACGTCTGTTTACCGGCTTCAAATACAAAGGCTCCATATGTGTTGGTAAGAGATGAAGCTTTCTCGAGAAATTTAACCCAAACTCGTCGAATATTTAACTATAGTTATGTACGAAGAATAATGCATTTTACAATGCTATATAATTTCCATACCACTATATTTTCTTTCTAGACTTTCACGAGCAAGAAGGATTGTTGTAAATGCCTTCGGTATTTTGGTAAACAAGTGGAGGATCTAGCTGAAGGGGCTAGAGGTAAAACACCACGAGACCATGAACAACATCGTAATGGCATGCGTAATTTTGCCCAATATTATAAAAAAGGACGTCGACATTCTCAATCATGTAGAAAATAACCTAAGGGAAGCAAATCCAATAAATACAACAAATTCGCCTAGGGTTCCTGCCTCTCATGGATATGACATTAGAGAGGTATTTGCAGACTGGTGCATTAAAGAGGGAGATGTTTCATTCCAATGATATGAAAAATACACAAATTCGGCTCATTCAGACGTATTTTCTTGCATCAGTTTCTTTCCTCGTTTCTTTACCCCTCTCTCTATAAACTGATTTCGAAGGTCATATTTTTGTGATTCTTTTTTCAACAAAATTTTTTTGTAATTCTTGTGTTTCTCTGCACTAATACAAACAAAAAGTTATATAAAATTTCCGAAGGTCATATTTTTATTTCTATACCAAGTATGCGACGAGAAATATTTTTACACATACATAGACGAATAATTCAAAAGAATCACGTTTCAAGAAAACGCGTGTAAATGCAAATTGGTTTTTTGAAAGCAGAGAAACGTAATGCAAGAAAACATGTGTAAATTGGCTCATTATGTTTATAAAAATATTTTTGATACTATGTATAAATAAATAAAATTGTATTTCATTTTAATTCACATTTTTTTAAAGATAAATTAATTAATTCTATTTACAAGTACTTAGTTCAGTCTTCGTTTTATTATTATATGTACCTATATCAAGACATCTGCAAGTGCCTGCAAGCATTTTATTTGTAGCTGTAGTTTCAGGGACTCATTTAAACTTTCCGCTTGCCGAGCTAAAGAACTAAAAAATTGTTCTAAGGCAGTTGGTGATTGTGCTTCGAATGGTACATTTAAATTTGATATTGCCTCGAAAAAAATTTCTCCAATATCTCCATTGCGCCGACTTTTTTTGTTGGTGGTGGTGTTGGTGTCGGTGGTTTTGGCACCTGCGGTCCTATTTCCTCTTCAATATAGTTCTCGTCAATCTCTATCAGCTCATCAAATAGATCTGAGAAATCATTTTTGATTTTTTCCATTTGAGGCTCAATCGTATTGCTGTAATTACTCATTGTACTGAAATGTAAAATAGTTTTTTATTGTAAATTGATACGTTTCAATATTCTTTGTTTACCTTGGGATTTGTGTGTATTCACTTAAATACAATAAATTATTATAGTCTACTTCCACTTTGGATCACTTGTAGTTTTCGAGACACTTGGTATTCGCTGTTCAATTTTAAATAGCCGGGAAAATGAGTCTCGAAGATTTGTCTGCTTCCTCTGGCATTCTACAACTAAAGTTACAAATAATATTAATTCTACATAATCAAATCTAACTCATCAAAATTTCAAACAAAACATTTTTTTTAGATTACCTGGTTTCCCTACTATGGCGGCAATTTTAGTTCAGCTGTCTGCTTTCATGTTTCGATTTTTGTAAACTAAAAAAGAAACCCCTAAACATCTCGCGGAGTTCGGTCAAGAAAAAAATGAGCAAGGTGTATTCTTACTAATGATAGAAATCTCGCGAAATTCGGTAAAAAAAAAAATCGAGCAAAGTTTATTCTTAGATAATTTTCAACAAGGAATTTAATGGTGAGCTTGTTGTGACCTTGACCTTCATCTTCAAGGCCATATTGAGGCTAAGGTCATATTGTATAGGGAAACCCCAGTTTTTGACATCGGATTCGGAAAGAGCGATCAATTGTACGTCCGAATATGTATTTTCTATGACCTCCCAAGGTCACCTGAAGGAATATGATTTGATTGTAAAGCTTATGATTTGCTATGAAAATTTAAAAAAAAATAAGAAAAACATAAATAACAGAACACTGTAATAATGCTTGTGTTACTACGAAAATTATAAAAAAATAAAAATTTTAAAAATAAAGAAATATTTTTTTAAATTTTTATTTTTTTTAATGTTCGTAACAAATCATAAGCATTATAATGCTTCGTATTCGGACGTACAATTGATCGCTCTTTTCGAATCCGATGTTAAAAATTGAAGTTTCCCTTTAAAAAAATGACCTTGACCTCAATATGACCTTTACGATTATGATCAATAGGTCAACACCAAGCTCACCGTTAAATTCCTTGTTGAAAATTACCAGAGACTAAAACTAGCTTATTTTTTTTTTGACATACTCCGCGAGATTTCTATGCGTTTCCATACTTTGACCTCGCAATGTAAATTCATTCACATGATCTTGGAAGGTCATGGAAAATACATGCTCGGACGTAAAATTGATCTTTATTTTCGATTCTGTCATCAAAAGTAGGGTTTTAATTTAAAAAATGACCTTGACCTCCAAATGACCTTGAAGATGAAGGTCAAGGTCACAACCAAGCTCACCATTAAATTCTTTGTTGAAAATTACCTAAGAATAAACCTTGCTCTTTTGTTTTTGACCGAACTCCGCAAGATTTTTAGGGGTTTCCATACTTTTTCCCCACCCTGTATATCAAACATACTTGTTCACATTACCGAACAACATTTCTTGATCTGGAGATTTAAGTGAATATTCGTGTCAAGCTGTAGTATATTCATAATATGCTACTCTTACATTTCACCTTCATTAATTAATGGGGCTCTTCTGGTTAAAATTAGTTTTTAAACAATGGTTGTTAAGAAAATATTCTTATTGGATTTAACTCAAAATTAACTGCGAAATCAAATTATAAAAGATGGTATTTTATCTGAAACTTTTCTAAACATTAAAAACACAGTTGAATAAAATATCATTTTGAATTAACTATTAGTTTGTTAAAACTTTGCTCATTATTCACCTAAAAATGTTTTCGGAATTTTTAATTAGTTTTAATATGCACATCCTAAAATAAAATCCTAATATGTAATTTTCAAATTTATAAATTTACTAAATTTCTCAACTTCAATTTCAGCATTCTTCATTCGTAAATACAAATTTCAAAATTTTTTTTTTAATTTTTAAAATTGAATATTCCTAAAATTTATTAATTCTGAATTTTTAAAATTTTCTGTAAGTCCAGAAATTTGTTTTATTCTAATTTAAAATTTTTTGTAAATTAGAATAAAAAAATTTTTTTAAATTCTAATTATTAAATAAATTCAAATTTAGATTTTATGAATTTTCAAAATTCAAACTTTCTTTTTTTTTTTTAAACTCAAATCTCCTATGTTTTCCAAATTCCTATTTTTTATAAATTTAATTCCAAAATTTCCCAAAACCAAAATTAAAACATTTCCCAGGGAATATAGTATTTGGAAAAATGAGTCAATTTTGATCGGAACAATTTAAAAATGTACCAGGCTTTTTTTAACCTTTGAGTGCCAACATCATTTTTAGAGAATTAGCTATAAGTGCGGGGAGTGAGGGACCCCCCACTCTCTAATGAAAATTCCAAAAACAATAAACAAGGATCACAAGTATGAAACAGAGATCGTATTAGTTCGTGCGATCGCGCTCTTTGGCACTCAAATGGTTAAAGGCACTTTGAATTTAGAAAAAAAGCAGTTATTTATTAAACAAAAAAATATTAAAACTATTTATACGCTAATTAATTTGTCTTAGGCATAATTTTCATAAAAATGGATACATGTTAAATTTTTACATTTTCTAAGTTCCGAATTTCACATACATATTTTGCCAAATTAAATAATTTTCATCTTTTTTAAATTTTCTAATTTCAGGAAGATTCACTGATGTTCTCAATTTTTACTATGTATTTTATACAAAGTACAGAAGAATCATGAAAATCGTACATCTCGAGATTTTAACGGAAATGATTATCTTAAGTATTATATAGAGGAAATTAAATTGACCTTTTTTGGAGAATGTCTGTATTAGATGGAGAACTGGTAGACAATTTTGAGTAGGTATTTGAGGCAGCATGAAAATTTGTGTGACGCTTCTTTAGCAATGTCTAAACACAAAATCAAAGACCTGGCTGAAGGGTAGCGGGGCATTGTCAACCTTTGATTTTTTTAAGTTCCGAAATTTTTTTTGCAAAAAATGTATTTGAGGCATTCTGAAATTTTAATGCCTTTTAGTTTAGTATTTAATAAAATATAAAATGAAAAAGCCAGATAATTTAGTCGGGTCTAAAATGTTGCCAGGCGGCTTCAAAGTTGAATTTTGTAGACTTCTAAAAAATATATTTGAGGCAAGGTAAGACTTAGACAGATAAATATATATACCTAAAAAAACATAACTTCAAAAAGACAGGTTATTTTGGTGGGACTTTCTACCTGCCAGGTGGTCGGGAATGTACTGAGTTCTTAAGAGCTGTTGACATAATTCTACTTTGCACTTTTCTGTTTTGCTTATTCTATTACATCTAGTTATCATCAACACTACTTCTAAAAATGTTGTTCTCGAAACACTGAAAGAAAGTTAAAAAATCGCTGAAGAAGTACTGCAGTCTCATATTGAAGTTACTTACGATTAAGCTATTGCTAAAGTTGCGATGCAAATCCAAGCTAGTGAGCAGCCATTATTTGATAACATATTTATTCATTTTGGATTTTTTCATATTATCCTTGCATATTTCAAAGCTGTGTACCAATGAATATTGCTGTTGAAAGTGAAAAATAGCAAATAGATCTGTTGAATCATTCCTTTCTGGCAAGCACTTTAGTAGATGTAAACGTTTTCATCCACTGATGGCAGTAGGATTAGAAATTTTGCATTTTCATGTTTTCTTGAAAAATGAAAAAATAACGATTATAGAAAATTTACGTACAGAGCTGATGGAATCTAGTGATCAAAAATTATCTTATGGTGCTTTATTACAAAATAGTGATGCCTCAAACCTCATATCTTCATATCTTCAACATAAAGAAACCCGTTTGAATAGAGCTTATGGTAAAAAGCCTCAATTTTATATGCCGTACATAAATCTCGTCAATTATTGTCAGAAGTTAAGCCGCAGTATACGGACAGGCGATATTGATCTATTTAAATTTATTTAACCAAAAATTGTCAATCTTTTCTTTTTATTTAATCAGCCAAATTATTCACGTGGTTGGTTAAATATCACGATTAAACTAGAACAAACTCATCCACGATTACAAGAATCCATGGAAAGAAGTTATTTTGGAATCCAAAGAACGGACAAGTCATGCTGTAGACAGCCAATTGATCTGACTCTGGAACAGACAATCAACACAGATGCTGAAAGAAGATTAACCGGTGCAGTACATTTTATTAACTCCGTTTCTGCTCGGCAGCGCTGTTGTAAGAGCCACGAGAATCGATCAACTGTTGTATCATATACATATGAGGCTACTTGTCTACGGAAACGGCAACATGCTACAGCTGATTTGGAAAAATATAATTTAAACAAAGACACTAAACAAATTCAATTATTTGTCAATGCATTTTCCAAATTTATGAATCCATTCGATACTAGCATCGACCAGCAACGACTTTTCAATATTTCGAGTGGAAAAGCAGCTTTAAATTCAGAACAAGATTTTTTGATAAATATTGAAGAAGTAGATGCAAAATTACGTGAAAAGTTTATTTCTGAATGTAATGAATCTGCTGATAGGTTCGAAAAATCTATTTCAAAGGTAAAAATTATGAATTTGTCTGCTTATATAATGAAAAAAATAAAGCTAAAACAGGTAATAAGGTTCAAGAAAGTAGTATTGATGATAACTAGATGTAATAGAATGCAATGTAGAATTACAACAAAAGCTCTTAAGAACTCAGTACATTCCCGACCACCTGGCAGGTAGAGAACCCCACCAAAATGACCTGTCTTTTTGAAGTTATGTTTTTTTAGGTATATATATTTATCTGTCTAAGTCTTAGCTTGCCTCAAATATATTTTTTAGAAGTCCAGGTCTTTGATTTTGTGTTTAGACATTGCTAAAGAAGCGTCACACAAATTTTCATGCTGCCTCAAATATCTACTCAAAATTGTCTACCAGCTCTTAAACTGTATATACTATGTATATATGTATGTATGTGTCTGTGGATTGTTTGTGTGCTCTCTATCTTAAAAAATAGCACCTCTAGAAGTTAGAAGAATTATTGGATTTAGTAGTTATAATATGTGAAGATCGGGCAAGGGAATTATTGCCACATCATAGCATTGCATAGTTGTGCTACGTATTTTATTTTTGGAAGTAAGTTAATTTTAAATGGCGTTCGAAAGGGTTAAATTGACATGTTTTTGGCTCGGAAGATCTAGAGTTCGAATTTAAAAGTTGTATAAACAGATTAATTTTGTATACCAGTTCTAAAGCAAAGAGATTCAGGAACAAATTCAACGGGTGGTTGAACGATTTTTTGGTCAGCTGGATTAAGAGCTTTCTATACAACCGTAAACTTCAAGTGATAGTGTTCATAGTAAATTCAGACTCCACACTATAAACGCCAGTTTTCCCAAAGTTACGTTTTTTTCCAAATCTGTTTTTATTTTTATAAATGATTTGTTATCGTCTACTTTTAATACAGTTATAAGCACATTTCAGAAGTTTCTATAATTTTATTTGGCCTTATTCCGACAAATTTAAAATTTATTTCAGTTTTGGCGTATGGGGCAAATGTTTGAATGAATGTTACATTTTATGTTTCCATTATCTTAATATATAGACAAGAACGTAAAATAATATTTTCATTCATTCGGGCGCTAAGTTCTGGAATGTGGCCAATTAAATATATTTTAGTTATTTCTTAAACGATTTTGATAAAATTCTTCATCTACGATGGAAAGAGGTTTGTTAAAATGATA
Source organism: Tipula helvola (assembly GCA_963556165.1). Taxonomy (NCBI): domain Eukaryota; kingdom Metazoa; phylum Arthropoda; class Insecta; order Diptera; family Tipulidae; genus Tipula; species Tipula helvola. Next base: position 105,816,330 of record OY744481.1, read on the forward strand.
TTGGAATATCGAAGTTACGAAGGAACTCGGTTATTTTGAAACCAATTATGATGAAATTCAACTCATACGATAGAAGTTTAAGAAATAGCTGAGTTCTTTCTTAATTTGCCAAATTCCAGGACTTGATCGTAAACGATTTATAGCAACCTGTAGAAATATATAAATGTGTAGTGATAATGATTAATTATCAATTTATTACATTTCCCGTATTGATATTTTATTTTAAGGAAATTGATCGTTCCGAACTTATCTTAATTAAATCTGAAAGTCGAATAGTATATGATATATGTATTTTGGTCCTGACTATTTATCGCAACCAAAATCAATAATTTTTAGTTATCGTTTGTCACATATTGGTTAAGATTTTTTGTCTTACAGTGAATTTTTCTGTTAAACCGGAATATTTTACGTTTTACGAAAATTGGGTTATAGAATTTTAACTTAGTTGAAAACTTTATGTTGTAAAGCTAGGATCACTCACAAACTTGCTGCAGACGGAGATTGAAATGGTGGCTTTCTAAACCATGCAAAGTCTGCCTGAGCTAACAACATTTGCTTACAATGAAGCCCCTTTGTCAATGGCGGCGAAACAAATTTAAAAATCTATGACCAATTGAAAGTGGCTGTCAAAGATCGAATATTAATTTTAGGTTCTAAACGAAATGTATTACTTCTTTCGCAATATTCAGACTAGGTAGTGTTCGGGTGAAACTTTCACAACATGCCCTAATCTGTATGGTTTTTTTATAGTATTCACATGACAACAAATAATGAAACTTATGATTCTCATCCGTTTACTAAAAGTAAAGTATACCTACTTACATACTTAGAACGTACTGCAATCGATGGAGATAGTAATATAATTCCATTAATAACATTTAGGCATATTTCAAATAATGTCTTCACAGGCAAATCGAAAATGATGGTGTGGAACCCAATTATGATTTAGACACCGATTTTGCCAAAAAAAAAAAAAAAAAACAGAATTACAAACATTCCAGCATTGGCTTTGTTAAAGAAGAAGACGTAGAAGAAACTTTTATTAAATTAATAGCACCAATGCCTAGCTATTTCTGATTTATTTTAGATTATGTCCGGGAAGAGTTTGTGGGTTACGTAGACGTTCGGAGAATAAAAAGCCTTTATAATATTTTCGATAAAAATGTGGAATATTTACAATAATTTGGGTTTGCCGAAACCAAATAAACATGTTTGAAGGTTGGCATCGATGATTTGCGGAGTAATTCCACGAGAACCATCCATGGATGTGGAAGTTTTTCAAGTTTTTTAAAACGGACCACCGACAAAATAAAATATTTATTTAAATGGAAGCGAATTGATGCGAATTGTTGCCGAATATAACATAACTGATAGCATGTAATTCCTTGAAACAGTTTCACTAAATATTACAAACGAGAAACAAAATTGGATTATAATTTTATCGTTCACACCTTTATTTAATACTTAAGAACTTCATCTAATTATCACTTTAGAATCCCATTTTCATTGTACATATTTAATTTTATCATAATCGGGTATGGAATATCCGAGGTCTTTTCTACTTGGTCATATTTCAGGAATCCGCTCTCAAACTGTCTCTAAAACATGTGTGACCACAAAATTTTAACCTGACAACCATTTTTCCTTTTAGCATGTCGCATCTAAACGATCGATATGATCTTGCTACGATTCTGATAAGTGTTTGCAACAGATTTAATGTAGTAATGTACAATATTTTACTAGTCCTGAGATCAAGGAATATTTTTATCTGTTTAACATTTAGTTGTTTTACTTCTCGGCAAGCCTCGTTGAAGAGTGTCTCTGTCCTGAAACTTTTATAAGAAATAATTTTTAATTGAGAACGTATGCTGCCTTGTGGTTCCATTACTTGCCAACAATTAAATAATTCATTCAATATTTCAGCTAAGCCCTTCGGTTGCACCTTTAACATGCAGTCGTGGTTAAATTAATCGGCTCAGTATGTCAAAGTTCTCATACCAATAAATATTAGAATTAGGTTGTTAAATTGGTCGCTTTTCCCTAAATTTAAATAATACTGAGTGGTAGGCAAAATACAGCCCTGCAATTTTTTTTCATATTGAACGAAGTTAGGAAGATTTAATTGGTTTTGACTCCTTCAAGGCTTGTTTGGAAGAAGAAACCTACTATGTTGAAAGAAGCGTTTCATTTCTAAGGTATATATAGTGGTAGATTTATTTGTTTTGCCACAAAAACTTTCTTGGCTTGCACTTGAACATGTTCAAACACTGCTAACATACACATCATTGTATCTTCATTACATCTCTTAACCAGAATTACATCTTTTACGGTGTTTTCAAAAACTTGTCTATTTGAGATGCTAAGTATACTCTAAATAAGAACAAGACGACAAAAACTTAAAATTAAAAATATTCTTGCGACTTTAGCGCAACCCCGCCGAAAATCCCGATATAACGAATAATAATTGTAAAAGAAATTTTAACATTTTGTGTTGATATACGGGTGCTGTCATGCTTCTATAATTGGCAATGACGGTTCTTTTGAGTTCAGTTAAGGTGAATCGTAATTCCATTAAAGTCGAATCCCAAATTGTTTAAAAGGTAATGAAAAAGTCAAGATGATAGTAGCTAAAGTTAGTTGTCAATCTAAATGTACGAGGGAACATATGCAGATGATTTTTCTTTAGCGTTGCATGATTTGAAGCCTGTAAGTTTTACAGTCAGGAAGCTCCTCATCTAACACCGGTATACCGGACCTTTTTTCAGTATCGGTTTGAGCGATCAATACCGATTTTTCGGTACAATAAGAATTTGTATAGGAATCGTAGTAAAATTTTTTATAAACTTTTGAAAATTTAGAAACAATGCAAAGTGCAGAAAGAGTAATGCAACACAATATTAGATTTTATTTTGTGAGTGTTGAAGTAGTCTAACCGTTCATTTATTTGATTTATGTTCCAGTTCCATAACCAAAAACAAAACTGAATGATTCAAAACACAAATGATTCAGAAGCGGTTTTACTGTTTCGTGTAGTGAAAATCTGGTTTTAATTTAAAAATTGATTGTTTTGAGAGTAAGGGTAATGGGCTGTTTCTTTAAATATTAAGTTGAACTTTAATACTTGTGGCAGAGAAATTAAATCAGCTAGATGATCTACTAGTGAATTACATACCCATTTAGGGGCGTTTCACAATATAAATATATTGAATCGAAACTTAATTGAATCAATCACAACTCCGACTTCTGCAGCAAGTGCCGCAGACTTTCTGGAAAGACATCGATACCTTGCCCCAAAGTTTTATCAAAAGTAACGGCTATGGAAGATTTTATAACCTCAATTGAGCTAAGAAAATCGCTAGTAGCAAGGGTTTCGAAGCCCAACACTCAGCCGAAATCATTTGACAAACAGTAGTGAAAGAACTGACATACCTTGAACTAAAAGGATCCTAAGCGAATATTTAGCGCATAAAAATTGGTCGATAAACAAAAATAATTTGGGTAATTTGAAACATATTTTAAATTTATTCTTAATTTTTCATAGAACTATTTACTATACCACTAAAATTTACCGTCTTGATTTCATGATTCTACTCCAGCCTTAGATTTGATATAACCGTTCGTCCATAAACACTAGGCATTTTTTGAATGTCAATGGTGATTCCCGAAACAGATTTTGGAATCTGGGTTTAGCCCACGTTCATGGATCTCTTCCAGCACAAGCGTGGGTAAACCTTAATGAAAGCCTTAAAACCTTAAAGTTCGCACTATTATTTATTATAAACTTCACCTTAGATGTCATCGTAAAATTCACTGTATAATTGATCCCAAATTGATCTAAATCCAACTTAAAATTTATTCCCAAATTTATCTTATAATGCTTTCTTAACTAAAAATTCAATTTTAAATTTTCCTTAAAACGCACCTTAAACTTCACCGTACAACCCAGCTTAGGCTGGATGAACTTTTATTCCATCCTAAAATTCACCCAAAAATCAAATTTATTTTAAAATTCTTCCTAAAATTACGACAAATTAATTCCAAATTCACTCTAAAATTCACCCTAAGTGTCAGGAATTTAGAAAACGAAAACCCTTAGCAGGTTAAATAAGGATTTTATCAAATTTAAGAATTCTGGAGTTTGGAAATTTAAATAGTGGAAAAATTAATTTAGGTGGAATTTGCAATTATTGATTTTAGAAATTAACGAATTTTGTGACGTAGTTTGGAAAGAAAAGAAATTAGGAAATTTAGGAAAATTTGGAAAATTTATATTGTGGGGCTATTAAAATTTAATAAAATTATTGCGAATTTGGGAAGGTAAAAATGGAAAATACGGGAGTTTAGAGATCTAAAACTTTAAAGTTAGTGTAAACTTAGAAATTCATCAAATTTAAGAATCCCGATATATTGAGAATGTTTGCAACATTTTTGAAATTAAGAATTTATATTAAAAATTACGAAGAGGAAAAATTGCTAAGAGCAATTCAGTTTCGATCTGTGAGCATTGTGAAAAGTAAATTATCTTTCAGTCATCTCATCAGGCTATAGCGACTGAACTGCTAAACTTATTACTCTTATTTATTCCTATATAGGAATCAACCATATATACATAATTGTAGTATTAGCGAATTTTACGTTGATAAAAATGTCCGGTTATTAAAACATTGCACAGTGCGGCCAAATCGAAAACAGCTGGCCAAAAGTAACAAAAAAAAGTGTCTAGATAGTTTATGTTTTCCATTGGATTGGCTAAAGTGCATGTCTAACGTTCAGGAATTACTCATAGAATATTCGTCACAATGCTACCTTTGTTCGTGTACATAGTATCAACATTGTAGGCTCGTGCACTCGTAGAAAAGATGGGCTGACTCGTTTACGTGCAATTAGGCACCACAAGATAAATGACTCGCGAAAATCCAATGTGGTTATTAAATTGTCACAAATATGATAAATACAAACACAGCACTAATTTGCTTTTAAACACTTTATTTTTCTTTATTGTCCGCTTTGGCTCACAGAATGCAACTTTACTTTTTTATGACTTGCAATTTATTAAAGATGATTTGCCATTTATTTTATATTTTGTTGTTGACTCTTCCGATGGCTGATTGCAATTAATTCTAATAAAATATTGACGCCAATCGACAGAAGATTGGCTTGCATAGTGCATGTGCTGATACTTAGATGGCGCGACTATTCAATTCGGCCAGTTTTACTTTTCGGACACTTTATGTATTCCTCTTGTTAATGGATTGACCTTTTTCCTCATCTGTCAAATACAGATTATTTGAAACGTCAAACGAGCGCGTAGGACAAGATAAAGTGAAAAGTGTATCAATTTGAAGTAAAAAAGTATTAAATTAGCGAGAATTAGTAATTTTGAAGGGTTTTAATTTATTAATTAAACAAGACAATTATAATTATAACATTTTATAACATAATAAATAAAACATTTTAATAGATAAGTGTTATATTTTGTGAAAATGCCACTAACGTGTAGTGTATTTAAGTGCCAAATGAGAGCAGTTAAACACGATCGAATACACTTTTATAGGTATCCAGTTATTCCAAAAAGGTGCACAAAATATAAAACTCTGGCTGAGGAACGCCAGCGAGCTTTATAATTGATATTTTCATTACACAATTGCAGTGCGCTTTTGAAGGATGGAACCATCCAATACGCCTTTACGTCAGTCACAGATTTCTGAAAATAATGATTATTAGTCTACTGAATTTACTTAGAAAAATATTATTACTTACAGCTTCAGATCCATTTAGTAAAATTCGCTTGTTTCTTCATGCAAAGCAAATAATACGGCACCAATATGAGAACAACACTCTCCTAATCCTGCCACACAAGTACAGTGTCCGTTGTGAATGAAGCCCGTGACGTCATGATGGGTCCATACTTTTAATGGTGGTAAATTTAGTGACTAAGAATGAAGTACCTGCTCAAAAAATATTTAACATTATTATTTTTAAATATGTAATTTTTTTAAAGAACTTACTTTGCCAAACACAATGTGTGCATTTTGGTGCTTCTTACCGGCTAAATATTGGACCCAACCGCTTTTATATAGTTTGTAGGCCTCTAACGACTTGAACGCTTTTAATTCGTTGGACGTGTAATATGACTTCTTATTTACCAGATACTGGAATATTTCGAAAAATGTCACAATTGTTGGTAGACTTTGCTCATCAAACTTCATAAAGTAAGGGTCACTCTTGAATCCTGAAATTTTCTCCTCGTACCGCTGTCTCTCAGGTCCCGAAAGGCTCATGACATATTTAGATAATACCGAGATCCTCTTGTTATCATCCATTTCTATAAATTCACAAAAAATTATTCAAAACATTTAAATTTGTTATAAGAACATAACCTAACACTATTAAAAAAACACTCTTTTCTACTTACTTTTCAAAATTTTTTTATAAATTTCTATTAATTTTTAATTCTAATAAAGTCGAGAAAGAAATCACAGTTTAAAATAAATTAAAAATCACACTAATTAATTAAAAAACACAAAAAATTACATAGCTCAAAATTATACTTTGTCCTACACGTTCAAAAAACACCAAATTTTATCTGTCAAAAATTTTGGAGGAAAAAGGTCAATTCCCTGTTTTTGACATTTTGACAGAAAATAAATAAATTAACATAAACAAACAAGACAAAACATTAAATAGGTGAGTAAGCCGATGATTCATGTACAAATTTTGTCTGGCAGACATAAATAATAATCGCTCGGATTGGTTGAAGGTCGGCCATATTTTTTTATCGTACGACAAAAATTAAAAATTGAACATTGCTCAATTTTGTATAAGATAAATACATAACCTTAAAAACTTTGACAGCAGTGAGAACAAAATAATATAAGAGACCAATATTTATTACGCTTTTTGTTAATTTTCGAATTATACATTATTTACTTCTACTAAATTGTATGATATGTTTAATCAAATCAATATGGTTCAGATTTCAAAAAGAACAAACATAAAAACACTTTTTAGGTTATGCTTTATTAAACTGTCAAAAAATATCCATACGACAAAATTTTTTACATGTATCGCCTAAGTATGAATTTCGTTTTTATCGTATAAGACAAAAAAATATTAACCAATCAGAGCGATTATTATTTATGTCTGCCAGACAAAATTTGTACATGAATCATCGCCTTAAACTAATAATTTAACATATTTTTAAACTAGTTTTAACATTCCAATCTACTTTTAGAATGTGTATCATTCTGCGGATTCATCGATGCGATTGGAATTGGAACAAATATATTCCTGGTTTCTGCCGGTCCCGAACAAACATTGTTACCGAAATGGTAAACAACGCGCTTATTACGATACAGAAAATCGAAAGCACAGCCAATTCTTATCGGACAAAATGGAATCAACTTCTGAAAGTAAGTAAAACATGAAAATAAATTGTAATGTACTAATTTTGAAAGTACCAAATATCAAAAAAGTAGTAATTAAAGTCGATTAGATCAAAAAAAGTTTGTTGTTCTGTCGTGCTCGATTGTATAACTTATCAGAGGTTGTAGGTGCAAGTATTATCTTCCGAATACAAACAAAATTGGCTGTTTTACGCTGCTTTTTCGGATTTTATTGAAATTTTTGAAAAATAGGTTGGGAAAAAAGTATGAGAGAGTTTTTTTTTCATTTTTTGATTAAATTATTCAAACTGAATTTTATTTAAGAACATATTGGCCATTATTATGTATGACCTTCTGCCACTTTTTGGGATGCTTCATAATTCCATCGGTGCGTAGAACTTCTTTGGTTTATCGGTGAAATCTTGGCCAAATGATTTATTTATACAGTCCTTTTTTCAAGTCTAGAGACCTTCAAGGGCGTTTTGCAGTGATCGAAATAAATGGTAGTCAGAGAGTGCAAGGTCTGGGCTATACGGTGAATGCAACAAAAATGTCCAGTCATAAGCTCTCTCAATTTTTGACGGGTCATCAAATAGTTGTGTGGTCTGGCGTGGTGGGAGATAACAAGCTTTCTGCTGATCAATTCCGGCAGTTTCTGTTGAATTGCTTGCTACAGTCTGGTTAATTGATGATAGTAGATATTGAAATCAATCGTTTGCCTATGTTCTAGAACCTCACAATGTACGATTTCCTTCTAATCCCACCATACACACAGCATAACCTAATGGGACGGAAATTCTGGCTTTGAAGTCGTTTGTGGTGGTTTACCTTTCTTTGACTATGATCTTTTTTGAATGACATTCTCGTACTTTATCCATTTTTCATCGCTAGTAAACATTTGCTTTAAAAATGGGTTAATTTCGTTGCGTTTCAGTAGCAATTTACTGATGGAAATTCGGCCAATCAAATTTTTCATCGACAATTCCTTCGGCACCCATAAATTGAGCTTCTTTGTGTGGCCAGCCTTAACACATATTGTTTAAAACCGTTTTGTGATCGATATATAATTCCTTAATAATGTCATGGCTGCTAATGTGTCGGTCTTCTTTTCGATTTTTTGTAAGATTTCATTGACTTTTTCAGTGATTAAAAATTTTTCAATCGATTTTTGGGGCATAAATTGGGCTTACGGTTAAATATTGTTCCTTTGTTTACTTTTTCTTGGCATTTGTTACTTTGGATCGTTTTTTTTTTGTTTCTTCTCGTTTTAGATTTCCAGTGATTGAGGTTTATTTTGAAGCTGGACGTAGCGTTTCTTAATTTTATTTGTAAGTATTGCATATCAATCACGTACACATCGTTTGTACGCTAAGTTTTGATTTTTAGTTTGGTTATGTCGCTTAATTATCCCAATCTAGTCCTGAAATCCATGTTAGTTGATAGGTCATTATTGAATGTAGCCAGTTTAAACGTCCAAAGTCTAGTCCCAAATATTGGCGAGATTCGTCACATTTTTAATGGCGCTTCAGTGGATATACTTTGTTTCTCTGAGACCTTTCTAAATCCAAATATCCCTAATTCAGCGTTTGCCATAAAAGGTTTTAATATATTTAGGAAAGATAGGACGGTACCTCCCCTTAATTATGGTGGTTTATGTATGTTTGTAGGTGATCACATTAAGGCTAGATTAGTTACCATACCTTCTTCTATTTCGGAATTGTAAGTATCGGATTTAGAGTTTTTATTTGTGAACGTTTTCATCAATGGTCGTAAAATCTTATTCGTTATCGTATATAACCCTCCAAAAACTAGTAAGAGGTCGTATGCCCAATTTAAAAAATCCCTTGTAGACTTAGAAAGTTTGTTTAGTTATTTCTCTTGTAGATTCGATAAAATGAATATATAAGGTGACATCAATTTCGATATACTTCAAAATTCCGGCTTCCCTCGTGATTATTTGAATCTTTTTAATAGTCTTAATTTATCCGTACAACACTGTGGCACTGACGTTTTGTTGTCTAACCGCTAGCGGTGCCTCTTATTCTCTTATTGACCATATCATCTCTTTGACTAATAACTATTTGTTTTTTCAATCAGTTGTCTCTCGGTATGGGATCCCATCCTGATCTTTTAAACCTAATAGTTTTAGCTTTAGAGATTTTGCTAGTATAGATAATTCCCGCCTTTTCTTAGTTTATAACTCGGTTCCTTGGGAGGATATTTTTTGCCTTAGTTCTGAAACTACCCAAGTAGAATTTTTCAACTCGTATATTAGTTTGGTCTGTGATAGTTGCATTCCGCTTAAAAAGGTTACTTTCAAAGCGAAATCTCCGCCTTGGTTGTCTCAGAAAGTTTCGAATACCATAAGTATTAGAGTTAGTAAATATCGTTTATAGAAAAGGTATCCTAATAGTCAGTCTCATTTAGATTATAAGCGCAGGCTCTTAATAGAGTTGTAGGGTTAATTTGGATTGCTAAACGTAATTATTTCAAGGACAAGTTAGACTCCTTCCAAGGTTTTTGGCGTAATGTTCGTAATTTAGGCCCAGGCAGATGCTAGGGTAGTTCTAGTGGGGTGTTCAAGCCCAATGATATCAATAGTTATTTTTGCTCTAGTTTGAACTCGGGCAGAATTACCGTCAATTTGTTCTCTAATGCGTCCTCTAATTCATTTTCGTTTTCAAATATTTCTCTCGAGGATTTATAGTCTGCCATTTGGAATGTTAAATCGGAATCTTCTGGTCTGGATAACGTCAATTTAAAATTCGTTAAGCGAGTTTTCCCTTTTGTCTCAAAATACTTGTTACATAGGTTTAAGAGATAGTTGTTAAAACTCAAATTTAGTCGCATCTAAATAGCAATAGTTTAATTAATTTCTTCTAATCTGGGTTTAGAAAATTTCGTAGCACTTCTATCGCGTTATTAAATGTATGTGATAATATTAGGCGTAATATGAATATTAGGGAATTAACTTCTTTAACTTTGTTAAATTTTTCTAAGGCCTTTGACTGTATTAATCACAGAATTCTTTTTAAAAAATTCCTATCTCAGTTTAGATTTTCGGTTTCCGCTGCCAGATTAATTTTTAACTATCTTTCTAATCGTTCTCAGGCAGTTTTTTTCGACAATTCTTTGTCTGATTTCCTTCCTGTAATTTCCGGCGTTCCTCAGGGTTCAGTGCTGGGTCCTCTATTGTTTTCTATGTACCTACATTAATGACATAGAATCCTCTATTCACCAATGTTCATTTCACATTTTCGCTGATGACGTCCAAATTTATAAAAATAATCGTTTAGATCAGGATTCTATAAATATTTCTCTGATAAATGAAGACTTAAGTAATATCGCTAGTTGGTCGGTCTCTAATAGACTCGTTTTAAATGCGAATAAATCTCAGTCGATTATAATTTATAAAAAATCGTTAGACACCTCGTCCTTTCCTGGTATTTTTCTGCAGGGTTCGCTAATTATGTATTCAAATACTGTTAGAGATTTAGGCTTAGTTATTAATAAAACTCTTTTTTGGGGTGATCACTTAGTTAGTATTAGTAAGAGAGTCTTTGGTATGCTTAGTTGTTTGTATAAAGTAGTAGGATTTTCTGATAGTCAGTTTAGGAAAAAAATGTTTTTGTCTTATCTTCTTCCTCATTTTATTTATGGTGGCATAGTTTTATTCGCTATGCTTCAGGAAAATATGAACGCTCTCCAATGATGTTTCAATGCTTGTACTTGGTTTATTTTTGGTATTAGGAAATTCGATAATATTTCTGCCTACTCTAGCCTTGTTTTAGGATGTAGTTTATCTACCTTTTACGAATTTCGCGTTTGTCTTTTTATTTTTAAACTTCTCAAAGCTAAGAAGCCTTGTTATCTTTATAGGAAGTTACTGTTTAGCAGGTCTCATTCCTCAAACTTTCGCTTGATTCCGGCCAGAAATTGTTGTAGGTCGCTAAACAAATCCTTTTACGTTAGGCGAGTTTCTCTTTGGAATTCAATTCCATTGGAAATTAAGAGATCAGGATCGGCCAAATTATTTAAGTCAACATACGTAGGTTCTTTTAAATTTATTTTTAATATTATTTTACCTCTTGCTGTACATTTTATTGTAAATGAGCTATTGCTCAAAATAGAATGTGTAGGCATGAGGTGGAAATTGTTTGAGAAAATTTAAGAGGTTTTTCTGCCTAATGGAAGCAGCTTCATTATTATTTTTTTTTTATTTTTCTTTTGTTCCGTTTACTCTGTTTCCATCTACATATGCTTTTCCTTTTAATACTAAATTATTGTTAAATTACAATAAATAAATTAATAAAAGATTGATCGACCAGAGCGAGGTGTATCTTTGTCTTTGAAATTAAACTTTTTCACGAATAGATAGAGGGTGTCAATAGGGGATGAAGGGGTTTAATTTTGCAATTCTGATTTAACTTTTATTTGTGTTTTTGATTTTTGGCAACTTTTGGCCTGCTTTTTTAAAAATCGGCCGCACTGTGCATCGGTTAAACTCTATTGCGTGCGACAATCATACTCTTAGTTGGATTAGACCAACTGAATATTTTGTAATGGCTTACCGTAGCTGGAAGATGTAATTTATGTGATACGAGTAAATTGAAAAAATGTGTGGTTATCCGTTTTGGATGGAAATATAACACGCCGTTTAAAGGTTACTTAATTTTTGCTAAAGGCTTACCAATACGTCGATATCATCGCCAGGAGGCAATTGCCTTTAAATATGGTTTGTGAGTTCAGTTTATGACTTCATACGACTTGATGATAATCTACTTAGGCAAAACCCCTTTCCCTTTGACTGAGGGATTATGAAACTACCAAAATAAAATGCTAGTTCACACACAGTTTTCGTTTACCGAAAACCGTATAATTTCAATCATCATCATTCAGCTTAAAGATCGAAATTAAACTACATACTGCACAAATTCTATTCTTTAGTTACACATAAAAATTTCCATTTCCAACAAACACAACAATAATAATAAAACTAAAATAAAATTAATTAAATTCGTCGAAGAGCAAGAGACGTATTTCTTGTACATATTTAATCTGGGTTCGGTATATTTCTCGTTGCTTGTACATACATATGTACAAAATATAAGAAAAAGGGAACTATGTATATTCTCAATTTTCTTATATGAATATACAAAATAAAAAAAAAATTATTTTTAGAAAGCATTAAAAATACAATAAATTACAACAAAAAAAAAATTATTTTAATCTTGCCTCAGAAGAAGAAAATTAATTTCGCGTTGGAGTAAAACTTTCATGATGATGAACGAAACACAAAAAAAAAAAAAACTTTCGCTTCATAAAAAAAAATGAACTTGAACTCGCGCACACAGTGTTTCAACTCACACAAATACAACAAAACAAAATTAAGTTTTACGAGATATACGAACTCGAAACTAAAAACTCGATAAGCTGTTTAGCTTTTTAGTTTCTTCTCAATTTCCTCCTCTTTGCTTATACTGTATGCTTATGTACAAGTTTATGTGTTTGTTTGTTAGTTGACAACGTTTTCTTCTAACAATACGACATACGAAAATACGAGAACGAATGTAAGACATAAATAAAACTAAGCATTTTTTTTTTTTCTTTTAATTTTGTAATTAAAATTAGGTCATAAAAGTTAATACAAATAGAGACGAAAACGAAGAAAGACATATACAAATGAAAATATATATAGACGATGGCAATTAATTATAAAAATCAAATCGAGTTGGATATAGTGATCAAAACTAGTTTTTATCTTATCTTATATTCTTATGTGTAAAAAGTGTGTACAACATTTTACATTCAATTGATTTTGGTACATGCGATAAAGTAATGGGCAGGGGTGGTACAGAACCATGCATATACATTATAATTTTGCGGTTTAATTAAATTGCAGACACACATCAACAAAAAATCGTGTGAATACTTTTTTTTGATTTGGCGCACCTTAATTTTCGTCACTTTATACTTAACTTTGTTTTGTAAATAAATAATAATCTCGTATAATTAATTAGCATTATTGCGCATTGCACGATGTTGACAATATAATATATATTTACCAACACTTCCGATTTAAGTGAATGGAGAAATATCTTATTGCTTCATGCGGCATTGTTATTTTTGATTGTATGCTAATCATTTATCAAAATGTACATTAGTCATCTTCGTATAAGTCGCGCGATATTCCTTTTGCAGTGTGTGCACAAAATAAAAGCAAAAAATGGTAACCTTGAATACATTTTTTGTGCTCGCGACATTTCATTTTATGAGTTTGAGTATTGTCACCTGAGTCACTTTGTGGATATATGTTCGAATCAAGGCTGTGCCAATCACACAAAGAAAGTAGAAAGTTTGAAATATCGATTCGTTTATTATCGTACAAATTCTTATTTTTTTATAAAACAACAAATGTCTGATGCCTATTATTTCTTATGGTTATGTGCACACACCAATGACACCAAAATAATTTAACAACTTTACACAAGACTCTTATATTCCATCTTATAGCCTTACAAATTCACCAGAGGATCAGAAGCCAAACGGATGTAAGTCGCAATGTACAAATTGAATACAGATCCAATCGTAAAGGTGAACCGTCAAATGCTACAAATCGAGATTGGTTGCATACGGGTTTCCCAAAAATATGAACTTACCATTACCAAGTAGATTTGCGCCGGTCGATAATTCATCTATTGGCAAGGGTTCGTGAAAGAATGAAAATACGAGGACATTTTTCTATTCATGAAAATGTCCTACGGATTGGAGCAGTCAAGGATATACAAGAAAAGATATTGAGGTATATTCAAAGGCCACTAGTCCATGAAAGCAATACTTGCGTAATCAGATTTTTCAATACAAAACAAGCTCTAAGGGATTTTTTATTTTTTTAATTTCTCATCACATTACTAATCGGCAATAAGCGGTATTGTTCTCATCTTTTCCTCTACATGTAATTTCCAATAATTATAGTAAACCCACCAACTTTTAAGCAATATAAGATTTTCGTGATTTTCCTTCAACAGACTACCATCAGTATATTTTCGAAATTAACACGATAAAAAATTTATTTATGGTGAAATTCGGATTCAGAGCTTCAAAATACATAGGGATGGAGATTCTATTAAAGTTAGCCGAAAGTTTTCAGCCGAAAGTAAAAATATCGATAATGCAGATAGTGTCTTGGCTATCTCAGCCGAAAGTTGCTAGGCGACATATTTCAGTCGAAACATATTTTATATAAAATGAAAAATTAACAAAACAATAAAGTACAAACTGGTATTTTTATGAAGTGATTTTACGGCTGAATATAGGCCCATTTTGGGTTGTCACTGGATACCTCAGAAATTATGATATGAATTTCATCAGAGAAGCCAAATTCAAAATGTAAAAATTTGTATAAATTCAACCCTTTAAGTGTGATGTCTGGAAATTAGTTCAATCAGTGTGGATAGCCAACAGTTATCCCCAGAAAAATTATCAGGACAAGTTTCATGTGGGAAGCCCAGAAAATTCGTTTGAAATATCTTCCGTGAATTTAAAACAACCCAAAAAATTTACACATTGAGTGAAACCAGACTACTATTAGTTAAATATTCATATTAAGGAATTTTTAGACATGATGGCCTATACCATCATTCAAACGAATTTTCCCGGGCTCCCCACATGAAACTTGAACTGATAATTTTTCTGGGGCTAACTGTTGGCTTTCCACACTAATTGAATAACTTTTCAGACATGACACCTTAAAGGTTGAATTTACACAAATTTTTACATTTTATATGGGCCTTTCATTCAAATGAATTTTCACGAGCTCCCCACATGAAATTTGTCCTGATAATTTTTCTGGGGATAACTGTTGGCTTTCCACACTAAATGAACTACTTTCCAGACATGACACTTTTATGGTTGAATTTATACAAAATTTTACATTTTATATGGGCCTTTCATTCATATGAATTTCCCGAGCTCCCCACTTTAAACTTGTCCTGATAATTTTTCTGGGGCTAACTGTTGGCTTTCCCCACTAATTGAACTACTTTCCAGGCATGACACTTTAAAGGTTGAATTTATACAAAATTTTACATTTTATATGGGCCTTTCATTCATATGAATTTCCCGAGCTCCCCACTTTAAACTTGTCCTGATAATTTTTCTGGGGCTAACTGTTGGCTTTCCCCACTAATTGAACTACTTTCCAGGCATGACACTTTAAAGGTTGAATTTATACAAAATTTTACATTTTATATTGGTCTTTCATTCAAATGAATTTTCCCGAACTCCCCACATGAAACTTGTCCTGATATTTTTTCTGGAGCTAACTGTTGGCTTTCCACACTAATTGAACTACTTTCCAGACATGACACCTTAAAGGTTGGATTTATACAAATTTTTACATTTTATATGGGCCTTTCATTCATATGAATTTCCCGAGCTCCCCACTTTAAACTTGTCCTGATAATTTTTCTGGGGCTAACTGTTGGCTTTCCCCACTAATTGAACTACTTTCCAGGCATGACACTTTAAAGGTTGAATTTATACAAAATTTTACATTTTATATGGGTCTTTCATTTAAACGAATTTTCCCGGGCTCCCCACATGAAACTTGTCCTGATAATTTTTCTGGGGATAACTGTTGGCTATCTACACTAATTGAACTACTTTCCAGACATGACACCTAAAAGGGTGAATTTATAAAAAATTTTACATTTTATACGGGCTTTTCAGTCATATGAATTTTCCCGGGCTCCCCACATGAAACTTGTTCTGATAATTTTTCTCAGGGCTAACTGTTGGCTATCCACACTAATTGAACTACTTTCCTCACATGACACTTTGAAGGTTGAATTTATACAAAACTTTACATTTTATATGGGCCTTTCATTTAAACGAATTTTCCCGGGCTTCCCACATGAAATTTGTACTGATAATTTTTCTGGGGATAACTGTTGGCTATCCAGACATGACTCTTTAAAGGTTGAATTTATACAAAATTTTGCATTTTATATGGGCCTTTCATTCAAACAAATTTCCCCGGACTCCCCACATGAAACTTGTCCTGATAATTTTTCTGGGGCTAACTGTTGGCTATCCACACTAATTGAACTACTTTCCAGACATGACACTTTAACGGTTGAATTTACACAAATTTTTACATTTTATATAGGCCTTTCATTCAAATGAATTTTCCCGAGCTCCCCACATGAAACTTGTCCTGATAATTTTTCTGGGGATAACTGTTGGCTATCCACACTAATTGAACTACTTTCCAGACATGACACTTTAAAGGTTGAATTTACACAAATTTTACATTTTATATGGGCCTTTCATTCAAATGAATTTTCCCGAGCTCCCCACATGAAACTTGTCCTGATAATTTTTCTGGAGCTAACTGTTGGCTATCCACACTAATTGAACTACTTGAAATTTTTCGCGTTTTAACAAATCTGGGCTATGTCTACGTCAACATAAATGCAAATTTGTAGTTTCATCAATTAATTTTCTTGGATTTAAAATTGATGCTTTAGGGATCAAACCTATACGTCCGATAAAATCCAAGCTATTCAAAATGCACCGCAACCAACCGATATAAATCAACTCTAATCATTTTTAGGATTGCTCAATTTGTATCAATCTTTTTTGTCCTCGAAAGCAACAATTGCAGAACCTCTTCATCGTTTATTGGATAAAAATGAAAAATGGATTTGGACGGAAAATCACAAAATATCGTTCAGCAACCTAAAACAACTATTATTATCGGATCGAATATTAATTCACTATAAATCATGATTTCCCACTTCTGCTTATTTGCGATGCTTCGCCATATGATCTTGGTGCTGTGTTATGCCATCTAATGGAAGATGGAAGTGAAAAACCTATTTTATTTTATTGAAGAACTCTGTCGAAAAGTGAAAGAAATTATTCGCATAAATTGACAGAGAAGCGGTAGTTGTAATTGCAGGGATCCAAAATGTCATGAATTTATGTACGGAAGGCATTTTAAAATAATCACTGACCATCGGCCGTTATTGGGATTGTGCAATCCACATAAGCCGATTCCAACTGTAATGACATCTCAAATGCTTAGAAGAAGAATTTCCCTGATGACATACGATTATAAGAAAATTCGTCGCGCTAGAAATAAAATGAGTAATGGAGATTTTTTAAGTCGTCTTCTATTGTCTGACTCATCAACAACGCCCTTCTATGAAGAAATTACATGCTAAAATGACATCGAATTACTCAGTTTTCGCTAAAGATTTTAGCTGGGCGTCAAGAGGATGGCCATACAAACTATCTGCAAGTGACCAAGCACTAAAATCATTTTTTGTAGGCGTACGGAGATCACCATACTTAAAGGATATCTACTTTGTAGTAATCGAACAATAATTCCACCGGCAGGGCATCCAAGAATTGTCCGCATGAGTTCAGGAAAAACAACACCATGCAGAGCGCTATTAGATTCCGGGTCACAGCCAGTTTCATAACTGAATCCTGTGTCCAACAACTTCGTCTAGTAAGGAGAAACTCGCGAATCTCAGTTAGTGGATTGGGGCAGACAAGCTCTGGAACTTCGAAAGGCTAGGTCACAATAACGGTTAAGCCTAAACTTTTTCCCGAGATTTCCATCGAAGCTCTTGTGATGTCCAAAATCACAGGCAAGATTCCCACACAAAACTTAGATGTTGACATCAAATCGTATGCCAAACTAAAGTTAGCCGATCCGCATTTTTATAAAATAGGAAATATTGATATCCTTACTGGAGCTGATCATCTTTTCAATCTCCTTCAAGATGGGCAAGTGAGGTCAGGCCCCAATGAACCTATTCTTCAGAATACTATCTTCGGTTGGATATTTGCAGGGCAACCCGGTCAGTCCAGAGACAACAACTTGGTATCAATGCTAGCTATATCGAATCAACAAAATGATGTGGTGGACATCGATCGAAGCCTACGAAGATTTTTGGAGCTCGAATCATTAAATAACCAAGAAGAGATGCTCTCCCCAGAAGAAGCCATTTGCGAAGATCATTTTACTCAAAATCCAACAAGGAGTTCTCAAGGGCGATTCATCGTAAAACTCCCATTTAAGAAGTCAGCCAACCATTTAGGAGAGTCATTGTCATCTGCAATTCAGAGGCTTAGGGGTGTTGAGCGCCGTTTCACTCGGGATCCTACGTTTGTAAAGATGTATCGTGATTTTATGGCCGAGTATCAACAATTGAATCACATGATAGAAGTATCTCCACCCAAGCCAAATGAAAGTCACTTCTACTTACCTCATCACGGGATACTTAAAACTACAAACAACACGATTAAAATGAGAGTTGTTTTTGACGGATCATCAAAATCCAGCACGGGTGTTTCCCTAAATGATTGTTTAGCGGTCGGTCCTACGGTAAAATCCAGCCTATACGCAATCATTCTGCGATTTAGGGAACACAAAATGGGCTTCTCTGCAGACGTCGAAAAGATGTACCGTCAGGTCACTGTATCACCAGAAGACACCACATATCAACGAATAGTCTGGCGACCTGATCCATCACAACCCATTCGCCATTTTCAATTACAAACCGTTACATATGGTCTTACTTCAGCAGCATTTCTGGCCACTAGAGCCTTAAAAAAGGTAGCAGACGACAATAAAAACTCAGCATTGGAAGCCTCTCATATTATATCAAAGGATATTTATGTCGCCAACCTTATGACAGAAGCGGATAATGAAACGAGGCACTGAAACTCAAAGAAAAGATCACTGACATTTTGATCGTCTACGGGTTCCACCTGAGGAAGTGGAAATCAAACAGTAGGATAATATTGAACAACATTCCAAATGAACTGCAAGAAGCCAACAATAAGGAAATTCAGGACCACAGTCAACAGCTCGCAGAATCCTTTAAAGTCCTTGGAATTAATTGGAATCCCAAAACAGACAGCTTCATATTTACCGCTCAGGTTCCTGATTCCACCAAGTTCACGAAAAGGACCGTGCCATCCAAGACCAGCAGATTGTTTGATCCGCTAGGTTGGTTGTCACCTGTGGTCATCGCATTTAAAATTTTCCTGCAAATGCTTTGGGGAGACAATATAGATTGGGACGATCCGCTCCCAACTGACAAACATCTAGATTCATTCAAACGACAAAGGGTTCTGGAATTGACATACATGGTTTATGCGGCTGTTGTATACTTCCGAATAATCAGTCCGGAAGGTAAAATTCAAGTAAAACTGGTTTCCGCTAAGACAAAGGTGGCACCGATCAGACAACAAACTCTCCCAAGATTAGAACTATGTGCAGCGGTGCTACTCTCAAACCTGGTCGAAGTTGTTAAAAGGGAATCAAATCAAAGTATTGATCAGTTACAGTGTTGGATTGGCTTGAAAGTCACCCAAGGTGCTGGAGCACCTTTGTGGGCAATCGCACCTCCGAGATACTATCTACGTTGTCCAGGAAAAACTGGAGGCATGTTCCGTCGATCGACAATCCAGCTGATTGTGCCTCTCGTAGTTTATCTCCAGGTGAACTTAACTCACATATACTTTGGTGGAATGGACCAAATTGATTATCTCTACCTTCAGAAACTTGGCCAATTCAGTTAAGAAATTATGGTCATCAAGAAGAAAAGTCGAATAAAACAACCGCGTTTACAATCACTTGCATCTAGTCAAATGAGTGGATCGACGACATCATTCGTAAATATTCGTCATTTCGCAGACTACAGAGGGTCATGGGTTACATATTACGGTTTCTTGATAATGCTAGAAAACCTAAAGTTTCCAGAGTCAGTGGCGTTTATCTGCGTCGAAAGGAACTACTTCACGTCGTGCACATAATTTGTCAGTACGAGCAAAGGCAATTTTACCAGGGTGACATATAAGCACTGCAAGCTAAACGAGAAATCAGCCTAACGAGCATTCTCAAGTCATTAGATCCATTTCAAGATGACTTTGAACTACTTCGGGTTGGAGGCAGGCTGCAAAATAGTTTAGTTCCATACTCAACGAAGCATCCAATTATAATGCATCCAAAGTCAACAATTACGCTGCTAATTCTCCGTGATGTTCATCTAGACAATAAATACGCAGGTCCATCTCTTCTTTTAGTCATTATGAGACAAGAATATTGGATACCTAACGGAATTACATACCTAACGGAAAAACAAAGGCGAAGGAAGTGATCCGAAAATGCGTCGTTTGCACGAAATTTAAAGCTGAATTCCAACAACAATTAATGGGCAGTCTACCTTCTTCACGTGTCGAATTAATACGGCCTTTCCTTAAAACTGGTGTAGACTACGCAGGGCCCATTTTGATTCACCTGGCGAAAGGACGTGGGCAAAAAACTTATAAAGCGTACATATGCTTGTTTTTATGTTTAAGCACAAAAGTCGTCCACTTGGAACTCGTAAGTGATCTCTCTAGTGACGCCTTCCTAGGAGTTCTCAAAAGATTTACTGCACGAAGTGGAGTCTGTCGTGAACTTCATAGCGATAACGGTAGCAATTTCGTCGGCTCTGACAGCAAACTACAAGAAGTGTTTGCTAAAATTATAAAATGTTCAAATAATATATCTGATTACTTTTCCAGATGTCGAATCACATGTGAATTTATTACTCCCAATTCACCGCATTTTGGTGGATTGTGGGAAGCGGCCATCAAATCCGCCAAATTTCATGGAAGTTGGAACGAAAAAGTAGCTTGAAGTTTGGGTACACGTAATTTAACGGTGAAAAATTTAATGGACCGAGTTTCCATCTTCGAATCACTGTTTTAAAACGTATAATTACGGATGACGAGAAATGGAGCTACAAATTTCGGATTTTGCCATACGCAATTTTGAAATACGAGATTTTCAAAACAGGATTTTGAAATGTTGGAAATCAAGTGCAACTCCTGTTTTACATCAAAATAAAACAAAAATATAAAAAAACTGGATAATTGCTCACTAGTTGCTGAACTAATGAAGACAGAACATGACACTGATTTAAATTAATTGAAGTCACAAATGTATCTATCTTGTGATTTTGAAAATTTTATAACGACTTTTGAGAACCAATGCATGGTATTTGTAAAATCGATTGACATAATTATTCTTACATTCCGAAAAACAATCAATGCGTTAACTCTAAAGGACTCTTAAATGAAAAATATAAAGGGCTGAAACCTCACGAGGTGATCAGAACTTCGGTCTTTGGTATCTTCATTCATAAAGTTGGTGTGACAGTTTTGACATTATTGATTTCTATTTTAACCAACATATACTTATTTACTTATATAATAACAGCCAAACAGGTCAAGAGCTTAAGTTCAGTTACATGGGTACAGGCATCCAATTTTACCCGAAAAATCGTATTCTAGAACTTTATACCGAAAGTAGTATAACAAATTTAAAAGAAAAGCTTACTACAAATCGTGTGCATTAAGTCAATATACATAGATGGCAGTGGGCAGTAAACATTTTGAAAAATCGTACCAAAAATTGCCACTTGGGAAAATTTGAGTTCAAAAGTTGAAGGAAAAGTAAAATAAATTCACAAAATATTTAAGAACGTGTCATAATTTTGTGATTAAACAATCTTTTTCGTATTTTTCTGTATAAATCTTAGACATCTAACGTACACTAGTAAAACTAAAGATAAATTTAGCAAGTATTATTTTAATTTGTCAGAGCCAACTTTGATATATTTTTCAAAATGAAATTTCGAAAAATATATTTTAGAAATAATTTAATTTTGAAAATTTCTGCAATTAATATTTACTTAATATCAATATACCCTTCTTGTATATTGCTGCTAAAGATATGTAGAACACTTTTGTATAAACATTTTGTAGTATTTTTGCTGTTTTAATTGAAAAACTTGAAGCTAAAAAAACCATTTTTACTATGGATTCCTATGGAAATCAGTGAAAAGTTATACGACTAAAAAAGCTTCTAAAAAATACGCCATAATGATTATGGCTCTATACTCTAGAAGGCTCTGGTATTATCTGCCAATTTGCTATTTTCATTTTCTTTCTTCTCGTTGTATATTTTCAATTAGCAACACGTGTAGAGATGGAGAATAGTAAAAAAAAATTTACGAAAACCACATGCGCCAATCTTGGACTTTGATGTGTGAGCTTTACAAATATACAAAATTTATAACACAAATATGGTGTATTAATTATTTAAAATAAAGTGGCGTGTTACAATTAATAAATTATTATACGGAACGCCATAGATTTTAAGAAATTCCACTAATTACTTGTATACATGCGTTAAAGAGTCCCCAAAGCCGCTTACTGCAAATTTGCATAAATCTGAAATGAAAAAATTCTTAGAAATAAAAAGTTTAAAGATTTCGGCAAAATGTTTTAAATCGCTTCGTTAACCTTACAGACACAAAACAAACGAAGTTAAAACTGCCTAATTGCTTCTTCTGATGGCAAAAAAAAAAGAAATCACAACTCACAAATACAAAATGAAAAAATATGGGGCTATCTGACTCCTCGGACGACACTTTTTCATAAAGGCATGCAACATGCATTAATTGTATATACTAGAAGGCTTTTGGTAGTCCAGTCATAAATAACATTTTATTTCAAGCAAATATCATCAAGATATTCTACAGATTATTGGTGCAGAGACTCGAAACAAATTTTACATAACAAACAATGGTGGACGTATAGTCAAACCCAAATTTGTTAAATTGAATGACAGCGATCTTCTAATGCACATAATTGAGAGTTCAGAATGGAATTGCTACTTCGAAAGCAAAATTTGTGGAAAAAGGTTGGTGAGAAACCGGCAGCTACAACAGATGCAAGGCACTAGTGAAGTAACCAATACAAAGAAAATCGACGATTCAGAAGTGCTTGATGATGTTGCGAGAGGCACAATCGGTTTGTCTGGTCTGTTGAAGATGATCAATTGGCACACATTCGTACGGAAGATACAGCAAGGAAAACATGGGGCGTGTTGAAAAATTACCATGAAAAACGAGGCATACTTGGTGTGATCAGTTTTTGCATTGAAACTCAAACAAGGTGGTGATGCGAAAGCACACATAAATCGAATGCAAGATCTATTCACGAAATTAAGCTACCTTAGCGAAGGAACATTGGCAACTTTGTTTGCGAAAATATTTTTACTCGGTAGTTTGCCAGAAAGTCACGATACAATAATTTCTGGACTTGGAGCGTGTGATGAAACAGAGGTCACACTTGATGTTGTGAAACAACATGTGATCGCTGAATATGAGAGGCGTGCATAAAGAGATGGACTTCAAGTGATTCGGTTAAGAAAACTGTAGCAAAAGTTGGTTTTTGTTTTTTCTGCAAGAAACGCAATCATTGAAAGAAAAATTGCCGACTGATGACAAATCGACTTATAAGCTGAATGATTCGGGTTATTTGTTTCTGAATGGTAACAAACAAAAGAAGGGATGGATCATTGACTCAGGCGCAACAAAAAATGTTGTCAGCAATAAATTTGTTTTTTACTGAAATTAATGAATCATATAAAAGTTTAGTCGATCTGGCGAATGGTGAATCAGTGAACATTTATGGAATTGGTAGCGGCAATTTGACATTTTTAGACGAAAGTGGATGCATTCGTAAATGAAAAACAGCCGATGTTTTGTTTGCACCAAAATTAGTTGGGAATATACTTTCTGTCCGATGGTTGGTGACAAATGGTCTTAAAGTCGAATTCAACGACCGAATTTGGGAAATCAGGCACAATTGTCAACAAATCGCTGTATGTGTTGCGTCAACCAGATTCAGTTTGTGTGGTGTTAGCACACAATGGCAAATGCATACATGAATTACATCGAAAAATGGGACATCGTGATCAAGGAGCGATTCGAAAAATGGCATCAGAATATACAATTACCGGATTGGAAATTATTGATTGCGGAATCAAGGAAGTTTCTAATGTGTGCATGAAGTTTTCAAAGCTGAACGGAAGAATCGCATTTTAATCGAAATGGCTCGTTGCATGGTCATTGATGCGAAGTTACCAAACAGTTTTTGGGATGAAGCTATTGCAACGGCAAATTTCATTCAGATTCGTGTAACAAGAACAATCAACATAACACCATATGAACGGTGGAACGGCATAAAACCAGGTACGCACAATTTTCACAAATTTGTTTCAAATGCTTTGTTCATGTATCATCATCAAAAAGAGGAAAATTGGATAATCAGCAGCTGAAACGATTTTTCTAGTACTGGTTTCAACAGGAACACAAGCAAAAGAACGAAAAAATGACCAAGTTCATCCAACGGTACGTATTTCACAAAGGACAACAAAGGGCTGCCATCGAAGCATTTGATGGTTAGAGAGATGAATGAACCGAAGAATTATGATGAAGCCATCAAAAGCGACGAAAAGGTGCAATGGCTTAATGCGATGCAGGAAGAAATTGGGGCACATGAAGACAACGGTACATGGGAACTTTGCCACGATTTGCCACCAGGTAAAAAAACAATTGAAAGTAAATGGGTGTTCAAGGTAAAAACCAGTGCGGATGATAATTAGCACAAGGATTTTCACAGAAGTACGGCGAGGATTATGACCAGGTGTTTGCGCCAGAGGTGCTTCATACAAAATTCAGAACGTTATTGTCTGTAAGAGCAAAAAGGAAAATGTTTGTGCATCACTTCAATGCTAAGACGGCATTCCTTAATGAGAAAATTAAAGGAAACCATCTACATGAAGCAGCCACGCGGCTTTGACGATAATAGTTCGAGGCTATATGCTTGCTTAAGGGATGCATTTATGGTCTGAAACAGGCTGCCAGATTTTGGTATTCCGACTTCACAAAGTACTTATCGGAGCTGGATTTCAACAGAGCTATAAAGATATATGCTTGTATTCGAAGATAGTTGACAATGAGTTTTGCTATGTCATTGTCTACGTGGATGACTTAATTGTGTCAGGTTCAACAAAGAAGCAAATTACAGATATTGAAAGCATTCTCAAGCCACATTTTATGATTCAAGATTTAGAGCCAATCAATTAATATTTGGGCATGGAGGTTACAAAACATATTGATGGGAATTTTGAATTGAATCAATCAGCATACATTATGAAAATTGCATCAAATTTCGGATGGATACCAATGGATACCAACTATGGAAAGTCAAATTCGACACAACAATTGGAAAATAACAAGAAATATCGATCAATGATTGGATGATTGTTGTATTTATCAGTGAATTCTAGACCTGATATTTCGGCCAGTGTAAGTATTTTGGCTCAAAAAGTATCACGGCCGAGTATGAACGATTGGTCTCAACTCAGGCGTGTCGCTCGATTTCATTTAGATTTTAAAACATGGCTTCAATTAAATTGTTTATACCATTTTTGCTGTTCCCTCTGCCAGTTCGATCGCTCATTTTAACAGATTAAGCAAGTAATTAAAAATGAGACTACACTTCACAAAACTTAGATTAACTGCATAAGGGCATTCTAGATAAAAGAGACTCCACTCCTACTCTCCGGGAATTTTAAAATTCCTGCACAAGTCTATAGTTATCTTTACCGACATTCTACCGCGACGCGATCTATATTTTGTTTCTGATTTTCTCGGAACTGTAAAAGCTCAGTTCCTCTACTCACTGTTATATATAAAGAAGACTTGCAGTAGGTATTTTTAAGATTGCATATATAGTCTGGACTTTAATCTGAAATTTTCTACGGAAAACATCAGAGTTGAAATTCTGCAGTGACATGCAAAGTAAGAACAAAACAGTAACAAATCAAATTTATTCACATAACCACATTTATTGAAGTGTCAACTAATATTTGTATGAAATATCAATCTTTAAAGGAATCAAAGGGAAATCGTACCTAGCTGATTGTTCGCGAGAAATATAATCGCACTGCAATTTATCGTGTATATGGCAATCATCGCTGTGCAGCTCAAGTTAGCTATTGAAAAAGTAATTCTATCCAATTCCTCTGATGACACTTTTTCCACACAGAATCTCTTATAAAACTGTCTTTGTATGTCGCCATTGGTTTGGCATTTTACGTTATTTTGACCACACAAAATATTATCACAGAAATTTATCAGAAAATAGCCGAACCGCAAAATTAAAGTATAACCTAAACGGATGAAATTAATGTTCCGAAAGAGATACAGAAATGACTACATATTACGTAATGATCATTAATCAGATAAGCGATAACCGCAATTTAAACTTTATTACCTAAATTATAGATTAACATTGTGTCGATGCCAGCCTATACAGTATTGACGTGAAAGATGGGTTGGCCCATGAATTCTGCAAAATTACAAAAAGATTAAATTCAAGTGATAATATTGCTCTAATTAAAATTATTTATGAGCTCGGTATAAATTTTATTAACCTGGCTAAAATTTATCTCTTTACTAAGAACCCAGCTACTGCAATAATAATACGTAATCATAATTTATTCACTTAATTTATCGCAGCCCAAAATGCGAATTACAGTAGTAGTCAGCTTATAATAAAAAAAAATAAAAAATCGTTGGTTCGAGAAGAAGAAAAAAAAAATGTTATAAATTCATATTGAAAGACATATCAATGTTTATTCAAGATTGTGACCGGTTTGTTCATGTTCATTTCTTATATACATGCATACATATATTTACTTCGCTCGTTCTTTAGTTTTCTTTAAGGCAAACAAAACTTAGTAACAACAACAAAAATGTATACAAAAAAAAAACATCCAATCTACCAGTGCGTAACCTAACAAAACAAGCATTCACTTTATAGGTATGCGCGGCAGCGGGGCGGTAAAGAATTATTTTGGTTGACAAAATTGTAACCGATACTTTTGCTCATATTTCAAGGATTTGTATAATTGCTTTAAAATTATTTTAATGAAATCATCCACTTGTGGTGTTTATATAAAGGTAACCACCCTAGCCAGCTGATTTGTAATCTGATATAAGCATATACTCGTATATAAGTATATAAATATATCGTCAGTTGAGTTTTTTTTTGGTTTATTCGATCAATCAGTTTTGTTTTTGTTTAAATACTTATGAAATTTTAATTTAAGCGTTATTGAATCAAATTTTTTAAAGCTATACAGAACAAATTTGTTTACTGA
This sequence comes from Tipula helvola, assembly GCA_963556165.1. Lineage (NCBI taxonomy): Eukaryota > Metazoa > Arthropoda > Insecta > Diptera > Tipulidae > Tipula > Tipula helvola. Next base: position 105,843,804 of record OY744481.1, read on the forward strand.
AGCTAGGAGTGATTCGTCACTGGTAAAATGCATGCTATAAAATTAATTTTTAATCTAGCTTGTTAGCAATTATTTAGTAAGCTTTATCTCAAATACATGATCTATCTGCAAAAGTGACAAATTCGAACTGACTTATCGAGATGATTGCCCTTCAGGCACATAATTTTTGAAATAATTGTTTGAAACTGGGCAGAAACATGTACATTAGTCAATTGTGTATCTCTTCAAACTTGTGCCGGGCTCTGTTGTCTTCCTATGTAAGTGAGCTGATTGGTTTTACCTTGGTTAACTATAATAAAACCCGAAATAATACGCTTTTTTATAGCAAGTGTTGATGCCTACTTAGGAAGAAGCCGGTAATATATCAATCCATTCCTTTATCAGAAACCTTCTTCCGAGATATTCAAGCGGTCTTCTATTTAGCTCCTTAACAATATAGAATATAGCGAACAAAACTACAATATTATATTCTGCTATAAATTCTCTTTAGAGAAATTAAGAAATAAGTCTGAAAATTATGTCGGGAAGAACCGTATAATGTGACCACTAAAAATATAAACCTGAATGAATTTACTGGAGACGTCGGTCTAAACACAAATAACAGACACTGCCAAAGAAAAAGTGGTAGAAACAGGGATAGTCGTTTCCAACGTACTTTTCGATGCTGAATCCGAATCTGGCCGCAGAATTACCCTGTCACGATTTTGGGATAACCTAACTTGAAAGTGTACAAAATGCCGTTTTGGCATTTTCAATTTCAATGGTAAAACCCAATGGTTCCATCGTAAAGTACCATTCATCCCTTTCATTTCCAATTTGAAACGTGTTTTATGTGTAATTTTTATAATCCAATAAGTCCATTCAAGTACATACTTCATGTTTATTTCTTATATAACATTAAATCTGCGCCATTTAATTTTTCAAAACTGACCTATACTGCCTTCTAAATTAAATACTCGCAGAATTATTTCATTTAAAAATAAAATTAGATGTCACGGATTTAATTCATATTGAAAATGGAATTAATTTTGCCACTCAAAAACTTTTGGCGGAATAATTCCCGCGGAATTAATTCGTGCTTCTGTTATTGGATTTTGGGTGCATGGAATTATTTTGAGGTATGTATAAGAGAATTTTCTAAATGAGTATTTTGCACTTTCGTTGGTCATCCCATTCTAAGTCTTCTGTACCAGAAACGTGTTTGCTGCTCAAAAAAATAATGAAAGTTCAGGGAGTAATTATGGAGTGATTATAATACAATATAAAATAATTATTTAAAATTTTTTTTTTTTTAAATACCACGTTTTTAAAACTGAATAAAATGTATAAAATAATTTCTCCTACATAGCCACATACAGATTTATAACACCATACAGATTCCTAACCCCATAGAGGTTGTCCTGAAAATTTGTGATTGTGAATTTGTATTAGCTATGAAAATACTTGTAAGATTAAAAACGAAAGTGGGGCGTTTTGTTTTAACCCCTCAAAAACAAGGTCGTCGCCTTTCGTCTAATTGAACAACATTTTTTGAGAATCGCCCTTCTCCTCCGATCTCCGATATAGCGTTGACAGAAAGTAAAGTTTTGGTTAGGAGCATACAAAATAGCGTTTAACACTAAATTTCCATTTTGAACCGGCAGCATTCCTAATAACTCCAATAATTCACCTCTCCTGACAACTGCAATATTCTGCTCCTACACCTTTATCTCCCGTAACAAACCGACATTATTTGTCATAAGTGAAGGTCAGCTTGAGTGAAAGCCCAATTTGAAATTTTTGTAGCTCAGAATTTGCTGATAATATTCAAAAAAATCGAATTTTCAAAGAAATATGTATATGGAAACTATCAACAAGCTAAATGCGCTGTTACACAATAATTACTGATCGCGAGACCTATCTTTAATGCGTTTCTTGTCGTTTTTGCTGAGTGGCTGCCGCCTTGACCATCGTAGAAATTGCCACTAATGCACTAATCTATTATATTATATTATTTCTATTATATTCTTGTCTTGTCAAATAAACATTGTACATAGAACTACTGAGATTTATTTTTTATTGCAACCTTAAATATGGTCAACTAGGTACTATATATTTGGCTATACGTTTCAAGTCTCTAGCTCATTGGGAGGTTAGTTTAAAATCGATTGCAAAATTTGTACCGATTAGATAAACAGACAGACAAGAAAGCAAGTTAATAAAAACGTAATAAATTGGTGTCATCTATTGTTTCTTTCTTTTCAAAATGGCTGTCGAAACTTTCTTTTTGGATTTTCTCCCACGTGCACCAAAAAATCACTGAGACCTCCCAATTTATAAAAAAAATAAAAAAATAAATTTGGTTTGAATTTGATTATTCGATTGAAATTTATGATTTGCCTGTTTAAACTGATGAATTAAACAAAATTTTGAACTAATTCGTTTTGAAAAAAAAATCTACCCAAAATACCGTTATTTTTCTATGAACAAACTAATGCATTTTCCACAAAAATCCACTCAACATTCCGTTATTTTCGCAATCAAACCTGAAAGGAATATTTTTCGAACATTATATTCATTTCGTCCTATTATAGCTGTACATACCTCTATCTTAATGTACCCTAGACCAGTCTTTTCATTCGCGTGAAGTTTGTCTTAAACTTGTCCTAAAATTACAAAAACAAAAATTTAGGACAAACTTCACGCGACTGCACAAACGTATGAAGTTTCTCCTAAAATTAAATATTTTTCCTAAAAATTGAGTTTCCTCCAGGCTCATGAGCATGTATTAGTAAGAATAATAAATCTCTCGTTATTATGAATTTGTACGTAAAAAAAATATTTGTGTTTAATTGAAATTTACAAAAAAACATCTAAATAAATTAAGTTTTAATTTAAATTGTCCAGAGAAACAATTTAACAAAATTAAAGTTCAATCGAAATTAGTTTCATAAAAAATACTCAATCTACATAACCCAAAGGTCTTACCTAAATTGGCACATGTTTTACAGAAAGGCGGAGGTCCTCTCTATCAAAAAACAATAATAACGACTTCATTAAAGGTAGTATGCTATCCCCATATCTAAAATAAATTAAAACTTTCAAAAATCTAGAAGATAAGTAACTTAGGACAGACGTGTTGCTAACTGCCCTATATGTAAGTTCGCATAAAATTAAATATTAAAAAATTTCTCAGTCTGGCCCAAAAGTCGTGCCCAAGTGGACATATGCTTTAAAGGGTAGTGGGTGACCCCCTCTTCCTAAAAAACATTACTTCTTTCAAAAATCTAGAAGATAAGTGGCTTAGGAGTTAGGACAGAAGTGATGCGTCGCTATATGCATGTTCGCATGAAGTTAGAAATTTAAAAATTTCTAAGGCTGGACATATATTATTAAAGGTAGTGGGTGCCACTTCTGTCTAAAAAATATTACAACTTGCCAAAATCTAGAAGATTTTTGACTTAGGACTTAGGACAGACGTGCTGCGTCCTTGTAAGTTCGCAGAAAATTAAATATTAAACAATTTCTTAGTCTGGCCCAAAGATCGTACCCAGGTGGACATATATTTTTAATGGTAGTGTGTGAGCCCCTCTTTCTAAAAACCCTCTTCCTAAGTCACCTATCTTCTAAATTTTGGCAAGTTGTAATATTTTTTAGAAAACCCCCTCTATCTAAAAAATATTACAACTTGCCAAAATCTAGAAGATAGGTGACTTAGGATAGACGTGTTGTACCTCTATTGTAAATTCCCATAAAACTAAATATTAAAAAATTTCTCAGCCTGGCCCAAAGGTCCTACCCAAGTGAACATATATTTTTTAGGATAGTGAGTGACCCCCTCCTTCCGCTACCCTTAGATCGTCAATCACATCATTAATAAATAAAATGAATAATAGGGGACCTAAATGGCTTCCCTGGCAAACCCCTGACGTTACATGAATCAAACTAGACATGTAATTCCCAATCTTAACGATTTGAGTTCTACAATCTAAGTACAACTTAATCCACCTAATAGGTAAACTAATACAATCCAAAGAATCTAATATATCCAATAGTAGTTTGTGATCAAGTTTGTCAAAGGCCTCGATAAAATCTGAATAAACAATTTGTACATTTGAATTATAAATTCACCAAATCAAAAAACTCGAGGAAAACTCTCATTTCTGTGTGTTTTATGCCCACACAAATCATAGAAAGAGAAGTTTGTTGTCTGTATTAAATCAATAAGATTATTTCGGCTTTTTATAGACACAATATGATCAAAATCTTTTTTTTTTTTTTTTGGGAGTAAAATGAACATATATTTTATCACAAAATACCCACATAAATATGTTCCAAATTGTCAACTTGTTTTGTGACAAAAAGGAACTTACATTTTGTGACAAATTGGTCTAAAATTTTGTGATCACCATTTTTGGTTACTCGGGTTATTATCTTTTTTTATGATTTTGTTGTTGAGTTCATTCGCTATACTGTTATTGTGTTCATGCATACAACCAGTGTTACCCAACGTGCAAAATCTAAATATCTTTAACACCGGTCGCTACAACGCTCCCTCCCCAGCGATAGCGTTATAGAAATGAAATATATGCTTAGATCAACAAATTGTTTAAACTTTTATATGGCCGCAGAAACACACCTGGCTTACGAATGCGTAAACAAATTCACTCTCTTAGCTGCCACTGGCTTCCTAGTATTGTTGCTAATAACTAAAATCCCAAATGCGAGTTTGAGGCGATCTATTGAAATGCTCGTGTTTACGCCTTTAATGTCCAAGATTCAAAATTTTCGGAATCGGCGAATTACCTTAAAAGTGCCATCGTACGGATGACTGAGGCCGATTTTCACGTTACCCACTCATACGAAAGCGTGTTCGCAATTTTCCAGTGTCTTAGGAACGTGATGTATTATTTTGAGTTACCTGGCGCATTTCTGTGGGTTTCAAGTTCTGCATTACAGTACGCAGTTTATAGACCACATCAGTTGGATCGCTAGGGTATGCATTTGGAGTAGTTACAACAATTTTATCTAGTACTTTTAGATTTTGTCCATATATACCAGATTGGCAGGCGTACACTGGAGCTATTCTTTAATAGTCATCTGAATTCCGAGCAAGACAAATGGAAGTTCGCTGGCCCAGTTAATCGTATTCATTCGAGCCTTAGGTTTGGCTTTGAGGTCCATGTGAAACCGCTCTACCACGCTGTTGGCCTGCTAATGGTATGTAGTTGTATGAATGGGGTGTACTCCTAAAAGCTTTCTGAGTCCCGAAAATAAACGTGACTCAAATTGCTTGCCACGATCGGTTGTCAATATCACAGGAAGACCAAATCTCGAAACATAGACAAGAGTTTTTGCGACTGTTTTTGCGGTTATATCCTTTAGAGAATAAGCCTCAGGCCAACTAGATCTATTGACCACAGTAAGGATATAAGTGAACTCATTCGACTACGGTAATTTTTCCACTATGTCCAAAAGGGCATGCTCAAATCTACCACTAGGAATGTCAAATTTAGAGTATTTGGCTTGAGTATGACGGAAAATCTTTGCTTTTTGGCAGGAAATGCATGCCTTGGCCCATTCCATTACATTTTTGTTCATGTGGGGCCCGACAAATTTTAATGCCACCAATTTCCTTGTAGGTCATATACTTGGATGTGACAAGTTGTGGAGTTCGTCGAAAGCGATCCGGCTCAGTTTGTTGGGTAAGTATGGGCGGTTAACCCCAGTTCCCGTTTTAGAATATACTCTAAGACTGTTGTCGGGTAATTTGACAAGGTTAAGCCTGTGTAAGGAATTGGTATTATTGGACGAGTTAGATAAATGAACACCCAATTCATCGTCCGATTTTTGCTGTGCTACTAGGTTTTCATATCTAACTTGAGATTTTCCAAGGTCTCGATATAATCAGGTGACCCACCCGAATCTTCAATTGAAGAGTGGTTTACATGCTCGCTTATACGCGATAAAGAGTCAGCGACCACGTTATCTTTTCCACTGATATGATGGATATCCGGAGATTGTTTTCTTTTAGAATCCACAAAATTCCAGAAGCTATTAGGTCTACCTTTTATGTTCGATTCAATCTCCAAAATGTAATTGTACCTTCAAATGCAATCTAATTCTATATGTCAAGAAAAGCATTAAAGGAATAACCGTAGTCCCCAATTTAAAAATTAAAATTTTCAACAATTAACTCATTTTTAATAATTTCACATGCCATAAAAAACAGTGACACTTTTAATGGAAAATGGTATATGCTGGGCGATCCTGCTAACTTGTCACACGTATCCAAAATAACTTCTTGATCCAACGGCAAAAATACTAGGTCCAAAACATTCCCACTATTGTTCTTAACGTCCACACATTGCTTAAGACCCAGAGAAAGTAATCCAGTCATGAAGTTTTCATAATTCGCATTCAAGTTCAACGTAGCTAACAAATTATCAACTCGAAGCCAATAAATATTTGGTAAATTGAAATCACCAAATATACAAAAAAGATCTTCTGGTTGCAAAATGGGTGCTATGCTGGACTTCATAATAACAATGAATTTATCATGCACTCCAAAGTTAGAATCGCATGGAATATACGTGACACAAACAATTAGTGAAAACGAGTGATATCTGATTCGTACCTACTGCGAATATGTCCAAATCGCAATCCGTCAATGATAAAGGTACAGATGACAATTTATCCGCAACACCAATTAGCACACCTCCACCTTTCTCATGTGTGTCTTCCAGAAGTTGCCTATCTTCGACGATGAACAATCTACGATGTCGGAAAATATTCTTCAGTCTTAAAATTAGATGTCCGCCATGTTCTCCGATATATAGACAACTTCACAATCTTCTTTAAGTAAAGAGAAATATAGATTCTCTGATTAAGAGCATATGATAATAAATACATATTTAGAGCTGAGCTTCGAGGGGATGTATTAACTGCCACAGAATTATTTTATTGAAATATATATTATTGTTCCGCTGACATTTTTCAAGAACAAAACCATTTAACATCAGACAAAATTAATTGAAAAACAATAATTGTCTCAAAAAACCAATTCCGCAGCCGGTAGGATTCGAACCTACGCTCCCAGAGGGAATCTGATTTCGAGTCAGACGCCTTAACCACTCGGCCACGACTGCCTCATAGTAGTCTACGTACAATTATTCTACTTAATGATTATGTTTACGTTGATTTTATCATTAAACCATATCGCATTGAATATTAATCTTAGGCTGTTGAAAGGTGATATGACCCGCAATTATATTCCAGTTAAATTTTAACCGCATAATCCGCCAAAGATTGATATCGCACACAGTATTATTTTAATCTGTTTTTCTGTTAATATGAATTTCTTATTCTATTCTTCTTGTTTAGAATAAGCTGAGTTTATAACTTATTTGAAAAAGTGCTTACGTTTTGTTGTAATTTATTTTTAGCTCGTGAACCAAATTAAATTTTGAATAATGAATTTTATTGTATTAACAATTTATTATTTTGAAGATTAGACTCTGTATTTTGTATGTGATTATGAAAAACATATTTGTGTGTCTTTTGCACTCTCAAATAAAATATCATATCACATTATTTACCCCATATACAAATCAGCAACCCTCGGTTAAACTTTAAAAATAAAAACTTATCTGATAAAAGATTAACATACATTGCAATTAAAAACAACTGCCAGCCTTATCAGTTAACTACAAAATATATTTATTATGTTCGTTGACATGTGACGAATTTAATATTTAACATCAAAAGTAAACATAGTGTTTATGGACAAATCTGGTCACTTTATATACATTTTCTACATACAACATTAACATTAAAAGAGAGACCAACCGAGTTTGAAAGAAGTGCAAGAGGAAGGCTGTATATGTGTTTTGTATATAAAGAGTTATGTTTGTATACATAAATATACATAAAAAAATATAATAAATCGTGACTTGACTTCTCAAAATGTAATAAAACGAGTCTTACTTTTTTATTCTACTTCATCTTCTTCTTCTTATTATTATTATTATTCATCGTATAGTCGTTTTCTTTAAGTTTCTTCTTTGTTGCCTTCTTAGTGCTTTTTTTAAACCTTATAGTTTTCTTATATATTATTTATGTACGAAATAATAAAAAAAACAACTTAACGTGATTCTTGTGTATATGTATGTCAATATTTATGGTGTTTAGAATCAGTGACGTGGTACAAGGGATAGGATATACAAAACCGATTTCAGTATTTTTCCTATAAACAGTAGAAAATTTTCCATTGCTCTATGTAATAAAACCCTTGGCAAAGAGACAGAAATCAATTAAAATTTTGTCACCCCATATTTATGGTGCCGTGTCCCTTAACATCTGCCACTGTACTCGACAATATAATTTTTTTACATAGTTATTATTATTTGTATTATATATACATAATGTTTCACTTATATACCACAAATTATTTATTTTAGATTTTTATGGAAACCTACTCAACACCAATATATGTATACAAAGATACGAGTAGGTATATAGATGTGTGTACGAGTACGTGCATATGCAATGCTACGATGTGTGCTGAAGAAATTAAATGAACGAAAAACATATGTTTGAAGACCTGAATCAGCTGAAAATATAAGAAAACTACATAAAAAGAAAAAAAAAATTGTTTTTTTGAGTTCTTCTTATTTACTTTGCTTTATGTATACAGATGATAGATAAGACAGAGAAATACACTTATGTATATTTTTATGCTTGAAGTTTTATTTTTTTATTTAACTTGTCTTACGATATTTCGCTTGGAGCAACATTAAAATTAGATTTTGAATAGAGTTTCTTGTTTTTTGTTGTTGCTTTTGATTGTTTGGTGTTAGTTCGTGAGTTGAAATATAAGAGAGGTATAGATGGAGTTACGTGATGGAGGTGTTTTTTTTATTTTACTTTTGTAACACCAAAATTGACTTTGGCTAATTCCCTTATGTACATATATATAGCTAAATGTCGGATTTAATGTAACGATTTAGGTTTGGTTAAATCAACTTCCTTATTTCAGGTTCAGATTTTTATAAGAAATAATAGGAAACACCTATTGAGTGAATTTTGGAAAATCTTTTCTCATCTCAACGTGCTGATACTTGGTGATTTCAACTTACCAAAGGTTAAATGGCTGGTTTATGATGATGTAAACTGCGTCATTCCGCACAATATAACAACGGGTGCTGAATCTATCTGTATAGATTCTATTTTGTCGTATGGCCTTGTCCAGATAAATATTATTCCCAACTATAAAGGTGTTTTGTGAATTTTGAAGGATAATACAACTAAAATATTAACTAAAAAATATTAATAAAAATTGGAATTATTAAAAATATAATTACATAATAGTAAGTGTTTGTAAATAATATTATTTACGTTTGTTTAAATATAATAAAAATATCAATTAAAAATATGGATTGCGGCAAATGTAGCTTGACATTTGCAAATAATCAGACCATCAGCTGCTCTAGTTTTTGTGGTAAAATATTCCACTATGGTTGTGCTGAAGTGGACCGTGTGGCATATAATCAAACGCGGAAATGTTCAAATATTATGTGGTTCTGTTGTGACTGAAGGGACCTTATGAAAAATCAATCATTCCTTAAGGTAATGAGGGACTGTAATTTTAGTGCGAATACTGCCCCGCACCCCTTTGTTGAGAAGCTGCTTGATGAGATTACTAGTCTCAAACAACAACTTGGCATGATGCTCGATCGCCTACCTACTACCACATCATTTGTGCCTTTAAGTTCTTCTGCAAGAGCAACTAAAGATTCGGCTTCACGGATTATATCCGACGAAGGAAACTATTTAGCTTCTCTGATTACGTCTGATAAAAGCGTAAAAGGTATACCTAGTAATAAAATGCCTGCTGTTGCGCCTATTAGTCCTGCAGTCATACAACCAGCAATGCAAAATCCTCCGGCCTTTACTGGAACCTTTTCTGATGTGGTGGTTTCGCCCTCTATGAGTTCCAGTGTTGTCGTGAGTGCTGTTGGGAACAAGCATCTTCAAAATCTGGGCACAAAAACTATTTGTGGTACCAGATAATTTTCTAAAAATTTTGGGATAAAGGTCATTGTACCGACGATATGGCTACACGTCTCAAAATTTGATGCGGATACTTCTGAAAATGAAATTGCGTCCATGGCTAAAACTTGTTTAGAGATTGAAGACTGTAAGGCATTCAAACTAGTCCCTAAACAAAGAAGTATCGAATCCCTGGAGTTGTTTTGCTTCAAATTGGTCATAAAAGTTGATGTACGTATTAAGGCACTAGGCCCTAATACTTGGCTAACCGGTGTACACATTCGGGAGTTTTACGATAAAGATTTTCGGCCAACATTGCCTCCACGATAAATTATAATAGCTTACTAAGTAGTAAATTTGTCCAAAGTAATAACCTACAGTGTGAAATTTCGGATACCAGCTGTACCAGTCAACTCTCCCGTAATTTAAGCGATGTAGTTTCCACCTATAGGTTCTGGACAAACCTCTTTTACCTCGATGTACTACCATAATGCCTCTAGCATTCGAGGTAAAGCTAAATTATTCTTGCTTGGCGTGCTTGACAATGATTACGATGTGATCATTATCTCGGAAACATGGCTTACTAAAAGTTTCAATTTGGCGGAATATTTTCCATCTTCCAAGATCACTGGCGTGGCGCCCCTCTTAAAGAGACAGGCGAAGAGAAGGCGGGGTAAGTAGCTGAAGGCCCCGCAAGGGGTCCCTACGCGCAGACAGCTGGCAAATCCTGGAGGCTCCCTGGTATCGGAGGGCAGTAGTAGGGAGGTGGAGGACACTGGTTGGCCACCTACCGACAGTATTGGCCTGATGGGTAACGGAGGTGCGATGAGGGAGGCTGATCCAGGCCTCCTGAAGCAGAAATCTTCTGATAGGTGATGGCCAACATCGCATGTCTCCAGATAAACCTGCATCATGCAAAGGCGTCTTCGGATGTTCTCTGTCGTAGGTTTATCTGCCAAAATATTGGCATGGATCTAATCCAGGAGCCATGGGTAATAGGTAACCAAATGAGAGGGATACCAAAGCAAGTGGGTAATTTGATTTATCATAACGGAACTGAGAGTCCGAGAGCGGCCATTCTGGCCAGTTCGCAAATTAATTGTATTGCTATTTCAGAGTTCATCTCCAGCTACTTGGTCGCAGTTATGGTGGGAGTTCTGGGGGTAAGAGGCAAACAGGAGGCTATAATGGCCTCCGCCTACTTTCCTGGAGACTCAGAGAAGATACTTCCACTCGAAGTCAGGCGGCTTATAGCTCATTGCAAGCGCAATGGGCTGGCTTACCTGATAGGATGTGATGCGGATGCCCACCACACGGTGTGGGGCAGCACGGACATCAATAATAGAGGTGAGTACCTTTTCGAGTATTTAATAACAAATAATGTAGATATTGTCAATAGAGGAAGGAAACCTACATTTATAAATACGATTAGGCAGGAGGTCCTAGATTTGACCCTCGCTAGTCCGCATTTTAGCCATTTAGTTAAAAATTGGCATGTGTCTGAAGAGAGGTCCTTATCGGATCACTAGCACATCAGATTCGATTTGGCGACCGAGACCATGCAGCGGCAGGAGATTAGAATTCTGAAACTGACCGATTGGGACTCTTATAGAGTTTCACTTGAATCAGGAATGCCCTCGATTATGGAGAACATAGAGTCTCCAGAGGGCTTAGAATTCTGTTCAAACCAGCTGCATAATTCTATACACTTGGCTTACGAGAACAGCTGTCCGGTTAAGTAACGGGAGTCTACTAAGATGGTCCTTTGGTGGAACGGGACGCTGAGTAAGCTGAGAAAAAAATCGAAAAGGTTATTCAATAAGGCTAAACGCACCGATGAATTGGGCGAGTATAGGATGGCCTTAACGGAATATAATCTCGAATTAAGAAGATCTAAAAGGGCTACCTGGAGAAACTTCTGTGAGGGAATCAATGAATTGCCTTCTGCAGCTCGTCTCCAGAAAGTCCTTTCCAGGGATCACTCAAATGGTTTAGGGCTTCTTCAGAAGCAAAACGGAAGTTTCACTGAAAACCGGAAGGAAACACTGGAGTTACGATTAGGTACCCACTTTCCGGATTCAGTAGTGTTAGGAGCCCAAGAGGACCCGAATGACCCTTCAAGTGAGGTAGCCTGTACACCTCACAGTAGGATCTGGAGTCTCTCTGGGAAAATTTTCACACCCAGCAAGGTGAGATGGGCTATTGGCTCTTTCAAACCTTTTAAGTCCGCTGGAGGGATGATATTTTTCCAGCTTTACTTCAAAGAAAAAGGTATTGGGGAAATACTCCCCAGCTTGATCCAGATGTTTCGGGCAAGTTATGCTTTTAACTATATTCCGAAGCTATGGAGGAAGGAAGTAAATGTGTTCTTTATGCCAAAGGGAGGGTGTCGTTTGAACACCCAGCCCAAAGCTTATCGGCTAATTAGCCTCACATTGTTTCTATTGAAGACGATGGCAAAAATCTTGGATCATCAAATAAGATGTGAAGTCCTTGTTAATAATCCGCTGCATCGGGATCAGTTTGGTTATCAAACTAGTAAATCCACTGTGATGGCTCTTAGTGGTCCAGTCACAAGGATTGAAAGAGCGGTGGCGTATAAGGAAATTGCCCTTTGTATCTTTATGGACATCGAGGGGGCTTTTGATAACACCTCCTATGGATCGATAGAGAGGGCAGCAATGGAAAAGGGGATTCCGCCTTCTACAATTAGGTGGATACGCTCCATGCTGGAACATCGCGAAATTACAGCCAGATTAGGTGGCGAGTCAGTAACCATCAGGGCCGTAAAGATCAGTCCCCAAGAAGGCGTATTGTCTCCTCTTTTATGGTCAATGGTTATTGACAGACTATACTTGTGCATCTCATGCAAAATGCACTCGATTTAATATGGCAGTGGTGTGACCAGCCATTTTCCGCCAAAGACTACAACATCTAGGAGGGAGAGTAATGAGCCCAGATAGTGTGTATCATATACCGGCCGGCAGTATTGTTAGGTTTAAAAAGAGCCTGAATATTGACTGGACGGATCATTGAGCAGGGTCCGTGCACAAAAGATCTTTTAGGTTGCAGTGCGAGATGGCTTAACGCCCACATGGTCCTACAATTAATAATAATAATATACCGACTTTAGTAAGACGCTTGACTCAATCCATCACTTTATCGTTCTGCAAGAATTAAAATCACTTGATATTAATGATAATTTATCAAATGGCTTGAGTCATACCTTAGTGTTCGGATTCAGCGTGTAAATATTAATAATAGTTTATCTGATCCAATTTATGTACATTCTGGGGTACCTCAGGGCTCACATCTCGGTCCACTTATTTTCATATTATTTTTAAATGATATCACGAAATGTATAAAACTTTCCCTATTCAAAATCTATCTGATGCGGAGGAGTTACAAAAGGATGTAGATGCGGTTAATGTTTGGTGTCAGAACAGTTTGTTATATTTAAATGTAACAAAGTGCATAATGATGACTTTTACACATTCAACATTGCATCTTATTTATGATTATACATAATATTGTTAATAATAATTTGACACGAGGTTATGAAATAAAATATCTTGGAGTTACATTTGTATCTACCTTATTATGTAATCGTCATTTCGACTTGATCTGTGCTAAAGCCAATTCTATGTTAGGATTCCTAAAACATACCATAAAAGAGTTTAATGATCCTAGAGTTTTTTTAAAAATCTTTTCTAAATTTTTATGCAAGGAAAACCGGTGGGTTTGACAACCGTTTACTGTTGTGGGAAAATTTTGGGAATCTACCTCCATATGTTGAAAGATGTAAATCCTTGAAAGATAACTCCTTTAAGAAATGTATTTGCTGTACAAGATCCAATGATTCGAACAAGTGCGAGGTAATACGGATCTTCTGTTGGAGCACCATTATGATTTATATTTATGTATTTCTTGGTTTGAAGGCTGGTCCACTCATCCAGTGTCAATTAGAAAAACCACTGTCTCCATATGAGTTTCTTATAGAAATAAGTGATTTTCCTATAGGCACAGGGCGATATATTGTTAGTAGGAATAACAGACAATAATTATTATAATTTTTACAAACATATGTAATTTTTTAACTATACCCCCCCGCCTGGTTTTAAAATCTGGATCCCGAATCCGGGTTTAAGGTATTTATCCGACGGGCCTGGGTCTGAGTCGAGTCGGGTTCAGAAACTCTAGGTGGTCTTGATCCCTCATGATTTTCGAGAATGAAAACGAAATCAGTGGTTAGGGAGGTTCCTTAAGTAGCACAACAATTTTTTGGATGACCTTTACCACAGATAAGAATACACAGATAAACCGTTGAGTGTCTATGATATGGGTGACACTGAATTAGAAAATTCTGAACCATAAAATTCGCAATTGAGCTCCGATTGTGGTTCTTGATAGCTCTAAAGATGATAGGATTCGAGACTTGTAATTATTTTGTGCCAACGCACATTTTGAGTGCTTAAATATTTCCATTCATTTTATATGATAGAAAATTCGAATTTTTCATAACCACCTTACTACAATAATCAGCAAATTCTGAACTAAAAATACCAAAATTGAAGTCTAAAGATAGGTTTCGGGTCTTGTAATTATTGTGCCAACGTGCATTTAGTGTGTCTCATTATTTCCATTTAATTTATAGAAAATTCGGTGTTTCTGGAAATCACTTTACTATAAATCAGCCAATTCGGAACCAAAAATTCCGAATTCAATACAATTTAGGTTCAATTTTGTTAATTAGTACCTCTACAGAAAGGTGTCCAGTGGCGTAACTAGGTACTCGCAGCACTCGCAGCCGCGGTGGGCCAACGATTAAAGGTTATCATGCGTTCGAATATTATAATTCAAAGTCAAGATCAGATAGGTTGGAGCTCAGATTAAGCTTAAAGAAGATCACCATTTTAAATTTGCAATACGGGACATTTCTAAATTTTTAAGAAAAGGCGGTGGTCTACTTTTTAAAGAAAGAAAAATCGTTCGTTTTGCTTTTAAATATATTCTAAAGACCAAGCCCAACAATTTCTTCTCGGTTAGTGAAGGTGAACGTCAGAGTAATTACACGTAAATAATCTGATTCCAAAGAAATAAAAATGGTTTTAGGTTCTGACATATTTAAATTTAGAAGAAAATTTACCAAACTCGTTTGAAATCAAGCTTATGACATTAATCGATAAAGTGTTTGCAACAGATGAAAATTGTTTTCCGGTTTAAACAAAAATTAATTTACCGGTAAAACCGGTTTATTTTGAAAAATTATTTTAAATAAGGATATTGCAAATCCTCCTGTTTCTTATCCCCTTGTCTGCGGTTTCATCTTTTGAACACGTAACATTTTTTGAGATTATTGGAGTATAGCATAGAATGTGTGATTGGTGCGACACTTAACTAACTGTGGTAAAGATTTAAAAGGTAATAACTTCGCAATTTTTAGGAAAACGTTCTTAAACTTTTTAAGTTACTAAAAATCGTATGAGTTTTTAGAATTCTGGTTTTTGTAAACAATTATTTCGGTTGTGTATAGTTGTCGGAATACTACAAAAAATTGATATGATATGAAATCGAATATGCAGATTTCCAAATTGAAATAATGCGTAAAAGGGTATAACTCCTTTTAAATATTTACCACAGTAAAATCATAAAAAATATCAGAATTCGAAAATCGACGCGCTGCGATGTGGTTGTTACCAATGGGAACAAAGCAATGGTAATCGTGAGGTACTCTGATGGCTTCTCTGACTCTAGTGATCGTGCCAACCTTCTGTACTCTTGATTTGTACAAAATCTAAAATTAATGTTTGATTCATTTTTTGTAGCCCAATCGAAAAGCTTCTGCGTTGTCGTTATTTGATCAGCATATGGTCACTGAAGGCTTTCTTTCGTCGCATTACGTTTGAAGGCACCTCCAATTCCGTCTCAAGGACCTTTCCCATGAGATGTTGCAAAGAAGTGCCATTCAGTATCAAAACCATGACTTGCTTTGTATTAACACAGCTGGTAGAAGTTCTTTTTGTTTTTGTACTGCTAGCCAGCTCCATCAGAAAAAAATATTATTTTCTGTATGGTGCTAAATCGTTCAATCAGAAATTTAAATAGTTCCTGATGAAACTGATACACATGTTCGTAGTTGTGTTTCAAGCTTGCTGCGATTATCAGAAGGCTCTTGTGGTGTAAGACGTCATTTTCATCCTTGTAATAGACAGCAAACGGATGAAAGGTACATTGTGCATTGGCCCAGTGCCAGCCTAGGGCAGCATCCTATAGCAAAAACAGTAACAATAAATAATAATAAAAACTAAACAAATTTGGGGAAAAACAAAAGTTGAAATGCAAATTAAGGCAAGGCTCCATGATACGACAAAACGAACGATTCGGATCGGTTTTTCGTGATCCTGGCTATATGTACGAAAAAATCGTTTCGAAATTCTATGTGTACGCGACCAAATTATATTTTTTTTTATCCAGATTAACCATCTCCCCCAATTTCAAAATAATTGCACACCTTGCCCTCGTATGGGTGTTTGATTTCATATTGTGTTGATTAATGTAAGCAGTAAGCTGTAAGTTAATAACTAAAATAAATTGTTAAAACTGAGTGCTAGTCGCAAAAGGCTGAAGTGTTTTTAATTGTCAATTGTGTGCTAATTTAAAGTTTGCTTCGTACATTTTGTGCATTGCTGGAGTACACATTTGCACGGTGATTTTTGCTATACGGATCGGCAGTGGCTGAGTTAATTTTTGTTTATGGTCCTTCGAGCCGGATCACGCGTTGACCGGCAATCTACAGTATATCCACTTATTGAAGTCGATTCGCTAGCTGGAAAAAATCAAATTCCGTATTGTACAAAACACGTGCCGTACGTGTAAGTCAGCCATTTTGTGAAGCAGTCTCAATGGTGATAAAGGGTAATTGCGCGTCCATATTGGATTGTTGACCTACGAAACATACAAAAAGAATAATTGTTGTGAATTAAGGATAAAGTTATAGTGCATTGCTACTATTGGATGCTGTTGGACAACAAACCAACATTTATTAACAATTGTTTGTGTTTATTGGTGCTAAGTTGTTCACGATCATCTGCGATCGTATTGTTCAATATAATTTGCTGAGAATATTAAACGGTGCGGTTACAAATTTATTAGCAAATCAAACGTGCTACAGAATGTCTGAAGCTGAACTCAAATCTTTGATCAAACAACGATCAAACAACACGAATAAATTAATTGCTATCAATCAGTACTTGAGAGAAAAGGTAGATATAAATACATCTCCTGAAAGTTTGCATGCAAGATTAACCCGTGTGGAACAATTAATGTCAGAGTTCACTAGCATTGAAGTTCGCATTTTTGAATTAAAAGACACTGAACAACCTGATGTTGAGTATGAAGAAGAATACTATAGTGCAATCGGTGGCTTGAACTCGTGGATTCGCAAACTTTCCCTTCAAGAGAGGCAAACAGTTACCTAGTATAATTCTACCACTGCTGCTGGTGATACATCTGAGGTAAAATTGCCGAAACTCAGAATACCAAAATTCAGGGGTGATATTACAGAATGGCAAACATTCTATGATATGTTAATGTCAACCATTTATAATTCAACCAGACTGTCACCTGTGGAGAAATTCCAACATTTAAAGCCTGCGTTGGAATGTGAAGCTGCGTTTTTACTACGTCAAGTCGCTGTTTCGAAAAATAATTATATTGGTGCAATGAATAAATTGAAAGTGCGATACGATCGAAAACGGCATACCATAAACTCATTCATAAAAACATTCATCGATCAACTGAGTTTTAGTCATGGATCCGTTGTGTCATTGAAGAGATTTATGGATACATCAGATGATGTTATACGAGGCCTTAAGGTACTGGGAGAAGTCGCTAAAGCACGTGACCCCTGGCTCATATATTTGCTATCACAGAAGATGGATGATAAATCGAAAGCGGCTTGGACAGAATACTGAATTAATATGGAAGAACCAAAAATCAACGGTTTTCTTGCATTTTTATAACGAAGCATCTGTAACCACAGTTGTGCCACGAAAATCAACCAATACTGAAGCTAAAGGGCATGTAGCGATTCATAGAAGCGAACAAAACCTCACAAGTGCGAGACCTGCTAATACTCGAAACAAACCTAGTTCTTTACATTGTGCATTATGTTCCAGTAAAGGTCATTGGTTGTTAATATGCGATAGGTTTGTGTCGATAGTTGTTGCAAAGTGCATGGAATATGTCAAGAAGAATCGACGCTGTTACAATTGCTTAAGTCAAAACCATGCAGTATCCGTTTGCCCAGTCCTAGCTCGATGTAAAAAATGTAGGAGAAAGCACCATACACTATTACACATAGTAAATGAAAGTTAAGAGGCCTATAACAAATACTGCAGTTGAAACTCGACAAGTTAATGCACATTGTTATTCAGATGTAACATCAACAAGTGCTATTTTGCCCACAGCGATTGCAAAGGTTATAACTACCCAAGGAGGTTTTAAAAAATGCCGCATACTTCTAGATTCAGGATGCAGCTTAATTTAATCACTGAGGCATGTGCGAATAATTTAGGGCTTTCCAGAAAGACCTCCGATGTACGAATAAGCGGTTTGAGGCACTCACAAGGCCAAACAACGAATAGTGTAGTGGTACTGAGAATTACAAGTATAGTCATTCAAAGGTGCATGATGTGGAAGCTCATATATTGAACCAAATTACTTCACAGCTACCTAACTACAATTTGTAGCTACCACATTTGGATTCATTCAAGTCCTAAAAGCTTGCGGACCCAACATTTTAGAAGCCAAGTAAAGTCGAAATTTTGTTGGGAGCTGGTTATTTTTTCTCGATTTTATGGTGTGATCAGATAGAGATCAACAACTCACAATTGATCTTGCAGGACACGTGTCCACACCATGTGTTTGGATATGTGGTTGCTGGCAAACAAGCACCAATTTACTTAAGTGATTGCTCATCATTGGCTTCGGTAGATGCTGAAGAAGATTTTAAATTAACTGAATTCCTGACTCGATTCTGGGAAACTGAGTTGATTCAATCTTATGCGCTGCTTCGTTCTCCGGAATAAGACTTTTGCGAAACACATTTCAATCAGAGATTCGTTGTCAGGTTACCCTTCAAAAAATCACCAAATCAGTTAGGCGATTCCTTGCAGATGGAAAAGACACGGTTTCGATACCTAGAAAACAGGTTCGCACGAAATAAAGAATTTCATGCTGTATACACAGAGTTTATGAGCGAGTACTTACACCACATGTCTCCGGTGTCTGAAGAACAATTGACCAAGCATGCTTATTATTTGCCGCACCACGGAGTTTTTCGTCAATCGGAATCTGGATCAAAAATACGAGCTATTTTCGGCGGATCCGCAAAACAACGTCGGGATTATCACTAAATCAATGTTTAGCAGTCGGAAAAACCATCCAATCATCATTAATTACAATTGTATTGAGGTTTAGAGAGCATCGTTTTGTATTTTTCACAGATGTGGAGAAGAGGTACCGTCAGGTTCTAGTGTCTGATGTTGACACACGGTACCACCGGATTTTATGGCGAGCCAGTTCTAGCGAACCACTACGACATTATGAACTTGCAACAGTAACTAATGGGTTAGCGTCAGCACCGCTCTTGGCGATTAGGACAATGCAAGAGATCGCCAATTTAATCCAGAAGAAGCATCCCGAATGTGCACGAGCAATTTCTGAAGATATGTATGTTGATGACATAATGATCGGAGCCAACAACATACATGATGCTCTACGATTAAAACACGAATTAACGAAGACGCTTGGGTCACATTGTTTTCAGTTGCTTGTCGAAAATCAAAATATGCAAGTGAAGGATTTATTTATCAACAATGGTGAGCCAAGGAAATCGGTTAAAGTGTTGGGCTTACATTGGAACCCAGATACTGATCAGTTCCAATTTACCTGCAATTTGCCTCAACCGCACGAGCATCACACGAAACGAACCGTATTATCGGACACAAGCCGCCTTTTCGATCCAATGGGTTGGTTTGGACCCGTTGTGATTTCTGCAAAAGTGTTTTTACAACAAATATGGTTGGCCGATTTGAAATGGGATGACCATCTGCCTGCAAATTTGCTGACACAATGGTTAAAACAGTAAACAGCAAACGAAATAAGTTACCAAGATACATTGCAACTACAATCGATTGCCAAACAAAAATGCATGGGTCTGCATATCGTGCCGTTGTTTATTTTCGGATCACAACGGTGGACGGAACCTTAATACAAATGATTACTGCAAAAACCAGAGTTTCACCTTTGAAACAATTAACGATCCCTCGGCTCGAACTTCAAGGTGCTGTTTTGCTGAAAAAATTTATGAGCATGGTGTTAAGTCTCGAGAATTTCAATTACACGAAAATATGCATGGACTGATTCACAAATCGTGCTGTATTGGTTTCGCAGCCACCCGAAACGCCGGACTACATTTGTCGGAAATAGGACAGCATTATTAAAGAGAATCCCGCTGACTGCGCATCTCGAGGGATGTCACCACGAGTACTCAAGCAACACAGTTTATGGTGGCATGGGCCTGCCTAGCTGAAGCAGACCAGTGAAAATTGGCCAAAGCCACGTTCTGACTATCACAACTGCGAAGAAGAAGTTTTGTCCATGCATACATGTTTGCTGGTGCTCCATAGTCAATGGTTCGACGACATAATTGATAAATACTCGTCATTTGCAAAGCTCATTTCAAAAAGTTTAGGGATAACAGATAAAATAGCTATTCCTCTACAATCCTCAACTAAATTATTAAATATACTGGGATTACATACGAGGGTTTCTAATACTGCGGAAAAATACCTTGCCTAAGACTGTAATTAAATAAATGAGCTAAATGGCCACTTAAGGCTTCGGAACAATAATTTAAAAGTAATGAGGGAATACCATCAGAGCCCATAGACATTTTAATATTGAAACCATCTAAAGCCGTGAATATGATTATTGACAATGTCATGGTCAGAGAGAGATGTTTAAATTACCAACTGAATAAACGGGTTTGAAAAACGTTGCAAATCATTATAACACATGGGTAAAGAATAACCAACAGACTTTCTTTTAGAGTTTATATAATGCCAAAAACTCGATGGATTCGGCTTGATACCAGATTCAATTTCTAGCATATAATTACCATACATAAATTGATTCAAAACCTTAAACTCATACCAAAGAGGTATTAGCACTTTGGCAGTATTACCAAACGGTTTGAGTATTCCGTCAATTCATTTCCAATTTAAATTTGGGAATATTAAATCTCCCACGATGCACAAATTATCATTATCTCCCATTCTGGGCTGAACCTTATTTTCAAATATATCGATAAATTCATTAAGGAATTCACATGTAGATTTCCCGGTAAAATACGTATAGCACAAGTGAAAAGATTTCCTTTAGCCATATTTACCTTTACTAAAAGGATTTCAAAGTCGTCAGACACAATATTAATTTGTTGACGTTTATAATGATTGATTACAGCTACTAATACATAGACCACCACCATGAAGGAAAGAATTCCTCATTCTTAATAGCAGGAAACATCCATGTCTCAGTTATGACTAGTGATTGCAAACCGATTTTTCCGGTAACCGAAAAACCGTTTTTTTTTTGCTATTAAAAATTGGAACGTAATTAACTAAACTGGTGACTGGATGCGATAGCTCCGATAGCTCCTCGCCGGCCACATATTTCTGTCCAGCAATTTGTTCACAATGTTTGCTGAAGTATTCACTTTAAATTAAGCATACTCTATTTCAAAACGATGCTTTAGTTTGATGCAACGAAAATCGTGAATATCAAATTTACTCTTAATATATTCCAAAAGTTCCTCTTTCTGTGTTGCATTCTGAAGGCGAGAAATGGAGAAGAGTTGAATGATGGTTCAGTTCAGCTCACTGTGCATCTTGTTCTAGAGCTCTGCCAATATCGTTACTTTAACATTTAATCATCGACTTTCAGTGTTGATCCTCATATCCGAGGTTTCCTGATATCAAGTCAAAGTGTAGCGACTTTAATCTGTTGCTACCTAGTCACGCTTGATATCCTCCCGATGTTTCGCCTGATGATCATGTTGTTTGGTTGACGATGTTACACCTTCTTGGGATTTTGAGGTATGAACTGGTGATTGTCAACAAAATGATCGAAAAAATGGGACCAATATGAAATAAACAATTGTAACTACAACCGAGAAAGTTACTTCTTGTTCACATTTTGTACGATTACTCTAATATTCCATTTGTTTATTCTATAACGGTTTAGCAAAACCTAAAATAGCTTTACACGCATACGATCGTATTTAATCGGTCGACAATTATATTATTCAACGTTTTGTTGAACGATCGATATATTGATATATTATGTATACCCTATATAATTTACAACAAAATAATGATCAGACATGTTCGTGATCTGTATAATTTAACAAAAACAAAAACAAAAAACCCAAGAAACTAAAAATAAAAACAAAATTTCATGCCCAAAATACATTATAGCGCTCTGCTACAATGTTGCAAATTTTATAAATTCTGAAATCAACCCATTTCCAATTATCGATCCCCGATAATGATTAATCCCAAAAGCAATAAAAACAAAATAATCTGCTCATCCCGGCAACTACTATATAATTATCACAGAGTATATGACAACATTCGAACAGAACAAAACTTATGCAATTTTTCGGTTTTTTATTGTTGTTTTCTTTCCCCCATTTTCTTATGTAAGATCGAGTATTTATGTATTTTGTTGAATAAAACGTGATCATGATCGTGATCAATCTTTTGTTTTATTTATTTGCTTTTCTTATTTCCAATTCTTATAATATGTTAACAATGTAAGTCATTTTGTTCAAATTAATATTTTTTCGTATTTAATTTAATTTAATTTTGAGAAATAAAAAATGTTTACATTGTTGTTGTTTTAAATCATTTTTTTTTTCATTGTCAAGTTTAGATGATCGTTAAATTTTAATTGGATTTGATTGATTAGATTCATTAATAAACATACGTATATACTATATATGATGGTTGATCTTTGTTGTATGTTCTGCTGTTGTGGTTTTATAAGTGGGTTGAATATGGCTATTTTTGGAACTAACCGAGGCTAGAATGACTACACTTGTGTAACATTTTAGCATGTTAAGCATGTTAAAAAATGGAAAATGTGGAAATATTGCACAAGCATGCACTTTACGATTGTGTACACTTATAAAAGTATACAAATCAAAGGTTCAGCTAATTGAAAAAATAAATGAAAGTTTTTTGTTGCTGTAGTATTTTCTTCATCCATAAGCAAAATGAATTTAATACAGCAATTTCAGATTAAAGAAGAAAACTTAATAAGAGAATTGTAATAAGAAGCCAACCATATATTGGTCATTCCATTATATTTAGGCAAGGTGCCAAAGTTGGCTTCACCGATTTCAACTTTTTTATTTTTATCGTATTTCTTGTACAAATTAATCAGGCTCGTCGATGGATCAAACGGACTATTAGCAAAAAATTGAGATGTATTTGATAAAAGGTTAAACTAAAATGTAAAATTGTTATAACAGAAAGTTTTGACAACTGGTAAATTGTGCACATGTCAAAACAATAAGGTATATTTATTTAGCTAAACTCCTACTCTAACGGTAGTTTCAAAAAATTGAGAAAATTAATTTAGTATTACCTATAAGGCCTTTCTAAAAATAGAACAGAATTTCGTGAATGGAAAATGGACTAACATTCAATATCGTATAATGGAACAATCGTAGGTCAAAATGCCTCAAAACTATTCCGTTTCAAAAATTACGATTAAGATCAACAACAAAATATTGAAATCAGTGAATAGGGCGACTGCAGCAAATGGCAAAAATATGCTAAAATATAATGGAATGACACATACATATATGAATATAAGAAATGTACAATAATATAACAAGACGATAGATAATAAAAACAAAAATAAGAAGAATGACTAATATTGAGTTGACAACCTAATACCAGAAGTCGTTTTATCTTTGTGAATGATAAAAAGTCGTTTAACTTGTTTTTGCCTCTCGTATACATAGAGTAGTTTTCTTGTATACAACTATACAGTAATATCGATAGTTTTAGGTAAGAAGATGAAATGCTAATATATTAAAAAATAAACTTTTTTTTTTGTCCCGTTGTGTTAAACTTTTTTTTATTTTATTTTATAATGTGTGCAAAGTAACTGACGGCAAAACAGATGTTTTACCATCATCATACCCATCCAATACCTTAAGGTCAAATCGAACGACAAAAAATTGACTGTGCTTATAGGATAATGGTGTCAAAGTATAATGGCTTGTTTAAGTAAATTAGTAGTGAAATAAAATAATCGATGATGAAGATTGGTAAATGTGTAAAGAGAAAAAGCATAAAGCCTTTCATTTTATTGCAGCGGTACAGAGAAATCACCGCCGGAAAAGTAATTTTGTCTTAACCTCTATGAGGTGATTTTTTGAAGTAGATTTTAGTTGTAATTACACAATCGTTAGTTGTTTTATGAAATTGATCATATAATAAACATAGAGGAACGGAACGGTGCATTTTACTCAAATAAAGTTCATAAATAGTAATATTGTGAGTTGTGGTAATATGGTTCATTATAACCAGATGATGATTACTAGTTAGTCTGCAGCAAGAAATTAGGAGTAGGACTTCCCTTTTAGTCACATGCAAAGGAATACGGTTTAAACAACTAAAAACCTTTGGTTTAAAAAAACCAAAGTATTGAAATCCTATCAAAAATGACAAAAAATTTGGTTGTTCAAAACCACTTTTCTCAATGTTTTGAAAGTCCCTGGGTCTAAAAACACAAAGAAATCCGTCTGTCTCTATGGATGTCTATAGCGATTAGCGATGCCCAGCAAACCAGAAATCGTATAATGAGCCTTTAAATCGAGTATATATCCTCTTCTATGGTTTCATTTTATGACATAGTCATAAATAAAAATCATAAAAACATCATCATTTGCCAATTTTTGATCTTTGTATGATCGAAAATGACCGATTTTTACGACTTTAATTCATTCATATATAATTCTGTATGATTTTCTTTTATGACCAGGTCATAAATGTAAATCCTAGAAACAACTGTATGATCAAATGGATTCAATAATACGACTAAAAATGGATCGTTAAATGACTTATAATGGCCGATAAAATACCGATCACACAATAACTCTTCTTTGGTGTTTAAATGATTAGGTCATAATGCTTCACTTAATGACTAATAAATATAAAACCGATTTATGATTTTGGAAAATACTAATAAATATAACACAAGATTTATTTCCATTCTTCCTCACTTTCATTATGTTTTTTTAATCTATACTACGATATTATTATTTTTATTTTTCATCTGATACTTTTTTTAATTATTTTTTAATTATATTTTGACATTGGAATTATTATTAATTATATTATGTATTATTTTTCACTTACCTATTTTTTATTGACTCCGGCTGGAATTCGAACCCTTATACCATACATACAATAACCTCATCAGAACGTGTTCCGCCTTAACCATCAAAGCTACCGGTGGTTGCTACGATTCTATTCTACTTTCTGGTATACATTTTTAAACTTATTTAAATATTTTTGATTTTTTGGTCAAATCTATGTTGTCTCCATTTTAGTAAATGAATTTTATTTAGTATTAGTTAGAAATTTTTTGGAAATAAAAGGCTGAATTTAAGTTTTACTTCTAGGATATCTTTGTTTTATTCATGAATACATTTACAAATATTTCAACTCTGTGTCTTATTTGATTATTTTGACTTCATATATATTTTAGTTCAGAGTGTGCTGCAGCGGTATAAATACAACACGACCATTTCCATTATTTATTGGTACTAACTTGCACAATATTTCCTCTATTGAATATGACTCCCTAGCACCAAATTCGGTAGAGTTTGAGGTATAAATACATTAATATTAAACGATTCTATAGGGTCTAAGAAAAAATCATCCCGATATTTTATCTTACGTCCATAAATAAAAGGATTTTCGTTTATTTCAACGCCATATTCCATCGCAATAATATCTTTGTTCAAATTTAGAAACCACTTTTATTTCTTATAATGAAATTATCCTTTAATTTTATACACAACAATTTTTTAGTATTTGTGTTATCAATTTTTAAAGGATATTTTAAAACTGGGTAATTTTCTGTCGAAATTCGATTACCCACTCGTTTAGTTATTTCGGATAGCCTATTGGCCAATTGAGTTAATGGCAAACTGCCATCTTTATTTTTTTTTAATATGATACAAAGTATTTTCAAACGGATATGTAGATATTGTTGGCATTGTCCCAAAACGCTCAACCTCATCTGCTACATGACAGAAGTTGTGTGGATTTGATGTTACGTGATCGGGATTCAATGTAGTATAGTTGTCAACAAAATGCTCTGATAAAGACCTGGCCAATGGCCAATACTTTTTATAATGGTTAGAGGAGAAAATAGTTGTTGCACAGAATAACATACAGGTAAGTGATCTTTTAGGATGACTATGACTATATATAATTAATAAAAGAGGCAAATTCGCTCCCCTTCCATAAAGCAATAACATCTATACCTCTAACTCCGCGATGTATTTCTTGAGGTAATTTAATTTTTAATAACTTCTCATTAATAAGATGTGTTGTTTTCGAGTCCCACTTTGAACCGTATCCTAAACTGCCGTCTTTAAATCCCACTAAATATCGTTTTACAATCCCCAGATGTAAAACGTGTAAAGGATCTTCAACGATTATATTTTTAATCATATCTAACGACTTTATCCGTAATAATGGAAATGTGATTGGTTCCATTTTTGTGCGAAAAATCGGACCTTCGCAGGTACTTTAGTTTTATAGTTGTTGTGGTGTAAGCCATACATTCTTGCTCGGACACCTTCATTTGTTCTAGAAGGAGCATTTTGATTATGGAAGACTGTCGTATTTGAGGTATGTGAATATTCTGCTACAGTTGTACATTTTATACATCCAAGTTTAGCGTTAAAATAAGCTGTGCCTTTTATAAAAGAACGCGCCGGTGTATTGCATATAAAACATCGGATTTTCACAGTTAGTAGATTGTAGTTTATATCTATTCCGTTGTCGAGAATTGGAATCATTTCATCGACAAAGGGTTTCAAAATTCTTTTATTTTTTTTGGCTTACTCGTTCCGTAAAATATTCCAATTACCAGAGGCTTAAATTCTGGTATTTCAAATATGTTAAATAATATTGGCCAAAATTCTGATTTAGAACTTCTAAAAATAGGTAAACCGTCAATATCAATATTTAATGAAATCGACATTGATTCCTTTAAATCTGAGAAATATGTTCTTAAACATACTTCAAGCCCCTGATGCCAATATTCACCACCTTCTATTTGTAAGAAACTGTACCCTGTTTGACAGGGAGTTTGCATTAATGATCTGGGATCATTTTGTAAATTGGCGTTAAAATTTTCATTTAGTTCTTTGATTAGTGGTTTTAAAGCAGCTTGTGGTATATTATACTGGTATGTCCAGGATTTCAAAAATTCTTTGATTGGCAATCCTTCTCCGTTAGTGCCAGAGCATGTAGAGGATTCATTCACATTATCAATAGTATCATCATAATTTTCTTTTTTGTCATAGTTTTCTTCTGGACTAAAATAATCAATATCGTCGTTGTCATTAAAAGCATCACTAATTGCGCTACCATGCATACTATCGTCTTGAGCATAAGAGCAATGCACAACATTAGTTTGATTTTCCGTGAATTCTATGTGGCTAATAAGTTGTGAACTCGTAGATGGGTGAATTGATAAATTATTCAATCCTGATGGGGATGGATGTGCAAACAATGAGTTTTCATTTTCCAAATTATCTTCATGTTCACTGAATTTAACACTAAATCTGTTGTTTACCTTATTGTTAAATGTTGAAAATCTTGACAAATCTATTTTTCGAAAACGTCTTTGGAGTTTACAATTATTTTTTTATTTTTTCCAACTTGATGGTTTTTTTAGTTTGTCATCCATGTTTGGTGAAAATTAAATTGTGTTAGATTTGTATCGTATTTTGACAGCATCTTGTACCATTGGGAATATTAGTCACACTCTTTCTAAATTATAGACACTTTATTGACTCTAAAGTGAATTATCCTATTGAGTTTTATTTTGATCATATTGAATTCCATAACTTAATACATCGAAATAAAGCACAAGCTGGTTACAAATCACAAAAAAAGTCATTAAGTGTCTTATCTAGCACCAGTATACTCGATAAATGACCAGTCGAAATTATGATTGAAAAATGACTTCTTATTATTTCTAAGTCATAGAAATGGTCAACGTATGACTTTTTATAACTTCATGTCATACGGAAAACCAATATATGATTTCTTATGCTTTAGTGGTCAACAGACCGACCAATATATGATATCCTATGGCTAAGTAACCAGCATAATGATCACAATAAGACCCACTAACGAGTAGTGGTCAACACAATGACCAATATTTGATGTGCATGTCACTAAATGACTAATATAGGACCGATATGAGACGAAACCAAAAAATTAATATGACTTCAGGTTTGCTGGGTGGTATTTCGATAACAGCTTAACCGATTTAAATTTTTTTTTCGCCAATCTATTTCTTTGGTCAAGGCGAAGAATTCGAAAGCTTGTGGAATCTGTATATCAAGAGGGTCGGCTACCTGTTATACGAATTGACCCAAACAAAGCCATCTGATTATATAAATATTTAACAATATTTTATATTGTTCGAAGATTGAGTTTTTCATTGAGTTTGGGGTTAAGCTAAAGGTTGGGTTAGAGGTCAATTTGCGGGTTGAGTTGAAGTTAAGTTGGAGTTGAGTTGAGGCTAGGTTAGGATATAATGGTTCGAATGAGCTGAATAATTTTGTGTGTATGCTGCGGTTAGAGGATTGAGTTAGAAGCTGAGTTTGTGGCAGAGTTGGGTT
Organism: Tipula helvola; assembly: GCA_963556165.1. Classification (NCBI taxonomy): domain Eukaryota; kingdom Metazoa; phylum Arthropoda; class Insecta; order Diptera; family Tipulidae; genus Tipula; species Tipula helvola. The sequence continues at coordinate 105,872,845 of OY744481.1, forward strand.
TCATTTGCGCATTGAATTGGGTTGAGTTAGAATTGAGTTGAGCTGTTGAGCAACTACTAATTGAGTAGATTTTTGGGTACTGATATTGTATCATAATCCTTTCAAAGCTGATGATGGCAATGATGGTGATAATAATACTGACGGTGATATTGATGATGATGGTGATTTTTGTGGTAATGGTAATAGTGATGATAATATTGTGTTATGATGGTTTGATGGTATGATGGTATGATGCTATGAAGGTATGACAGTATGATGGTATGAGAGTAAGATGGTATGGTGGTAGAATGGTATGTTGGTATGATAGTATGATGGTATGATGGTCCGATTGTATGACAGTATGATGGTGTGATGTTATGTTGGTACGAGGGCATGATGGTATGATGGTAGGATGATATCATGGCATGATGGTGTGATGGTATAAACGTATGATGGCATGATGGTACAATGGTATGGTACTATGATGATATGATCTTGTTTCTATGCTAGATAGTTTATTATATATGCCGGATTGAGAATTGAGTTGGGCATTTAGTTTGTAGTTAAGTTGTGTTCCATTTGCGGATTGAGTCGGGTTTGAGGTGGATTTGAGTTAAGATTAAGTTAAGTAGGAGTCAGCGGTTAAGTTGCGAATTTATTTGTGTTAAGGGTTGAGTTGTTAGTTAGCTTTAGTTGTTTTGCTTTGAGGATTGAGTTAACCGTTAAAATTCGATTAAGTTGATATTGATTTCAGAGTTGAGTTCATGTACACATTTAATTATTTGAATCGGGTTGATTTCATATACACATGTAGTTTTCGAACCGTTTGATTTAGGGTTTGAGTTAGACGTTGACTATGGCTTGAGTTGATGGTTGATTTGGGGTTGAGTTAGAGGTTGAATTGGGGTTGAGTTATGATTGAGTTTAGAATTGGGTTCAGCTGAGGTCGAGTTAGGGTTGAACAGGGTTTGAGTTAGATTGGAGCGAGGGGTTGGGTTATGGATTAATTTGGAGTTGAGTTGAGTTTACACACGCATGTAGCTTTCCAATCTAGATATTCAGATTGGGTTGGCCATTCAGTGTGAAGTTGAGTAGAGGGTTACGATTTGGTCAGAGCTAAGTCGAGTTAAAGTTGAGTTAGGGTTTAGTTAGCTTACAATGGATTTAAGTGAGTTATTTGGTTGGGGAATTATTTAAGAGTTGATTTGGTGCGTTGCGTTTGAGTTAGCTGAAGAATGAGTTAAGATATTCAGTTTTAAATTAATTTGGGTATTCAGTCATTTTACAGGTGCGCGGTTCTGATCACCTCAATAGGTTTCAGCCCTTTATATTTTACTGTTGATATCATAAAATTGAACACAGAATCTTGGGCTTAGATTTTATAGCAGCACCAAATGTTCCTTAATTTAGAGAAGAGGTTCTTATTGGAACTACAACATGATGAGTAACGGATTACTACTGAAGAGATACGTGTGGAAAAATTATCTGATGGAACCGCATTCAATAATGTGAAAAAGGTTTTAAATATAGGTCAAACCGTTGTGTTTTGTAGCTCTGGGTGTTCCAATGCGATCTTGGAGAATGAATTACATAGCAGGGGGGAACCACAGAATGAAAGGTAACTGACTAATTCAGCCATCAGAATCGTGTAGGCAGCGAACCTCGGCCACATTTTATAAATTTCAAAATTAATTTTAATTTTAAAATTTATAATCAAAGGTTATCAAAATTTTATTTGCAAAAAATTAATTAGTATATCGCGATATATGACCACGGATCGATGAAATTCCATTGTTATATTCGGGCAGGACTTTTATTTTAGTCGCAAATTCTCCTATTAATGTTCGCGATACAGCCAGGAACACAGCACAAAATCCCAGCCGAGGCAATTTTTTTTGTTGTCACCACCAAGAGTCGAACCCGGGAGAGCAAATTGCAAATCTAGCCCTCTACTCATTATATTACCTAGGGCAATACAGTTTTATCTGTTTGCGGGTTTTAAGGGTGAGGAAGTTTAATACAACTTTACATTTATCTGGGTTTATTTGGAAGCAACTATCACCGGTAACGTATCCTGGATAAACTTAATGGAGCAAATTACTCCAACAACTCAATACGTTGAGTCAGAGTGGCGTATATATCACGAAGATCATCGAGACTAAGGCCTTATCGTGCACCTCACTCAAAACAACACCTTGTGGGTCAAGGGATATTTGTATAAGGCGTCTTTTAACAATCAACTGTAGAAATAAATCTGGCCTAAAATAATCGACCGCGAATCAATTTAAGGCTGAAATGATGAGAGAGAGTGCAAAAGGTCTTTAAGAGGGGTATTATATATGAAGACTTGAGCGCAGACCCGAGTATCACCGTTTTCAGTAGCAATCAAAAGCCGCAATGAACCAAAAAACTCCAATGGTTCACTATATACACAATTTGTTTATACATTCTTTCAACACTGAAAGAAGATACGTTTTATTCCTGACAGATCACATTTAAGTTCCGTTTGATCATGTCACTCCACGGAGTTGAAGTTGCTGTCTTACTCATCATGGGGGATTTAAAGCTCAAGATTTCACAAAACAGCAAGCAATTGCGGATGTTTCATATAGGAACCATAGTTTATACGTGCCCTTGTTTGTGCTACATATTTGGCAATCCGCACCATGCATCATTTAGTACAAATTGAACGTGTGACATATCTGATGCTAATACTTAATATGTTTTAATATGGATTTTCCTCTCATCACACTTCCAATCCAAGCATGTTACGATAGAGAACGAAAAGAATTTTGAAGACATAGGCCCTTATTATAACTACACACAATTTTGGGCGCCGATGATTTTGTATTCGGTCGAATAATTTTTTTTGGTGGAAAAGTTTTGGTCCGCTTCCTAGTGCGGATGATTTTTGCCAGAAGTCCGGCAGATTAGCCGGTGGCCTCGAGACGGTGCCCCGTAATCACTCCAACATTCGCACTGATCTGGCTCCGCTGAAGTGAGATCAGCTGTTTGGATCTCACAAAGTCCAACTTTGGCCAGACCTGCTGAGTCATCATTCATCAACTTACTAGCTTCCTCCTGAAGGAAGAAATCCGGTAATTTCAGTAATAAAATTTTAATTTTTTATGTTTCGTAATTATTTTATTAATATGTAACATTATTACTGCTCCACCATATTTCTTTAGAATCCAAGCTGGAAAGGCCACTTAAGTAAAATTTCGTGCCCAGTATTGATCTTAAAAAGATCTCTATATTAAGCTTAATTTCTAAGCGACGATTTCTATTTGCGGAGCTTCTTCGATTTCTACAAATTTCTAATATTCGAGATAAAATAACAAATATTCTGGCATCTGTGGCAAAGTAGGTCTAAATGTCATCATAGAACACCCTGTTAGCCTTAAGAGAATTTCTTGAAAAAAATTACTTATCATCGTTTGGTCCCACTTCATTGCAAGGCACTACTGGCTATGCTTATTAATTCTTTTAGAAATAGTTAGGACAGCTTAGGAGCAAATCGACGGCCAATTTTAATATTTTAAACTAAATGTCATCATATAACACCCTGTTAGCCTCAAGAGATTTTCTTGGAAAAAATTACGTATCCTCGTTTGGTCCCATTTCATTGCAAGGCACTATTGGCAATGCTTATTAATGCTTTAAGAAATAGTTAGGACATCTTAGGAACAAATCGACGGCCGATTTTAATTTTTTAAACTAAATGTCATCATAGAACACCCTGTTAGCCTCAAGAGAATTTCTTGAAAAAAATTACGTATCATCGTTTGGTCCCACTTCATTGCAAGGCACCATTGGCAATGCTTATTAATGCTTTTAGAAATAGTTAGGACAGTATCGTGTTTCTCGGTGTATTGTACACCAAGAAAATATTATGTATTACGCCCAAATATAAAATGTTGATGTTGGACGTCAAAGGGTTACACTAATTTTGTTGTAATGGCCCCGATACGATTTACGGAAAATTCCAATAAATTGAAAACACGCACAATTAATTTCACTGAATTTATAATTAACTATTTATTTATATATAATAAATTCACAATTGCATTTGTGCATAAAACGTTATAATTATTATTATTCTAATTATTCACCACCGTAAGCTTGTAAAAGCAAAAATTAAAATTGGAAAAAATTTTAGAAATGACGCCGTGTGTCATTTACTTGGAATCTTATTTAACAATGTGTATGTGTGTTCGTTTTCGACGAAAAAGGCAATTATTTCATTTTGTTTTCTTTTGGTGTTGACATACGAACAATCGTATGTCAAATCGTCGTTGTCGTGACGAGAACGAGATGGAGCAAAACAAAACAATAGTAAATCAAAGAAATTTCTGATACTGCTAGCGAAAACGAGATGGAACAAATATCACTAAAAATAATTTTAGAGTTCCGCATCATTTACGCTAGGTGAAAATGAAATTAGTTACGCTAAGAAGAATCTTGTGCGTAAACCCAAAATGTGTATGTGGTGGCGAATGAATTGCAATTTATATAAATCAAATAATTAATTTATATGATTGCAATGCGTGAGTCACTACAGGACTCCCCCGCAAGTGAGTCCCCCTCCCTACGGAAAAGTTTATTCGGCTGCGAAACGAACATGTTTATGTGAGCACTGAACTGATTTTGCATCAGTGGAACACAGTATGCCGTAAGCCGGTTTGAGCCGATCAATTGAAATGGTCTGATTCTTTCCATTAATTGAGACGGTGAATTGTTTCCGAAGGCGTCGAATGACTCTAAATGGGCCTTCATAGGGAGTGGATAAGCCTGTGCGAACCTTATCTGTTCTTACGAACACAAAATCGCAGTCGGCAAGTGCCTTAGGAACAAAAATGTCATCTTGTTTGGCTTGCCGAGTAGATTTTGGAATAAGGTTTTGCATTGTTTCACGAAGTTGGTCGATAACTGTGTCGCTGGTTGGTAGAGGTAAAAGAGGATTTTCGACGAAGAACTCACCTGGTAGCTTGATGGTTTGTCCATAAACCATTTCAGCTGGTGAGCACTTCAGATCTTCTTTTACTGTTGCTCGGATTCCCAGTAATACGATGGGTATTTCCGAACTCCAGTTGATCGTGTTTCCTCTGGCCATTAACGCAGCTTTAAGTTGCCGGTGGAAGCGTTCGACCATGCCGTTGGCTTGAGGGTGGTAAGCCGTTGTACGAATCCGATGTGAGCCAAGGAGTTTTGTTAACTCTGCGAAAAGCTTGGACTCAAACTGCGTTCCTTGATCAGTAGTGATATTAAGGGGCACGCCGAATCGTGAAACGTAATTATTGACAAAAGTCAAGGCAATGGTTGAGGCTGACATATTAGTCATGCAGTATGCTTCGGGCCATCGAGTGAAACGATCGACACAAGTTAATAAGTATGAATATCCATTAGAAGGAGGAAGAGGTCCTACAATGTCTATATGGATATGCTCAAAACGACCAGATGGTGTTTGGAATTGTCCATGGATAGATTTAGTATGCCGTTGAACTTTGGCACGTTGGCAGGATAAACAAGACTGAGCCCATTGGCTTACGTCTTTGTTCATACTAGGCCAAAAATATCGAGCAGTAATCAATTTACGAGTAGCACGAACACCAGGATGCGAAATGTTATGTAAAGTATCGAAGATAGTTCGACGCAGTGATTCTACGATAAATGGGCGGTTATACCCAGTTGATGTCTCGCAGATGATTTCGAGGCCAGGCAATTGAAAAAGCGCCAGTTTCATTGATGAACCAGAGTGACATTCGGAACCAGAAAATAAATCCTGAAGTTCTAGGTCAGCTTTTTGTAAAATTGCAATTTTGTTTAAGTCGAATTGTGTCTCGACTGCGGCCGTTTCATTGTCTGTTGTGCGAGAGAGTGTATCTGCTACAACATTGTCATGTCCGTGAACATGCTGAATGTCCGTGGTAAATTGACTTATATAATCCAAGTGGCGAGCTTGCCTCGGATTGCGTTCAGTTTTAGACTGAATTGCTCTAGTCAGAGGTTTATGATCGGTAAATATAGTGAATTCCCGACCTTCAACAAAATATCTGAAGTGTTTCACTGCCAGATAAATCGCGAGTAATTCCCGATCGAATGCGGAATATTTCTTTTCAGCATCCGATAATTTTCTTGAGAAAAATCCCAATGGCTCCCAACACTCATTGTTATACTGTTGCAGTACTGCCCCAACGGCAGTATTAGATGCGTCAGTAGTTAAACTAAGCTTTGAATCGCTCAGTGGATGTGCAAGCAGTGTTGTTTTCGCAAGCTCAGCCTTAAGTGACGTAAATGCCTGTTGACATTCGTCAGTCCAAGAGAAATTCTTAGGCGTTTTGGGTTTACGTAGAAGTACGACCAAATGGCTGTGAACAGGAGCGAGTATTTCAGCAAGCTTTGGTATAAATCGGTGGTAGTAATTTACCATACCGATAAATCGCTGGATATGCTTGATTGAGCTTGGAGCTGGAAATTCCCTAATGGCGTTAATTCGTTCTTCAGACGGCAGAATACCATTAGGGGTTATTTTGTGGCTAAGGAAATCAAGAGTTGTTACGCCAAAAACGCATTTGGAACTATTGATATGAACATCAAACTCAGATAACCTTTGGAAAAGTTGTTCCAGGTGGAGTTTGTGCTGTTCCTCAGATTGTGATGCCACAAGAATATCGTCAATGTAGACGAAAACAAAGTCTAAGTTACGAACGACTTCGTTCATAAAACGCTGAAATGTTTGAGCGGCATTACGTAATCCAAACGGCATTCGAGTAAATTCGAACAGGCCAAAAGGAGTTGTAATTGCTGTTTTAAAAACATCATCAGGTGAAACAGGAATCAAATGATAAGCTCTGACTAAATCAATCTTAGAGAAAAATTTGCATCCATGCAAGTGCATGGAGAAATTTTGAATGTGAGGTATCGGGTAGCGATCCGGTGTTGTTACCGTGTTTAAACGCCGATAATCCCCACATGGTCTCCAATCATGATCTTTTTTCTTAACCATGTGCAATGGACAAGAGACAGGAGATGCAGATGGCCTGCAAATCCCTAATTCCACCATATGTTGAAATTCAACAAATGCGGCTTTATGGCGGACTTGATCTAGTCTTCTTGGTCGTGATACAGGGAGATGTCCTTCTGTGACAATGTGATGGACCACATTGTGTCGGACTGGCAATTTATAATTCGGCTCTGCTATAAGTTGAGGAAACTTTTTCAGCAAAGTGCCGTAGCCGTTGGTGATAGAATAATGGATCGGAGTCGGTGTGTCGACGTGACCCATTGTGGCGTCGATTGACAGCTTTGTCGCTGAATCAACCAGCCTTTTATTCCTTAAATCAACCAATAGTCCAAATTTTACCAAGAAGTCGGCGCCAATGATAGGACGATTCACAGCAGCTAGAATGAAAGCATGCGTGAATGTTCGTTTAAGTCCCAAATCCAACTGAAGCAACTTAGTGCCATAAGTTTGGATTGTGGTGCCATTGGCGGCGGACAAAACTAGATTAGAATTTCTTTTCAGAATATTAAATTCACTCTTAAAATTATATACTGGAATAACCGAAAGGTCAGCGCCAGTGTCGACTAGGTAGGTTTGCTTGTTTATTCGGTCATAAACGAATAAACGTGACGAAATAGGGTTTTGATTTAGCGGGATCCCGACCCAGTGCCGTGATCGTTTTTTGCATGATCATCAATAACATTCATAATGCTGTTTTGGGTGCCCGACTGTCGTGACGATGAAAAATTGCATGGTGGTATGCACTTCTTCGCAGCTGGCCCGAATTTTACGTGGTACCAACATCTGCCATGGCGGCGAGAATAATTGCTGGAGCTGCGTGATCGTGATCGAGATCGGGATTTCGATTGGTTTCGGTCTCGAAACATGCCATCAAATTTGGCTTCAAGCCGAGCGATTCTCGATTCCAACGAGCCAGCGTTCTGACTAGTAGTCGGAGTACGATCAGTTTTAACAGTGGGGCGGGATTGCCGAAAAGAAACTTGAGATATACTTGTCTGATGTTGGCCGATGTTGATAACCTCGTACATCTTGTCCGCCGTTTTAGCCAGAGTATCAATGCCAATTGATTCCGGTTGCGCAACAAGAGCTAACCTTATGATTTCGGGCATCTTCTTAATCCAAAGAGATCTAATAACTTTATCATTAAAGTTAGTGCCCGCGAGTGTACGGATTCTTCGTAGCGCGTCAGATGGTTTTCGGTCACCAAGATCTTGGTCCGAGATGAGAGCTTCCAATTGCCTCTCAAATGACGGCGCTAATCGTTCCAACAATAATTTTTTCAAACAAGTATACTGTTCCGTGGTTGGGGGTTTCGAGAGAAAGTCTGAGATACTGTCGCATGTCTCAGGCGACAGTGAAGAAATTGTATGCAAAAATTTTTGCTTCTCGGACTTTATCCCTTGGAGATCGAAAGTGATTTCAGCAAGCAAGAACCAATTATGAACTTTATGAGGCCAAAATGGTTGCAATTTAACTTTATTGCTTGAGGCTGATACCTCCAAGGGTGTATTCTCGGTTTGATCCATCTGTTCTGGTGGTTGCTGTTGGATATTTTGATCTTTTTGCTCGTTTTCATGGACCATTTTGAAAATTAAATTGATTTTAAATTTACTATTTTCAAATGAATAACGAAATCCAATGTCCCGAAATTTCTGCAGCAAAATTAATACCTCAAGTATTTACCAAAACAAAATTTCCGAACCGACAGTAAAATTAATAATTTCTAACTTGAAAATAAAATGATAGCTAACACAAGTTTTAATGAATAAAAATAAAAGGAATGGATACCTTGTAGCAGATGGCTTTTATATTAATTACAGCACTCAGGCTACGAGATACCCTCCAATTACGGGACGAGCTTGCCACTTCGTATTGGAGGGGCTCGTTGAAATTTTAATAAAATAATCTAAAATAAAAATCTATAATCACCCAAAGTGTATATAGAAAACAAGTGAGTTAATAATCACGACAAAACAATGTAACGAGCGAAAATTGCCGTTATGTGTGAGAAATGTTCACCTAACCGAAAACAAAACAACCTCGAGAAAAAAATTTCCTAAAAAAAATAATTTTAATCACGAAAGAAAATTATCCCGAAATTTACCCGCTTAAGATAGTGAATAATTTTACATTTATATGAAATTCGTAAACAAAAAAAAAAATTTTGCATTTAAGTGTTAAGTTGATGAAATAATGTTATAAAGAATTACATCAAAATATGTAATTTGTTTGAAGAATCAAAATAAAAAGAACACTTAGCTGTTGTTTCTACTGTTGTTGATGCTGCAGTTGTTGTTTTTGTTTGATGTTGTCTTCTCTTTTAGAAATATTCCTTCTGAATGCTGTTGATTAAAATCCCGTTCCGATGGTTTTTTTTTTTTTAAAAATTTTTCGCTGGATTGTTGTAAATCCCAAATTTTAAATGTAGTGATGTTTTTCAGATGTGACGAGTTGAAATAATATCTGATATATTAGCTTTATTTCTATTGAACTATTTATAGTTAAACACTGATGTGTTGCCTCGTCTGCGAGCGAGTGTGCGACCCTGTGATAACTATGTCACACTGTGCAATCCGTATTTAATTGCCGTTATGATGTTTTTCATATGATTATGCTCGCCGACCGAAAATTTAATTTACACACCCGAAAAACCGAAAAATAAATAAAGAAATTATTTACGTGGATAAATTGATCTTTGTCGTCGTTTACTGCAAAAAGATACGTACCAATTGTCTGGCACGTGTTTGTGCCAGACATCCACGATTATACCGCTTTGAATTTTCCTAGTACTCTATGTACTTTTGTTCTGCAATCGTTGACGTGTCTTCGTATAGGCCCTCGTGTAGAAGAATTGTACTTGTCACGGGTTTACAGTTGACTTACCGGACCAAGTATGTAATAAACTCCAAAATAAATTCAATATCCCGTAAAAACGGGTGTCGATGGTCACCAATTATCGTGTTTCTCGGTGTATTGTGCACCAAGAAAATATTATGTATTACGCCCAAATATAAAATGTTGATGTTGGACGTCAAAGGGTTACACTAATTTTGTTGTAATGGCCCCGATACGATTTACGGAAAATTCCAATAAATTGAAAACACGCACAATTAATTTCACTGAATTTATAATTAACTATTTATTTATATATAATAAATTCACAATTGCATTTGTGCATAAAACGTTATAATTATTATTATTCTAATTATTCACCACCGTAAGCTTGTAAAAGCAAAAATTAAAATTGGAAAAAATTTTAGAAATGACGCCGTGTGTCATTTACTTGGAATCTTATTTAACAATGTGTATGTGTGTTCGTTTTCGACGAAAAAGGCAATTATTTCATTTTGTTTTCTTTTGGTGTTGACATACGAACAATCGTATGTCAAATCGTCGTTGTCGTGACGAGAACGAGATGGAGCAAAACAAAACAATAGTAAATCAAAGAAATTTCTGATACTGCTAGCGAAAACGAGATGGAACAAATATCACTAAAAATAATTTTAGAGTTCCGCATCATTTACGCTAGGTGAAAATGAAATTAGTTACGCTAAGAAGAATCTTGTGCGTAAACCCAAAATGTGTATGTGGTGGCGAATGAATTGCAATTTATATAAATCAAATAATTAATTTATATGATTGCAATGCGTGAGTCACTACAGGACAGCTTAGGAACAAATCGACGGCCGATTTTAATTTTTTAAACTAAATGTCATCATAGAACACACTGTTAGCCTCAAGAGAATTTCTTGAAAACAATTACGTATCATCGGTTGGTCCCGATTAATGCTTTTAGAATTAGCTAGGACAGCTTAGGAGTAAATCGACGGCCGATTCTAATTTTTTAAACTAAATGTCATCATAGAACACCCTGTTAGCCTCAAGAGAATTTCTTGAAAACAATTACGTATCATCGGTTGGTCCCACTTCATTGCAAGGCACCATTGGCAATGCTTATTAATGCTTTTAGAATTAGCTAGGACAGCTTAGGAGTAAATCGACGGCCGATTCTAATTTTTTAAACTAAATGTCATCATAGAACACCCTGTTAGCCTCAAGAGAATTTCTTGAAAACAATTACGTATCATCGGTTGGTCCCACTTCATTGCCAGGCACCATTGGCAATGCTTATTAATGCTTTTAGAATTAGCTAGGACAGTTTAGGAGTAAATCGACGGCCGATTCTAATTTTTTTAACTAAATGTCACCATAGAACACACTGTTAGCCTCAAGAGAATTTCTTGAAAGAAATTAAGTATCATCGTTTGGTCCCACTTCATTGCAAGGCACCATTGGCAATGCTTATTAATGCTTTTAGAAATAGTTAGGACAGCTTAGGAACAAATCGACGGCCGATTTTAATTTTTCAAACTAAATGTCATCATAGAACACCCTGTTAGCCTCAAGAGAATTTCTTGAAAGAAATTAAGTATCATCGTTTGGTCCCACTTCATTGCAAGGCACCATTGGCAATGCTTATTAATGCTTTTAGAAATAGTTAGGACAGCTTAGGAACAAATCGACGGCCGATTTTAATTTTTTAAACTAAATGTCATCATAGAACACCCTGTTAGCCTCAAGAGAATTTCTTGAAAGAAATTAAGTATCATCGTTTGGTCCCACTTCATTGCAAGGCACCATTGGCAATGCTTATTAATGCTTTTAGAAATAGTTAGGACAGCTTAGGAACAAATCGACGGCCGATTTTAATTTTTTAAACTAAATGTCATCATAGAACACCCTGTTAGCCTCAAGAGAATTTCTTGAAAAAAAATTACATATCATCGTTTGGTCCCACTTCATTGCAAGGCACCATTGGCAATGCTTATTAATGATTTTAGAAACAGTTAGGACCGTTTAGGAACAAATCGACGGCCGATTTTAATTTTTTAAACTAAATGTCATCATATAACACCCTGTTAGCCTCAAGAGATTTTCTTGAAAAAAATTACGTATCATCGTTTGGTCCCACTTCATTGCAAGGCACCATTGGCAATGCTTATTAATGATTTTAGAAATAGTTAGGACAGCTTAAGAACAAATCGACGGCCGATTTTAATTTTTTAAACTAAATGGAATCATAGAACACCCTGTTAGCCTAGACAGATTTTCTTCAAAAAAATGACGTATCATCATTTGGTCCCACTTCATTGCAAGGCGCTACTGGCTATGCTTATTAATGCTTTTAGAAATAGTTAGGATAGCCTAGGAACAAATCGACGGCCGATTTTAATTTTTTAAACTAAATGTCATCATAGAACACCCTGTTAGCCTCAAGAGATTTTCTTGAAAAAAATTACGTATCATCGTTTGGTCCCACTTCATTGCAAGGCACTACTGGCTATGCTTATTAATGCTTTTAGAAATAGTTAGGATAGCTTAGGTGTAAATCGACGACCGATTTTAATTTTTTAAATTAAATGTCATCATAGAACACCCTGTTAGCCTCAAGAGATTTTCTTGAAAAAAATTAAATATCATCGTTTTTCTCACTTCATTGTAAGGCTCCATTGGCAATGCTTATTAATGCTTTTGAAATAGTTAGGACAGCTTAGGACCAAATCGACGGCCGATTTTAATTTTTCAAACTAAATGTCATCATAGAACACCCTGTTTGCCTCAAGAGATTTTCTTGAAAAAAATTATTTATCAATCATCGTTTGGTCCCACTTCCCATTTGCGGTTATTATAGCTACAAGCTTCCGTTTGAGAGTTCAACATCCGAAGCTGAACCTAGCTACTAATTGATAAAACTTTAACTTGCTACATTCAAGTAATCTTTACTGTTTTTCAGAAATGAAATGTTTATTTCATCTGTAAGAAAAAAGAAAATAATTTAAAGAGGTTTCAGGGGCCGAATCCTGCCATTGCTGATATTCCCTGACATTAAGGCAAATACATTACCTTATTTACAATTTTTAATGTTGTTTATCCGTGCCCTAGAACCGAAGGAGATAACATAACAATCAAAAACTTATAACAATAAACTGATTGCTCTACTAATATTAATTGATTTATTTTATTTCATTCCACTACAAAAATATCATTAATAAAATTAGGGATTAAACATTGTTATTTAAAAATCAAATATAAAGAAAACATATCTTTATACATAGTGGAGCACTTTGGTTTAAAAACAAAAAATTACTGGACCTCCCACAATATTTCCGTTCCGTCATCGTATCCAGAAGTTCCAAAAGCTTACTACATAATATTGTCTAAAATATCATTCGATGTCGACAATTTGAATAACCCATCCTCTAATAGCCTTCTCAAACTTATGTATACGTTCACTCGTGAGACATTTGATCGCTTTAGTTAACATGTGAAAAAATATGGTGCCATGTAAAGTTAAAATCTTCTAAATTTAACGCTATTGCAACGTATGCCGGTAAAGTTATTTGGGTTATTTGTATATTAATAATTGCTACAGCTTTAAGCAATGAACTCTAATATCATCATCGAATATGAGTATGTTGTTTTTATTACCTGTAGAAATAACAATAATTAATTTTTAATGTTAACGCTCACAGATCCAATTTATTACACTTACCTGCATGGCAGTTTCAACATTTAATTTGGCAAAACCTCCAACGTTAAGTTCGGCCGGGCTCTGTGCACGTGCAATCATTAGAACAACAATTCGCTGAAGACGAGCGGGTAATAAATACCAACTCATGCCATAAATAATTTCGGACGCTTTATCATTGTTTATTGTTACAATTGTTCCTAAGATGCAATATTCGAGCAACTGAAATACAGCTGCAAAAGCCATAAACGGTCCAATAATCCAACCACTCCACAAGGTCATAAAAATCGCTAGAGTTAAACCAATTTCAGTTGTCATTAATTGACCCAAACAAAGTTGAGCATAAGTTCCATCCATATCTTCAATGAACTCAATATAATCCTGATGTGCTTTGATGCTTTCATAAAGTTGGGCCTCAATCATATGTATATTTGGTTGCAAGTAGTTATTTATGATCAAATCATTCAATTTGGTGACACGATATCTGAACACGTTTAAATATCCAATTGCATGAAGTATTTGGTAGAGAAATACGAGATCCGCGGTTACAAGTCCAACTAAACCATACGAAACCAACCATATTTGATGTAAAATATTTATTATGTATCCGATCGGTTGATGCCAATCAATCATCGGCAGTTGAATTGGAATTATTGTTACTAGCTCATGATACCTGATCCACATGAATATCGGTAATGCAAAATAAGCCAACGCCACAGAAGTATAGCAAACGATAAGAATTTCACAAATCACAAAAAAATAGTAGCAAATGTTTTTGAATACTTTCGCAAGTACTGGATTCTCAGTATGTTCTACGTTTAAATCCTCTAATTGCTTGAACATTCGGCAATAATATTTGGAGCACAAAAATGCGGTCCAAAATTTATGAGCACCCTGCCACATTATAACTGAAACACAGAAAGCTTCCAACTTAATGGCAATTGTTGCAGTCGAAAAAACCAGGAAAAAAAAATTTACAATCACTGGGTGTGTAACCACAATTACCAATATAAAGCGCCAATTCAATTTGTAATCTGGTAAAAAAACTTCGAGCCCAACTCCATATAAGCACTTTCGAAAAAAACGTACAATTAATTGATTGGCTTGCACATTTGTTAGATTTTCCACTTGCTGATGCGGTAAGGTAATCATTTTAAAGTCTTTACTACTAAATTTAATTCACTTCACGCACAAAAATTAACCGAGACTAACACCAAATGTAGCTTTCGTTCTTGTTTTATAATATCGGCTAATGGTTGCAAAATGGGTGTTATAATAAAATGCATAACTACACTCCACATCCACACAATATGTACATACATCATTATCTAATAGTATTTACGAATGTAATAATATCCAGGTGTTTTACAAATTAATTAGCAAATCAGAATGAAATATTTATAATTATTGTGTTTATGCAAAACATCTGCTATGGTTGCGGCAGTCTCTAATTAAAAAGAATTAGGAGGTTTGGGCCTTATATCACATGTAGGTATAGACTAAACAAACTAAGCCAAATTTGGAATGATATGAATAGAAACAAAAAGATATTTCGAATGCTTATATTAGAAACAGGAATATGTGATTTTATAACAATTTGCTCCAAAGTTATCTAAATTTTTGCACTTAAAAATTTGTTTTTCGAATTTATAGCGATCGGATTAAACTTTATAAGTTATAATTATAGGTATCATCCCCGCAGCAATAATAGCAAAGTTATTTGAGTGGAAAATTGGTCAATCACTGAAATCTTTCAGTTTAGTCGTTTAGAATCACACCATACAATGATTGGAAGCTTTTTATTTTCGCTGTGTTTTGAGTGAAACCATATCTGTTTCTGAATGCAATTCCTTTACTTTGGCCCCCAATAATCACTTCGATGTTGTTATTATTTAGTTTTTCGTGCTGTTTACTTCGATGTTGCAGTCTCGTAAAATATACGTAATAGCTTTCCAGTTATGTTGTTTTATGTTTTCATTTTATGTGATCTGACCTAATATTTAAAAATGAGCTGTGGTACAAATTGAAATTCTATTGATTTTTAAATATAACTCGCAGTTTTATTTAGTTCTTAATTTTGATTTAAATTTAATTAGTTTACAAAAGAGAAATGTATAAATTGTTAATCGCCTTGTTTTAGTTCAAACATATTTTTCTATACCCTAAATCGATTGAGGGGGAAAAAACGTTTTCCTTCCAACCCACTAATCCGAGAGAGATAGTTATAATTTACCACACTTCATATTTGCGAATAGAATTTTTACACGATTATAGCTATATACTAATACTGTTAAACAAACAGTCAAAATTAATTTATATATGTATGCAAATAATATACATCGTACACATCGAACACATCGTACATAGCAAATTTTTAATTCGAAGATTCGTTTTATTTATAATTGCCGATTACAAGTATTATTGGGGGTGAGTAGACAAGAGAGAAGAGATGCAACAACTTCAACAACGATGTCAAGCAACGTTTACCACGGTTAGCACAAATTTGGTTGACCGCTTGGGAACATGATGAAGGAACGAAATCTCGCTCCTCCCACCGCCCAACCGCAGATGATGAGCTGTCCTAATCGCGCAAGCAATTTTGTGAATATATTGATCCCATTCCCGATGATCGGTTTTCAGGTATGATCTGATTGCCGACATAAGTACCCTGTTCACACGCTCGGCAGGGTTATTTTGCGGGTGGTAATTAGCATTCCGAAAGTGATTCACACCATTTTCTTTTAAAAATTTGTCTAATTGGATTGCGGTAAACTGAGGACCATTATCAGATATTAAGGTTCTTGGTGTTCCATATACAAGGAAAATATGATTCTCCAGAATTTTGATTGTAGATTTCGTATCCGATTTACGCAAAGGAAAAAGAAGAACGAACTTAGTAAATAGATCTATAATCACCAATACGAATGTATTGTCAGATTTCGATCTTGTTAACGAACATAAATAATCAACAACGATAGTACTCCACGGTTCAGTTGGTAATTTATGGGAGCGCATAGGAGATTTGGCTATCAGGCCATCTTTAGATGCCTTACACACTTCACAATTCTTTTTATATTGCTTGATAGTGTGGTCAATATTTGGCCAAAAATAACTTTGTTTAATACGACAGGCGGTCTTAAATACATCAAAATGTGCTGCTAATGGGTCATCATGGCAACGTTTTAGAACTTCAGCTCGTTGTGAAAATGGAACAACCAATTTGAATTTTGATCCCGGAAACAATTTATATATTTGATTTGCTTCAATTTTAAAATCTGGAAATTTTTCGGGGTGATTCTCCAATCCACTTTTTATAATCTTAAATCAAGCATCCTTCTTTATCGTTAACACATCACATGGCATTGCCAACGACCAAGTCTACCACTGGGGTCATTTAAATTATTTAGCCACAGAAGTGACACATGATTGGTAATTACGACAAAGTAGCTTCCCCAATATAAGGTCGAAACCTTTCAATGGCCAGTATCACCGCCAGGCACTCCTACTTGGTCGTGTGGTACTTTCTTTGCTGAGTTGTGAGGTTTCTGGCTAAAGAATGACACCACCCTCTCATTTTCACCTTCACCTTGACTTAATACCGCACCAACCCCAACATCAGATGCATCGTTTTGTATAATAAACTGTTACGAAAATACCGGGCTGACTAAGACTTCGATAGATAATGGGTCGGTTTTACGAGCGGTTTTAACCTTACAGTTGTATATAAATCGTAAGCAAAGTGCAGTCACCCGTTGTAATTTAGTGAATGAGCTATATTTTTCTATTATAAGAAATTCTGTACTAGACATATTAGTTAAGGTTACAGTGTCAGCCCTTGATTCTAAAATGTTGTCGTATGTTAATACTTGCTCAGGCCACTCCGTATTTGCATATAAAAATGATGGACCTTGCCACCATATTGCTTGTTCTCTCAATTCATTAGGCATGATACCGCGGGAAATTAAATCAGCGGGATTTATGTTTGTTGGAATATGTAACCAGGTAGATGTATATAAGTGGTTTCCTGTATTTCGTTAACCCTATTGGCAACAAATGTTTTTAGTTTAAATGGTTGAGTTTTGATCCAATCGAGGACGATTTCTGAGTCAGTCCAAAGGAAGATATTTTTAAAATTAATTTGCATGGATTCGGTAACCTTTGTTATCAACTTCGAAAGGAGTAAAGCACCGCACAATTCCAAGCGAGCAATTGAAATGGTCTTGAGCGGAGCTATTCGTGACTTGCTGCACAATAACATACTGGAAGAACGTTCATCCTCATTAATGCATCTTAAGTAAATGCAGGCGCCGTATGCCTTTAAAGAGGCATCGCAAAAGCCATGCAATTCAATAGTTTGAGCTTCTATTGGCATCACATGTCGATTGAGTCTTATTTCGTTAATTGAGGTAAGATTTTTTCTGAACAATATCCAAATTGATTTTTCCAATTCTGGTAAATCTTCATCCCATCATTCTATGTGGCTTTTCCATAAAGTTTGAATTAATAATTTGGCAGTTATAATAACTGGGGATAATAATCCCAATGGATCGTATAATTTCGCAATGTTTGATAAGACTGAACGTTTTGTAATTAGATCAGTTTCACTTATTGGTTGAATATTGAAAATAAAATTATCTTCTCTTGGTTGCCATAGCAAACCCAGAGTTTTAATGGTTTCATTATGAATAATTTCATTTGATGGTATTTCTCTGTCTTTATCAGGAATATGATTTAATAAGACTTGATTATTGGAACACCATTTATGAAGGTGGAATCCACCCTTTGTCAATAATGAAATTATTTCCGCTTGTATAAATTTTGCTTCTTCCAAATCATCTGAACCTGACAATAGGTCATCTACATAAAAGTCGTGCAGAACAATATTAGACGCTTCTTTATGATTATGTGCTTCATCTAATGCCAATTGGTTAAGCGCACGCGTGGCAAGAAAAGGAGCAGATGCCGTTCCGTAAGTGACCGTATTCAATTCGTATGTTTCTATTTTTTGATTAAGATTTGACCGCCAAATAATACGTTGAAAATTGGTGTGGTTTGGGTTTATGTTAACTTATCGGTACATTTTGGTTATATCAGTGGTAAATACGTAACGATATTTTCTAAAATGCAAAATGATTGAAAATAAATTATCTTGTACCGTTGCACCAATCATAAGAACGTCGTTTAACGAAAGTTGGGAATTAGACTTAGCCGAGGCATCAAATACTACATGAACCTTTATGGTGGAACTTGACGGTTTTAGCACCGCGTGGTGGGGTAGATAATAATTTATTTGATTAGGTTTATCATTAGACTCATTAACTTGTTTCATATGGCCTAGTGATTCATATTCAGTAATAAATTGACTGTACTGATTTTTTAATTCTGGGTTGCTGTTTAATCGATTTTCCAAATATTGAAAGCGTTTCACAGCTTGAGTTTTCGATTCACCTAAATTTTTATAGTTATTTTTAAATGGCAAATCTACTACGTATCGGCCAGACTCATCTCGTTTATGGGTTTCAGTAAAATTATTTTCACAAGCTTGCTCTTCTTTTGAGAGAAATTTCTTGATTGGGTAATTTTCCAATTCCCAGAATCGTTCTATCTGATTATTTAAGTATTTATCTTTATCTCTTTTCATAGTTACATTGTCATTAACTAGCGATACGAAATTGTGTATTGGCTCAACATAATCACCACCCAGAATCAAACCAAATTCGGTATCCAATAAGAAAGGTAAATTCGCTTTAATGAGGAATTTGGCTGATTTTAAAATTCTAAGGTATGTACCATGACCTAGTAATAGATCAATTTCATTTGCTTTATTAAAATTTGGATCTGCTAGTTCTATATTTGGAGGTATATCCCACTTGGAAATGTTGATATTATGTGATGGCAGTGTATCTATAATCGTAGAAACTATCAAGCAATCCACAATTTCCTTGTAACTATATTTATTCGAGATTTCATAGAAGTGGTTGTCTTAAGCGTTGAATTGGTCTGTTTATTATCTAAACATGATACTGCAATATTGTTTTTTTTACTAGACATCCTAATTTATTAGCTAATTTGGTTGTTATGAAATGGGATTGACTTGCAGAATCTAATAAGGCTCTGCAAGTATGATAAACCCCTGTGTTATCGGCTATTAAAATTACCGCTGTTGATAACAATGTTTGTTTTTGGTTGTTTGTACGACCTAATTGCACTGACAAAGAGACTTGAGATGCAGATGCTTCATCTTGAATGGTGGACCTAGTTGGTGTCAACTCAAATGATTTGTAGTTATTTGGTTGACTTTAATTAAATGTTTTCTTATCAGAATCTGAAAAATGTAAAAGTGTACAATGTTTCCCCTTGCACCTTTTACAACTATTTTGGGCTTTACAACTTCTGAGTGTATGATTGTTTCGCAAACAGTTTATGCACGCGTTTAATTGTTTTATAAGTTTATATCTGTCAAGAATGGACAATTTCAATAAGGATTCACACTGAAATATTGAATGGGATTCTTTACAGTTATAACAAATAATACCAGTGGTTTTGGCACAATTGTTATCAACACTGACAAATGCCCTTGATTTATTTATTGAATTTATAGGATTTTGACATTTAGAAGCAGGCTTTTGCTTTAGGTTTTCAAACAATGGATTAGGCTTTTTGTATGATTCTATTGATTCTAAAACATATCTACGTTTTTCCAAAAATTTTAACAGTTGATCCCATTTTGGAATTTTATCAATGGAAATTGTATTTTCCCACTCCTTTCTAGTAGTAGGATCTAATCTCTCTCTAACTATATTAACTAAAATAATTTCAGATAATTCATCGACTTTTTGATCAAGGGCTTCTAATGCAGATATATTCGATGTACACTGGTTTATTAATTTTTTTAAATCATTTGCTGATTCAGTATGACAATATGGCAATTTCAACAGTGCATCGATATGTCTATCAATTATCAACGAGTTATTGTTATATTTGGCTAGCAATGTATTCCACACTTTGTGGTATCCTTCAGACGTCACATTAATATGGCCCATGCTATCTTTGGCATCTCCCTTTAATTTATCGATTAGAATTGCAAATTTAACTACATCATCAAGCTCAGTATTATTATGTATTATTGCACTAAATGTATCCCTAAAGGTGATCCAATTCACAAATGAACCATCAAAATACCCAAGTTGCTTAATTTATAATTTGGCTTTGATGCTCTTTCATTAACAACACTTGTTTCATTGACTGAGACATCAAAGGTTTCACTTAGGGCATATAAGTCACTTCTTAATTCAATAAATTTCTCATTAAAATTATCAAAACTGTTTTGGAGTTCATCAAATTCTTCATCAGTGGAAACCATACACACCTCGTCAACAATTTTATGATATTCAACGTTATATTTATTTAGTAACGCAATTCGAGTCGAAATAGCATTTTTGACACCTGTGGTTTGATCAAAATTCGTAACAAAATTGTGCAAACTCACCAAATTTTTCTCCAAAATCTTCAACGAGCGTGTTAATTTCCTTAATACAGCGTTATCTTCAACCTCGTTTACTGCGCTGTCACTTTTACCCTTTCTACCTCTTGAATTCCCAATCATTTTGAACTGTAAGTAAACTTATCCAATGACAATTAGATAATTAGATAAATGAATTAAAATAATATAACATATATTTTACTATAACTATTACTAATTTGTTTGTAAATTATTAATTATTAATTAATAGTGGATTAAATTAAATGGTTTGTGTATTTGCTATATATACTTTCAAATTTTCAAACTGTGACCGCTATGAATCAGCAACTCGATTTATAATTTATTTATTTTTTGTTATTAGTATTATTTTTGGATTATATTATGTCTTTAACTAATCTTTTGACCTGATGTTGTAATATGATGGCATACTGCTTTTACTGAAGAAATTATGGCAACAATGGCGGCATTCACCAATATAGGTACAAAACATGATAATTTATATTTTGTTTTTTACAAATCCTGCTCGATGTGACCAATGTTAAGTTTGTAATTAATCTTGATGAATTTGGAAATTCTGTTGCAATTCGTACTTCTTCTGCTGTGAATTGCTGATCAACGATGAGGTTTAATTATTTTTGGTTCTTTTTGCTCATGCGGCTATTTTCCACGGAGAATCAGATTGCATCAAATAAAGGAAATCCATTTGATTTATTATCATATTTAAGAGAATATAATTTTATTGACGTAACATTTATTTAATTTAATTAATTTTATTTAACAATTACATAAATACATAATTATAAATTTCTCTTTTTTTTTTTTAATTTATGGACGCACTGGTCCTTACAATGCGTCTATTCTCACTCCTTATTGTACAATAATTAATTCTAAAAATGAAGATGCCGGAAGTCCACATATATTTGTTTCACTAACTCACAGCCCACTGTGTATACTCCGAAAATGAATAAACTTAGTGAGTTGCCAGAGTAGGAAACCCATTTCAAACAAATATACGACTCAACAGCCCCAAATAAAAAAATAAAAAATAAAAAATTAAAATGAAAAAATTTAGTAACTAAAATAACTATAAAATTATACGGTTATAATTATAACGGGTCCTTCAAAAAAAAAGAAAAATCAAATAAATAAATATAACGAAAGAATAGTTTTTCTCTAATATTTTATATTGCATTATAATAGTTAATATAAAAAAAAAACTTATATTTATAATATGTATAGAAAAATATGTAAAAATTATGATTTAATATTTTTAATAACGGGGTAAAAAAATGAATGATAAAAATAATATTAAACAAATATTCTAATTAAGAAAAAATAATCAAATAAGTAAGATTACAAAAAAAAAATTTGAAATGAAATATGATAGATTGTAGGTATATCTACTAGTTTTAAAACAAATAACCCGATGAACTATGAGAAGATGTTTTTTCCACTTTCCAGAAATCAGCAACCGACATTTGTCCTATGGAAAAATATGAAAAAAAAAAAAAAATTTAAATAAAATATGGATATTTAGATAATAATAAATAAAAAGAAAATTCTTTCTTCCACTTCGAAATTATTCATTTTGATGGGTCAATAAAATTTTTCATGGGCGCCATCTTCAATTAAGAAGAAAAAAAAACCATCACGTGGTTTTATCCTGGCTGGTACTCTAAAAGCTCTATGAGGACTCAAAGGCATGGGTTATTGAATAATTTCAAAGAAAAAAAATGATCTAAAGTATATTTTGCTATAAATCATGAAACCAAAAAAAAAAAAAGATTATTAAATTAAATATGTATATAGGAAAAATATACCCGAAAAACAATTTGTAACCAAGCGGTTATGAGTCTGTAAATTGTCGGTTGAAAATTACAACAACAAAATTAAATAATTCTGTTAAATCATACGAATGCTTGCCGATTTGATAAAAAATATACGACAGCTAAAAATGAAGCACGATGATTAAACGAATCCATCGATAAGCCTTCAAAAATACCCGAAAAAAAATGTATGAAAAAACCGGGACGACGATCTTTAAACGACACTCGATTCGACACTTAAACAAAAGATGATATCAAATTCGTGAACCGTTCAACAAATTCCGATACTAAACTAAAATTTGGTAATGAAAAATAACCGAAGGCCGGTTATTTTACAGTTTTCGTTTTTGAAACGAATTTTAATAAACAAAGAACAAAAATTTTCTCTCATTTGTGAAAGTGAATCCGTACACAAACCAGCGTACAAATTGCGTGAGGATAAAATAAAAATTGTAAAAAGTGTTCAAAAATTGAAATTATTTAAAATTTGTGGTTGAGCTGATAAAACCATTTAAGGTATGTAATATTTTAATTTTTATTATAAGAAATTGAAAAATTAAGAATTTTTCTCATGTGTGTTTAACATTTTTTGGATATGTATCGTAATCCAAAAATAAAAATCCAAAAGGGACAAAATCCAAACTTTTGAAAGAATCCAAATGTCGAAATCCAAATAGGAAATAATCTAAATATCGAAAAGCCAACTGGGGTGAATTTCAAAATTATTTGGGAGCGCCCCGAAATTTTGATTTTCAACATTTGCGTTTACAAAATGTCGCTTGTAATCTCTCTTTTTATGTACAATACTATATTTATTTAAAAATCTATTGTATGTTCAGAATTTATATTTTTGGTTTTTTCGCTTCGTTAATGAAACCTCCATTTTCTAGAATTTATAAAAACCAAGATTGTGTAAAACCAAGATTTTGGAAACCAAGATTTAGTACTCAACCCAAACATATGTATATATATTTGCATATGAATAATAATGCCGAATACAAACGGAGCAAGACAAAAACGGAGAGTGCTATTAGCCAATGTGGTTTCATCAATAATGCTGTATGGAGCTCCAATTTGGGCTGACGAAATGAAAATCTCGTATAGGCGTAGGTTAAACTCCGTTTATCGACTTAGCGCTCTAAGGGTGATCTGCGCGTTTCGAACAGTTTCAGACGGTGCAGTGTGTGTAATGGCAGGAATGTCTCCGCTGGACCTCTTAGCTAAAGAGCATAAAAGGTTGTATGAAGAACGTGGCAGCGATGTGAATGTTGCAGAAAGGAGGAAGATTTCCCGAGAGGAAACTACGACCGAGTGGCAAACTAGACGGAGCCAATCAAGCAAAGGCCAATGTACTCATCGCTTGATTCCTCAAATTGGAGTTTGGATGGAACGGAGATATGGGGAAGCTGACTACTATCTTTCTCAATTCTTAACGGGACATGGCTGTTTCCGAGAGTATTTGTTCAGGTACAAACACGACAATAGTCCTTATTGTCCAACATGCACTGAAGCAGTGGAGAATGTGGAGCATATATTTTTCGAATGTCCACGGTTTGCAGGAGCAAGACATGTGATTGAGAGACGTATCGGAGAGCATGTTACTCCTGAAAACTTATTGCAGAGGATTCCGCGCGGATGTTATATTGTGAGGAGACTTGGATCGCTGTGAGTGGAAGTAACTGTGACGTGATACAACAGCTTAGGAGGCTCGAAAGGGAAAGATTCGGTAGTTCATCCGTGCTATGACCGTCAATGAGTAGAAGTGCAGCTTTTGCTGGGTGCCTGCCCCGCGACGTAATGTCTAGCGATAGTTCCGTGGGGCTGTATGGCACTGGTATTGGAGGGAGGTTTTAGTTGGTAAAAATCCAACAGCCATACTTGTCAGTATATGGTTTACAGGTAAAACTCTTAGAAGATCTCCTCCCGCCACCAAAAAAAAAAATACACACACAATCTGATATTTGTTTTAAATTAAAGAAAATCAAAAAAAAAAATCCAAACTTTATCAAAACATTTTCCGCGCGGAATTTTTTTTTTGGATTTTTTTTGGATTTTAGACATTTGGATTATGCCCATTTGGATTTTGTCCTATTTGGATTTTAACAGTTTGGCTTTTGGCATTTGGATTTTACAGTTTGGATTTAATTTTTTGGATTATGACACAGATCCACATTTTTTGTGTAATTTTTTAAATGCCCAGTAAATTTGAGCCGTATGGTTTTGAAAATGGTCTTTGCCTACCCTTTTCTTGTAAATTTAATTGCATTATTTGTAAATTATTATTGTGACATTAAAATTCACGTGTCGATTATAGTATCCGCGGTAGCGAATCAATCGCGGATCGGAAACATATGAAAAAAATGGATCTGTGTCATAATCCAAAAAATTAAATCCAAAAAATAAAATCCAAATGCCAAAAGCCAAACTGTTAAAATCCAAATAGGACAAAATCCAAATGGGCAAAATCCAAATGTATAAAATCCAAAAAAAATCCAAAAAAAAATCCAAACTTTATCAAAACATTTTCCGCGCGGAAAATGTTTTGATAAAGTTTGGATTTTTTTTTGGATTTTCTTTAGTTTAGAACAGATATGAGATTGTGTGTGTGTGTGTGTGTGTATGTGCGTGCGTGCGTGCGTGTGTTTGTGTGTGGGTGTGGGTGGGTAGATGTGGGTGTGTGTGGGTGTGTGTGTGTGTGTGTGGGTTTGTGTGTGTGTGTGTCTGTTGCATATGTTGCGTGTGTCCGCGTCGTTGAAAGTTAAGTTAAATCAAAGCCAAATTTAATACGACATGTACATATTTTCCGCGCGGAAAATATTTTGATAAAGTTTGGATTTTTCTGAATTTTGCTATATCAATGAATGAACTTCATTTATGTAAATAAGTTTCAATCGACTATGGTGAGTGTGTGTGTGTGTGTGTGTGTTTAGAAATTAAACATTAATACATAGTAGCATGGGAAGAACATTTCATTAACTTTATTATCAAATATTACAATAATACAGTAAAAATAAACTAAATGAAATTAGCATAATGAAATATTGTAAGAAATTAATTTTAAAAATTCACACATGTTCGTATTTTCCCGTTTTTTAATAATATTTTTAATGTGTTTAAATTGCAGTAAAACCTTTTTCTTCTTTTTCGGAACCTCGCCGGATTTAATTTTCTCAACATTGTTCAGAATTACCAGCATTTCGTTTTGCAACTCTTTGATTATAGCATATAATCCACAATTTTTCCGTCCTATTAAAATTTTCAGACGATTGTGCCACCCCTCTACCGAATTTTGTGTTCGCGGAAAGTGTTGTGAAATTCTATCACCAATACACCAGAACTCTGGAGAATATCTTGGTCCCACGTTTTTTGTGCCAACTATATAATTCTTCTTGAACCATCTTGCCAGTTTTTGCCATTCGGGATCTTTTACATATTTGTTTAAATTATTAAAGTATGAAATAATTTCTGATGATGGTACGAAGGCCAAACTTTTCAGCATTCGAACTTGCAAATTGAAGTCCTCGTCGTTCCCATATTTTTGAGCCATACCTTGCTTTTGTAGTTGGCGCCATAATATCTGGCCAAAGTGAAAAATACAACCTTTAAATTCAGTGGTTGGAAAAAATAATTTTGCTGCCGAAGAAATTGCTGTTTCGAAGTCTGTTATGATTCTTTCTGGTTTTAACGGAACACCACTTTCACATGCCAGAAAACAGAGTTCGTAAAATAACTCCTCGTACGCCATTTTCGATTTTTTGCTCATTAAGCAAAATACAAGAGGTACAACTTGTCCTCCAATTGTGCCATGAATACTAAATAGCTGCCTCATAATGGATGGTGAAACGTAAAATGTGCCATCCATTATCCAACATTTGCACTCACCAAGCAATTTAATAGATTTTTTCGTGCCTAGCAAAATTATACGTTCCCCGACAAATTCTTTCTCACTGAGAACGAATAATTCACTTTCTATAAATTTTAAACTATCCGGGATTTTGATATCGTTCAAATTTGTTGGCTCTTTGATTGATTTCTTTCGGATACGAAGGATTTTTTGCCTTTGTGCTTCGTTTGACGGCAGATAACGTCTGCAATTCGCCTGTGTTTCAACAACGGAGTCGGAAATAATTTTTGATGGGCACAATGTCGAATTTTTCGCCGTAACTTTAATTTTCTCATTTTTCTCGCAAATTGGTTTTTTAAACGCTTGTGGATCATGGAAATGTTGATTGGCATTTCTTTGCACTACGTGATTTCCATCCACTATAATTGTGTCTACACGACATTTGCAATTTTTCGATTTGCGTTGAGAACAACTCCATCTAAAAATATTGTTGGTTTTATTATCCAGATAATAATCGAAACCGTCGATAAATAATTTATGATTCCCTTTATTTGACCTGACAATGGAAATGGAACTCATTTTAAGTTATCGCACTATGATTGATATTATATTAAATAAAACCAATGAAGATAAAATGAAACACATGAATGTGTAAAGAAAATCTAAAACAATGAAATTTCATTTATTATTAACTGAATATCTAGAATATTATGTGAACATATCTATGTCAGCGATATAAATACATGGATAGGGGATTGATCAAAAATCACATTGATTTACGTCACTAAAAGTGGAGCAAATTTTATTGTATAGTCTTACTACTCTTTTATATACTCCTCTTTATCAAAAAAAGTATTTCCGAATAAGTGCCGTACTTGAATAAATTTCATTTCGAAATTTTTTGAAACAGATTGTTTTTTAAATTGAATGGGATAAATATTGGATAATGTTTAATTATATTGAAAATAATTAATTAATTATATCAAATTTGAATAGTTAAACATTACGATACCAGTTTTCGTACACTAATTAAAGAATTAATAACCATTTATTCCGTTAAATTTCAAATACATCCCTGAAAATAAACAACAACAACAAAAAATTCGAATAAAACGTCAAAAATCTAGCATAAACAAACAAATATGTTACCATGGCTACGACTACTTTTATATTATTGTATCTGGCATGTTTTGAATTTGCAACGTTTATTTTTTCCGTCTCTAGGCGACAGCTACTTTGCTTTACCGCCTCCTACACATAAATTTGAATTTGGTATTCGAAAATTCGAATTTAAAGACAAGGACGAAGGTTTTTTCTTTCTCTATCACACACTTAATACTTTTTCAGTTGCTCCATAAAATTTGTTCTATCCCCTATCCATGTATTTATATCGCTGATCTATGTACATTAATCAAAAAGAGACAACAATAAACATAAACAATTATGCAATTCATCAGAGTTGGCTTTTTTAAAATTGAATATCTAAAATATTAAGTGTATTGCTTTGGTAAAAAAGGATTAGATTTAGGTTTGGATTTAAAATTTCAGAAAGCAACCCGCAAAGATTTATTTTTGAATTTAATTTTTGTTTGATGTGTTTCATATGAAGCAAATTCTAGTGGTAGGTATTGAAACTAAAAATCGAATTTGATTTAAGTAAATTCAAAAAATAATTGGATTTAGCTGAATCTTTTTTGGATTTATTTAATGCAATTGTTGTTGTATTTTTTTGTAAATTTACCAAAGCAATACACTTATAATGTGCAAACATCTATGTACATTAATCAAAAAGAGACATCAATAAACATAAACAATTATGCAATTCATCAGAGTTGGCTTTTTTAAAATTGGATCTTTTTTTTTTGGATTTCGGTATTTGGATTTTTCGAAAAGTTTGGATTTTTTCCGTTTTGGATTTTTTTTCTTGGATTTTGTGACAAAGCCGAAAAAAATAGGAAACAATGGATATAAATCAAAGTATCCTGGAAATCAATAGTAGTTTGATCTCCATGCAATTTGGTTTTTTTGATTCCCAATAATTTTTTTCGCGTTTCTAAAACAATTTTTTTTTGACGAATTGTAAAAAAATACAAAGGAAATTCAATGAAAGTATGATATAAAATTATTTTGTCCCATTTTTTTTATATGTAGTTTTGGGTCCGCGATTGATTCGCTCCCGCGGATTCTATAATCGACATGTCAATTTATAATTTAGCAATTTTACAAGGAAATCATATGATGCAAAGTTCGTAAAATTACATTTACTAACAATATGAATATAACTGTAGTCACAAACCAAAGAATGCCAGTCGAGTTGGGCCCTGTTACATATTATTTAAAATATAGAATTCTCCGTATTCGATTTTATTTAATATCAATGTTTTGTACTATTCTGGCAACTATTAGCAACCGTAATTACTATTTACAAAAACTACAATTCATAAAACTCATACGATTTTGGATGATTCTTAGTTTTAAAAACGAGTTCCTGAAAAATGCGAATTTCAAACTTGTACCCTTTTGTTTTTTTGAGCACAGTTTCTTCTGTAAATTACACTACGGGACCCTATTCCTGAATTCCACCTCTAATTCCCTGCTATGAATTTATTTCTAACAATAAATTTGTTTGTGCTTGATTATTAGCAAAGCATAAAATTACCAAAATTTTATTGTTTGTTTTGATTAAGATTATCAATAAAATCAATTAAAACTATTAAAATAAATGTTTTTTAAGTCTTTGCTAATCGGTTACTCTATTTTTTAAGGATTCTTATATGAGTTTTCAATGTTTTCATATAAAAAAGATTTCGAAATAAATTACCTACCTATATTAATACGTTAGGCGCCATGTGTAAACACCATCGAAAAGGCGCCAAACTCGCCTAAATGCGTTTATACATGTTATACCAAGCAAAATACACATAATAATTATTTTATCTAAAAATTTTGTTAGTCTCGTTTGTTAAAGTATCTATCAAGATCATGTAAAAATTAAAAAAAAAAAAAAATTATTCTACAAGAGTAGCCCACGTTTAAAGTATGAATTTACGTGTAAAGGTAATTCTTTCACTTATGCCGGCAATATTCCATTAGTAGGGAATTCTTGAATAAGTATTTTATATTTTCCGGATGTTTTTATTAATTTTGACGAATATCCACATGGAGAACATTGATTTGGAATTCAAGATTAAGACTCTTAGAAGTGTATATTTTCTTGCCAAAACTAGTGAATAAGTTAGTTTTCATTTAAATTTACAGGCTTTAAAATGCAAAAAAAAAAAAAAAATTTTAATTTCAGTAAAAAAAATGTATTCATATAAAATTACCATATAATTTCCATTTTTAAATGCTCTTTAATCCAAATTCCTTTCGTTTTACTTCCCTTTTCTAAATAATTCATAATATTTACCCTTGTGAAATCATTTGTGACACCTTCAGAAATAATTACACTTCATTTCGTTGGTTTCGTTAAACTACCTATTTCGTCATCTGTAGGTCAAAAGCATACAATTGCACCGAAAATTCAATTTTTCTTTTACTTCTTTTTAGAAAACGTATAGTAATAATAATTGGCAAACTAGTTGGTTAATAATATATTTTAAAACTTTTTAGCCGTAATATGCCCAAAAACAAATCATTACGGGAACTCTCAAAGCAGTCACTAAGACGTAGATTACATCGTCAAAAGGGGAATTTCAACATCCACAAATCGGAAAGATCTGTAAATCAAGTACAACTGGAACCCCTCCATTACTTAAATGAAAATGACAACAATGTAGTTGAAATTAAATTAGACGATTTAAATGATTTGCCAGAAACTGTTTCAGAAATCGATGATGACGATAATGATATAAATACCACATGCGAAAGTGAAATTCCTAGCATTTCTGATTTTCTCCGCCAATGGGTACCAAAATATAATATTAAAGCCAACGCATTAAATGAGCTTCTACATTTCTTGAAATATTCAATTGGCCTTAACCTGCCAACAGATAGTAGAACCCTTTTAAAAACCCCACAATATAGAGAAGTGTTAGATTGTCCGCCAGGTAAATACGTTCATATAGGTTTCAAGTCAAATTTAGATAATCTCTTAGATAAATATGAGAACGTGTCAGTTTTAGAAATAGATGTTAATATAGACGGAGTTCCGATATCAAAAAGTAACAGAAGCTGTTTTTGGCCAGTATTAGGCAGAGTATGGAATTTAGATGAAAGGTTCGTTTTTGTGATTGGCATTTATCATGGTTATAATAAACCTGATAACTTCAATACATATTTACGCCCACTGGTTGATGAATTAAAGAAATTGTCGATGACAGGATATATATATAACAGTACCAACATTTTTGTGAAAATTAGGTCTTTTATTTGCGATGCACCTGCAAGATCTGGTTTACTAGGAACAAAATTGCATACGGGCTATTTTGGTTGTCTTAAGTGTACAGAAGAAGGCGAATTTATTAAAAATAGAATGGTTTTCCCTATTGAAAATAACTGTGAATTAAGAACTGATAAATCATTTAGAGAAAGAACACAAGTGGAACACCACAAATTTAACTCAATTCTGGAGGAACTTTCAATAGATATGGTTAAGCAATTTCCTTTAGAATATCTACATTTAGTGTGTTTAGGTGTTATGAAAAAATTAATCCAAATGTGGTTGAGTGGGGATTCAAAATCTCTTTTATCAAGTCATGAAATTTCACAGATATCTATCAATCTAAAAAAAATATCTCTTACGCAACCCTGTGATTTTATTCGGGTCCATTTGTATTAAAAGAAATAATTTGTATTGAAAAGTATAATCATTTTATGTTATTACATGTTGGAATTTTGTTATTATGCCATACAGAGTTTTCTAAAACTAAACTAGATTTGGCCGATAAAATTTTGAAACAGTTCGTAAACGCAACTTGTTCTATTTATGGACGACATCACTTAACTTATAACATGCATTGCCTAACCCATTTAGCTCAAGATGTTAAACAATTTGGTAGTTTAGATCAATTTTCAGCTTTTCCATTTGAAAGTTTTATGTCTGTTATCAAACGTCTTTTAAAAAAACCTAACCAACCACTAGCTCAAATATGCAATAGAGTATTTGAAATTAATAATGCAAAAATATTAGGTCCCAAAAAACTTAACTCTGACAATTCATATCCTATATTAAAAAACATGTATTTCAAGCAAGGTAGGACATTCTACAATAGAATTGAATTCAAACATTTTGAAATTAGAAATGACAATCGTAATTGCTGGATTTTAACGAAATCTAAAATAATTGTAAAATTTTTATACGTAGAAGTAATTAAAAATGAGATATTCATTTGGGGTAAACAAGCAACGGATCCTACAGACTTTTACAATTTTCCTATTATGTCGAGTAGACTTGATATTTTTGAAGCTACGTTTTCAGACCAACCTGAAATACAATATAATTACAAAGATATGGAAAAAAGATGTTTGCAATGAACCTCTCGAAACCAGAAAAATTCGTATTTTTCCCAATTCTTCATTCACATAAGAAATAGGTGATAAAAACAATTATTATTATTATTAGTTGAGGGCCATGTGGGCGTTCAAGCCACCCCGCACTGCGACCTAAAAGATCTTTTGTGCATGGACCCTACTTAATGAGCCGTCCAGTCAATATTCAGGCTCTTAATGAACCTGACAATACTGACGGCCGGTATATGGTGCATACCATCCGGGCTCATTACTCTCCCTCCTAGATGTTGTAACCTTTTGCAGAAAATGGCTGGGCAATGGCACAGAACATGTTCCGCTGATTCCGCTTCCATGTCACAGAAGCGACATCTATCCGTCGGACTTAGGCCCATTTTCTTAAGGTGATACCTTAAGGGGATGTGACCTGTGAGGAAGCCGGTAAGCAGCCTCAACTCAGGTTTCCTAAGTACGAGACATTCCTTGGCCCTGGCCGACGAAGGTGAAATAAATTCCTTCGCCTGTCGCAAACCTGGAATTCCGCGCCAGTAAGAGGACTTTTGCACATCCTCCCAGCGTTTAACTGCTGCCCTAAGGTGCCCCTTAGAGACGCCGCAGAAGGGCTCTGGTCCAATTAATGGAAAGGCAGATCCCTCGCGGGCGAGGACATCAGCTGCCTCGTTTCCCACAATTCCAGTGTGCCCTGGCACCCAAACAAGTGTTACCTTATTTGAGCTTGCCAGCGATTTAATAACCTTCAGACAATCCCATACCAGCCTTGACTCAATGGTAAAAGACCTAAGAGCCTTTAAGGCCGATTGGCTGTCTGATACGATATAAA
This sequence comes from Tipula helvola, assembly GCA_963556165.1. NCBI lineage: Eukaryota > Metazoa > Arthropoda > Insecta > Diptera > Tipulidae > Tipula > Tipula helvola. The sequence continues at coordinate 105,905,819 of OY744481.1, forward strand.
CCTTTGCGTCGTTTAGGCCTTTAGAAATGCCTATCCTAGCACAAAGTTCTATAGCATGCACTTCTGCTTGAAAGACGGTTGCATTGGTACCCAAGGACTTCGAGAGTGATACTCCACTCCCATGTATTCCTACCCCCGCCCCATCTTCCGTTTTTGATCCATCTGTATACCACACCAATGACCCTCGCTCAAAGGATGGTCCCCCTGTACTCCACTCCTCCCGGTCAGGTAATCTAACACAAAAGGGTTTGTGGAAATCCAGTTTGGCTGGCATACAGTCGGAAGGCATTCCTATAGTGGGATCTGTCTGAAACTCCTTAAGGATCTCCAGATGGCCCACCATATTGCCTGGTTTGATGTTACCCTCCGCCTGCATCTTAAGGGCCATATTAACAGCATCCTTTTTTACATGCAGATGCAATGGAGTTAGTCCTAGGAGTGTCTCCATTGCTGCGGTCGGACATGTTTTCATTGAGCCCGTAACCCCAATGCAGGCCATACGCTGAACCTTATTCAATAAAGTTTGCGCTGTCCTTTGTTGAGTTTTAGGCCACCACACTAACGATGCGTAAGTGATCATAGGCCTAATAATTGTTAGAAATGACCAGTAGATCATTTTTGGTTGTAGTCCCCAAGTACGTCCATAGAGTCTCTGACAGGCCCAAAAAGCCTTAGTGGCTCTATTATGAATTTTTTGTATATGTTGTTCCCAGTTCAGTTTATTATCCAGGATAACCCCTAGATATTTAACCTCTTTGGAAAAGGCAACAATAGTACCGTTTAACGAGGGAGCTACAAGCGAGAGCTTTCTCCTCCTCGTAAAAGGGACAATGACAGTTTTGTTTGGATTGACACTAAGTCCTTCGTTGTTACACCACTGCCATATCAAGTTGAGTGCATTTTGCATGAGATCAGAGATGATATCATCAAACCTGCCTCTAATCACGATAGCCACGTCATCCGCATAGCCCTGGACATCAAACCCATGGCTATTCAGGAGGACCAGCAGTCTATCAATAACCAATGACCATAAAAGAGGAGACAGTACACCTCCTTGGGGACAGCCCTTTACGGCCCTGATGGTTACTGACTCGCCACCTAGTGTGGCTGTAATATCGCGATATTTCAGCATGGAGCGGATCCACCTAGTTGTAGACGGCGGAACCCCCTTCTCCGTAGCTGCCCTCTCTATTGAACCATAGGAGGTATTGTCAAATGCCCCCTCAATGTCCACAAAGGCACACAGGGCAATTTCCTTAAAAGCCACCGCTCTTTCAATCTTCGTGACTAGACCACTAAGAGCCATCACAGTGGATTTGCCAGCTTGATAAGCAAACTGGTTCCGATGCAGTGGGTTATTTACAAGGATTTCATTTCTTATTTGATTATCCAGGATTTTTTCCATCGTCTTCAATAGAAACGATGTTAGGCTAATTGGCCGATAAGCCTTGGGCTGGGTGTCCAGACGACCCCCTCCCTTTGGTATAAAGACCACATTTACTTTCCTCCATAGTTTCGGAATATAGTTAAAAGCATAACTTGCCCGAAACAACTGGACCAAGCTGGGGAGTATTTCCTCAATACCTCTTTGAAGTAAAGCCGGAAAGATACCATCCCCTCCAGCAGATTTGAACGGTTTGAAAGAGCCAATAGCCCATCTCACCTTGCTGGGTGTGAACATTTTTCCAGAGAGGCTCCAGATCCTACTGTGGGGTGAATAGTCTACCTCACTTGAAGGGTCATGCGGGTCCTCCTGGGTACCTACCACTATTGAGTCCGGAAAGTGGGTACCTAATAGTAACTCCAGGGTTTCCTTCCGGTTTTCAGTGAACATCCCGTTTTGCTTCTGAAGAAGCCCCAAACCATTTGAGTGATCTCTAGCAAGGACTTTCTGGAGACGAGCTGCAGAGGGTAATTCAATAATTCCCTCACAGAAGTTTCTCCAGGTAGCCCTTTTGGATCTTCTTAATTCCAGATTGTATTCCGTTAAGGCCATCCTATACTCGCCCCATTCCCCGGTGCGTTTAGCCTTATTGAACAACCTTCTAGATTTTTTCCTCAGCTTACTCAGCGCCCCGTTCCACCAAGGGACCAACTTAATGGACTCTCTTCGCTTAACTGGGCAGCTGTTTTCGTAAGCCGAGTGTATAGAATTATGCAGCTGGTTTGAACAGAATTCCAAGCCCTCTGGAGACTCTATGTTCCCCATTACCGAGGGCATTTCTGATTCGAGTGAGACTCTATAAGAGTCCCAATCGGTCAGTTTTGGAATTCTTATCTCCTGCCGCTGCATGGCCTCGGCCGCCAAATCGAATCTGATGTGCAAGTGATCCGATAAGGAGGCCTCTTCAGACACATGCCAATTTTTAACAAAATGACTAAAATGCGGACTAGCGAGGGTCAAATCTAGGACCTCCTGCCGAATCGCATTTATGAAAGTAGGTTTCCTTCCCCTATTGACAATATCTACATTATTAGTAATTATATACTCAAAAAGGTACTCACCCCTATTATTGATGTTTGTGCTGCCCCACACCGTGTGGTGCGCATTTGCATCGCATCCTATTAGGTAAGCCAGCCCATTGCGCTGGCAATGAGCTATGAGCCGCCTAACTTCAAGAGGAGGTATCGTTTCCGAGTCTCCAGGAAAGTAGGCGGAGGCCATTATAGCCTCCTGTTTCCCTCTTTCACCCAGAACCTCCACCATTACCGCCACTAAGTCCCTGGAGATGAACTCTGAAATGGGAATAAAATTAATTTGCGAGCTGGCCAAAATGGCCGCCCTTGGACTCTCAGTTCCATTACAATAAATCAACTTACCCATTTGTTTTGGTATACCTTTAATTTGGTTACCTATTACCCATGGCTCCTGTATTAGAGCCATGCCAATTTTCTGGCAGATAAACCTACGACAAAGGACGTCCGAAGACGCCTTTGCATGATGCAGGTTTATCTGTAGGCAGGTTAAGTGTGCCATCACTGCAGCGACGTCTGCTGAAGGCCTGCATTAGCCTCCTTGCTCGCACCGCCATTGCCAGATGGCGAATCCATGTCCTCCATCTTGCTGCTGCTGTCCACAGCTGACTGAGAGCCACCAGGCTTCACCAGTGGCTTGCGCGGGGTGACCCCTCGCGGGGCCATTCCCCGTACAACCGCTGACGCCTTCCTCTCCCTTTCCCTCCTTCTCCTCGCCTGTCTCCTGGAAAGGGCCGCCACACCAGTGGTTTTAACCACAGGTGTGGCCCCGATAGCCGCCACAGGTGCGGCCTCGATCGCCTTCACAGGTGCAGCCACGATGTCCTCCACAGGCTTGACCACTTGGGGCCCGCCCCTGGAACCTAGCTTTCCACCACCCTGGCCCCCCTTGGGGTGCAGTTGGACAATCCCAAACTTAAAATTGATTTTGAAGTCAATTTGTTTGAGCTTCTCAACCGATGAGTGGTCCATGGAGAACGTGCAAAAAGCTGAAGTGCCTTTCGCCTCTCTCCTGACCACTCTCCAGTTGATCGCCTGCATGCCCTCGTTTTGGCTTCTGATAAAACCCAGAAGCTTATCCGTGGGCAATTCGGCACTGTTTGGGAAGGTACCAAACACGATCCTAGCTCGAGGCAGGTTTCCCGCCTCAGCTACAATCAGCTCTGCACCTTCCCATGGCTTAATAGTGCCTATGGTCTCCCTGAGCCACTGTACAGTGGCCCGGTCGGCACAGGTCACTACCAGCCAACCAAGCCGAAGCTGACTGCCAAGGAACTTAGGTTTAAGCTCCTTGGCCTCCTGCTCCAGCACCTTATCCAAGATTCCCTCCTGGACAGCTTTAAGCTGCTCTCCAGTGAGGGCAACCTCAGGAAAGCCAGAGGGTAAGATCCCAATGCTCTCTGATTCCGCAGCCTGCCTGAAGGTAACTCCAGGCCGGACCGCAGAACCCGAGGCCACCAGGACATGTTCTTCCCCCCTGGCCTTTTTTTGTGCCGGTGAAGTGCCGTCCTCCGAGCGGTCCCTCTTTGGCGGTTGGTCCATCGTAGGAGCGCAAGTCTCCTTCCGTGGCCGCACCGCCAGAAGCCTTGTCTCGCTACCGGGCGCTTTGCCCTCAGCCAGAAGCTTCCTGTACCGCTTTTTCGCAGCCCCACACATTTTTTTCACATGAGGAGCCGCAGCAGGTTTGATGATGTCAACCTGCTCCTTCCGACACTCCCCGACGTCCGCACTTTCCCCTGTTTCCACAGAGGAGATCCCCCCACTTACGGGGGCCAGTTCCTCATCTCCTGAGGTTACCATATCGGAATTGAGATTTAAGTTCTCAATCTCCGAACGGATTTCCCCATCCGATGTGTCAACCATTGAGGATTCCACAGCGGAGAGAGGACCTGAGCCCTCGAAAGCCACCGCAGAATCCTCGCTGGTCCGTGACGCTTTAGGAGCGTTACCATCCTTATCATAATTTTTTATTTTTTTAGGCATTTTATTCCCACGAGTATTTGGGAAATGAAGGTCACCTGTGGGACACCCAGCTACCACAGGAAGGCTAAATAAAACTGGAGGGCGCCTGGTATCCAGAGTCCGCATATTTGGGACTGATTAACCTATCAGTCATTCATCCATCGGCATATGCTGTTCCACCTTAGATTAGGGTTTTTTGTTAAGGTTTTCTCCTTTAGCGCCGTACTTTGGCCTGAGTCAACTAGAACAAAACTGTAATAGACGACATCAGTTACCGACGATTGCCACGTGGAGGCAGTACGTACACCTGCGAATTGTGGCAAGGTTACCCCTACCACAATCGTACTCATCCCGCCAGCTGCCTGAAACATGACCAGAACAGCTCACGTGAAGAGCACCCTACTGAAGGTTACGGAGCTGATCTAATCAGCTGATCCCCCCACCAGCAGACGCCAAATCGTCAATATAAAAACAATAACAATTATTTTAATTTTACAAACGTTTTGAAACAAATATTACAATAATATGTCATTTTATATATTTTAGGAAATGTACGCAGTCATTGAAACTATTACAAATGATGAAGATAAGGAAGTATCCGTAGTATTAGAAAAGTGGATCAATGAAAATTTTGTTTTTTGGCCGACTAATTATAAAAAAGCCCTATCCAAAAAATTAGACATCGATGAATCATGGAAAAAAATTCAATGCAAAATATTAAAAAAAAATATAACCTCTTTTAGTCAAGCCAAACAAATTGAAAAACATTTTGAAATTAATTCAAATTCAGAAAATGATAACACTGCATTTTGGAAAAGGCAAGCATTTACATTTACGCAATACAATGACGAATTTGAAATATCATTACCAAAAATATTGAAAAAAAATCCGAATGATACAACTAGCCATATTCAATTAGAAATGCCACGGTTAATACCTATCAGAAACACACAACCATTACAAAATAATGTCAATTTAGATAATATTGTAATTTTACCAGAAGCATCACAAATAGCACCGACCGCAACCACAAAATCATTACAAAATGAAACAAATCTAGATTGTATAGATACTTTACCAGAAATATTGTTTTTCTCAAACAGCCCTGTATCAAAGGATTCATCGTTTGCACCGTTTATTCCTCCATTACAACCAATATCAGCTGATTTTATGCAAACTAATGATAGTTATCCACTCCAAAGTGCATCCGAACAATTCTCCGCTTTAGTCGATAATGATTCCGTTCGAAATGAATCATGTGGAATTATTGAAAAAATTGAAAAAATGGACCAAAATATAAAAACACTTCAACAAAACCAAACTATAATATTAAAAAATCAAAAAGAAATAATTCAAAATCAAAACATTACAAAGAAATGCTTAGAAAATCTTCTACTCGCGATAAGGAAATCCGAGACAAAAATAATAAAAAATAAATCTTTTCTTTTACCAGTAATGCCAATGACTACATTAGAAGAACTTTTAAGCTTTAATATTAAATTAATGAAAAAAGAGTATATGGAACAAATGGTAAGACAGTTGAATTTTTCATAAGACATTATACTTGAATTTATGATATTTCTTTCTTTCAGACTATTTACCTGTTTTCTTTAAAAACCAATAATACTAATAAAACGGTCAAAGCAATAATGGAGCACTTGTTTAGTTACGATCTGATTACAAAATATTCTTGGTCTGGCCAATCATCACTTTCAAAGGGTAATTTACAATAAATTTATTTAAAAGATATGAGAAAATCTCAGATTTATATGTAGGTACTCGTTCATATATTCCCGCTAATAATGAGTTGTAAAAACTTAAGGCTTCTAGATTACATCATTCATATTCATATTATGGATATGATTATTTTAAAACGCCATTGAAGCGAGACCTATATCAAATCTGTTCTAAATATCTTGCCACTTATTGATAAATAATTAATATTTTCATTTGTTTATTTTCATTCATATGTAGATATAACCAAACTGATATTCAATGAGAATACGTTTGTGATTCAGTTGATGACCGAGGTGCAAAATTATTTAAATGATAATCCCGTGACTCTACAAGAAATACGAGGAAGCACAAAAGAATTTTTAAAGCGAGCGAATTTTCGTAATAAAAAATAAATTGTACAAAAATATACATATAGAAATATTTGTATTTTATATTAATAGTAGTGCCATATTAATTAATAATTAGGTACTCATTTGAATTTCTGTGATTTTTTTTACTTACCAAAGAGCAAAACTCTTTATTATAACTTGAGATGTGAATTAATGTGATGATTTTTTACTTTAAATTTTATTAATTTATTACTAAATACATTTTTTATTTTGAGTACTAATTTAATTTTATTTACTATTAATTTTACGTTTGTATTAAACGGTTATAATATATTATTTTATTTAAAAACCATAATTTTATTATTACTATAAAATTTAAATATTAATTTTATTATAGTACATAATAATTAGTTAGTTTTATATATATTATGTAAATTAAAGTATAATTTTAATAAAGATCGTTTTATACAGAATTAAAAATAAATAATTTAATTAATTTGTTTCTACAGTTCTAGTACAATTTTACTAATTCTATTATCGGCCTCAAACACCGTTTTTAGACGGTTACATACCAATAATTTCGTCAGTGAAATGTTTACCTTTAAAACCGACAAAACCTCGACAATATTTGTTATTAAGTCGGTTATTGGCGATTTCAACGAGTCAGTAAAATGTCTACCTTTAAGTTAATATTACGCCAGACAATTTAACCAACAAAGTTTAATTAAATTCGGCTTCCGAAAAAAAAACTTGATTAAGTCCGAACACGCAGACATTATAATTGCCCAAGGTCTGCCAAAACATGAACTATTTAAACACTTTTGTCAAAAATAAACTGTGAAATGACTGCACGGTCCTAAGTCTCAGGACAGTCATTTTGCGTTACTAAAATTAAATTATGTTTTTCGGGATAAGACCGAAATAAATTTATCCGCTTACCAATCGTACGACTTCGATGACCGTTATGCTTCCATTACTCTGACTTGAACAAACAAAATTTCAAAATTCCATGACCTTCCCTCCTGTGGCACGTGGAAGAAAAATTCAGCTAATCCTCCAAATCAGCTCACAAAAAAAAACTACTAACTAATCAAAGTTTGATTTAAATTAACCAGAGACGGTATTAACTTAGATGGTATCAAAGTAGTAACAAAAAAAAAAAAAAAAAAATTGCTCACATCACAATAAAATTCTTTGTGCCACACTAAGACTGTGCCCGAAACCTGTGATAAATATTTTGTAGTACAAATTTTTGACATTTATTTGAAAAAACCGAACACGACCAAATTATCACAGTAAATTCCAATGATAATTTTTTACAGATCCAAAATAATTTCATTGTGGTTGACATAGTCGCCTTTACGTTTTATTTCAAATTAATAGATTTTAATCAGTCAACATGTACATATATCAAAAAGATTTTTCTTTTACCTTCTTATGGGACATTATCGCCTCAGCTAATAAACACGATGATTACAAAGATTACAAATTTTGCAAATGGGGCTATGCATTGTTAATGAGTATCGTGAAGGGAATCTGACTATCCGTAAACATGTTCACAAATCGGGAATTACCGTCATATCATTTGACATGGAATAGTACATTATCCGCTTTATATTTATTTTATAGGTTAATCACCTTTACTGATTCGGCCAATTTGTGAATGTTTACATCGGATATCCATGTTTTGTTTGCGATATACACTTATGTATTCTGTATAATAGCCCAATTTTCAAAAAATATTGCAACGTATGCCCCTCTGGCAATATTTATTGTAATGTTTCAGCATCATGTCTAACAAATTTCAACGAAATCCTGAAAAGTCATTAATTAATGGCATGTATTGCATTACATGTGGTTTGTTTACTAATCTATAACTTTGTAGAATAATATTAATGGTTGTCATAAGCATACATGAGGGGCTCAGAACCATAGTGGCCTTATAGGGGATGGCTAATAGTGCTTTGCTCTATAAAGTTTTTATTGTAGGAGTTGCGAAGCTTATGCAGGAACCATATTTGGCTTGGGCTGCGGGCAACAGATAATTAAAAAATCCACACGATCGGTCTTTAATGTTAAAATAATTCTTTATTTATTTCGACCCAAACAAAACGTTATAACACTTATAAAACTCCGTTGGTAATTTATAAATACCGAATTAACCAACGGTTTATCGCTAATTGCTCTCTTATGGCTAGTGGCGACGTGGTTCGTGTCCTGGACGTCGTGCGATGATTGTTATTTTTTCTCTGTGAAAAAAGCTTTTATACCAATCGATTTGTTTTCTTGGCATGGCTAATCGATTCGGCAAAAATCTGAAACTACTAATATGTACATATATTTTCCCCACTAATCAACCCTTCTCTTACCGGCGGATAGATGGCATTGTTGCCCGCTGAGGTGAATAAAAGGAGCAGATAATTCGGGGCTACTCTGTCATTAGCTGTCAAATTTGTCATTCTAATTTCGTTAGTATACGTATGTTGTATGTCGTGCAAATGCCAAAACGCCACAGCCTAACCCACATTCAAAATTTCAACATTTTTTTATTTAATTGGTCATAAATGTCCATTGAAATGGTAATTTATTATAAAACAAATATTATAAGAAGTAACCTGAAAATAACTGTTTTTGGAATTGGAGGTCATAATTAGATTACATTTCCAAGAACATTTATAGCCGGTTAAAGGAAAATGTTTAAAAATGTGGGTTAGGCCACTATGGTTCTGAGCCCCTCACATATAAATACCCCTTTCTGTCCCGTAAATCTCTATCCTATGCCAATGCCAAGCCGTGATAAATAAAAGTCATTAACTTTACTTCTGGGTACTATCCATCACAATTTCTGCCCAAAATCTATCAATTTCCCGGAAAATACTGAAATAAAATGAAAGAATAAACACGATAGGTGGGGAAGTTACCAAAAAATTATTACACTATTCGGACAGCATAATAAAAAATTGTGAATGTAGGGGAATATTTTTCAAATAAATGTCAAAAATTTGTAGTAAAAAATATTTATCACAGGTTTCGAGCACAGTCTAAATGAAAACAACACATACATTTTCACAAAATTCACCAAATATTAAATTTTTAAGTCTTTTAGTATATAATAGGTCCAATACATTTTCCGGCATTTTATTAAATTGGAACTTTAAAATCGGCAAAAAGCTTCTCAGCTTGTTTTAACCCAATGAAATCGGAATTATCTGACCCTATCGATGTAATTCGACCGCTGGAAAGAGAAATCGTTGATGCTGAGAACACAGGAGATTTTGAAGGTTCCGTGTCGGGCATATTTGTTTTTAAAACCGTATCATTTGAATGAAGCCAACTTATTATCTGATTGTTATTGGCGACTTCTATAATTGGTAGCGCAGACAATTCAATATTAGGTAAAATGGTGGTGGATGTACTAGGTGCTGGAACCGAAAACTGATTTTCAGCTAATAACAAAAATGTATGGTTGCTGGCGCAATAATATTCAAGCACATCGCTGTCGTCGATTTCTGTTCCATCCGTTTCTAAAACTAACTTTGTTCCCGAAATACCAGCTGAATTTGCTATAATGGTACCAAAAAATATTATTAATTTTTATTCATATTAAAATTTTAATTGGGTCAGCCAAAAAAATTATTGTAAAATACAATCTATAGCTAAGTAATTTATTATGATTAATATTATTGTCATAGTTACCTTTTAGAAATTTTTACTTTACTAAAAATAAGGAATTGCTGACTGTAGTGTAGCTCGCATAGACTGTCCGAAAGAATGCAATGGGTAACTACAATATCATCTGAATTAACATTCGTGACTTCATACATGCCAGATTTGTAGATGTACATATGTATATCATTGTAAATGAGTTTCCAAGAAATGCTGCTTAGAATAATTTTCATTAATTAAAAAATGTTTAATTGTTAAACATGTGAGAATCCCGTCCATGTTATTGGTAATAACTAAAGATTGCCCAATAATATATTTTGTATTTTTGTACGTCGCGATTTTTTACCCGGTATATTTATTGAAAATTCTTGAAATTGTATGCGCTTCAAATGTTTAAATTCTGTTTCGTGGGAAAATCGTAAAGTTTTTGTAATATTAATAAAATTTCGAGCTTTTTGAACAATTTGCTTAAAATATTGATGCTTACTTTCAAAGCGCTTAGTTGAAAATTTAATTAATGGTCCAAACAATGTTAGAAATTGGGGGTAATGTTGCAAATAATGATGTTTTGGTCGCAGCCTTACATTTAGAAATAGCATAACTCGGAGCTCAAACCTATTAAACAAAAAATTTGGGAATGGAATACTGTGTGTCAAAAATACAATTTGAGTTATCTCCAAAAGTAATACAACCATTTCTAAAACATTGTAATCTGGGTTTTTAATTTTTTCGTGAAGTACTAAAGGTAATAAAGTAAGTAAGTAAAAATTCTGCATCGCATGCCCAGGATTTTTTTTGCAATTTCTATTTATTATCGGAAAACTGACATTGTATTTCAGTAATTTCTGTAACCGCGCAAGTGTTAAATTTAAATATTCCTACATAAACCAATTGTTACTAACAAGGTAATGTAGAGCTAACCAAATATCATGGTGGACCAATATGGTGGCAGACCGGGATTACTTACATGAAAATACTTCAATGAGTTGAAACATGAATTTTGCTTAATTCCTCTGCTAGAGTCTTGATTATTTAGATTAATAATACCTGAATTATATGATTCTTTGGACCTCGTTTCTTTTCGGATTTTGTAGCTATCTCGAAATTCTGCCAAAGTTAAATGACAATATCTACAAAAATATTGGTTGGTACTAAAATTTTCGAGAAAACCACCCATTTGGTGTGAGCCTATACATATGTTATCTCCACAAATAGAATGTTCAAGTTCAATGCCATTTGTTTCCAATATTTTTAAGTCCTCAATAAGTTTTTCGAATATTTTATTTATTCCAAACAACTTAACATATGATTCTGGGCAGATAAATGCTAAATGTATATTATGATCTGTTATAAACATGTACGTTCCCTAACATAAAATAAACAGCCAGAGTTTATATTTTGTTTTAGCTGAACCCAAAGGATTACAAATCTCAAAGCTGTCTAAATAAAATATGAGTTCAATTCTTTTGTGATTATCAAAAAAAAATGTTATTGGTGTAAAGCAACCCATCAGTATAGCCTCGAAGCTTTAAATTACTCTTTTCGTTAACTGTATCAAACTGAGATGGAATTTCGGGATCCTCAAAAAGCGACTTTATTGTTTCTAATATTGGGACATAATAAAAAAATCATTTTTTGTGGTAATTATTAACTCCTAAGTTAAATTTTACAGGCTTGACGTAAGATTTTAGGGTTTGATCTGAATATTTTAGATTTCGTTTATAAGTTGATTATGAACTATGTGTCACCAAATTCAATCTAGGAATAATCGGATTTTGTGTTTTTAAATTATTTTGTTCCATATTATTTTGAAAAATTACTTCTATGGTTTTTTTAACTTCTGAACTAAGCAAATCTGAACAGTTTACCATTTTCTCAACGATTATATTTATTATTCGTTCAGGAACATTAAATTCGTTTTTAGTTGAGTCAAAAGGTTTTCAATTAAACAGGCTTGCATTGATCAAAGAAACACTACTTTCAATTAACCTATCAACCTGTACTACATTATAGATGGTGATGAAGAGGTAGCCATTTTTAAATTTAAGGATGACGCAGCATCTTTTGCAATATACTTGTGATTTGACACACTGCAATCAGAATGCATAATTAAACATAAGGGGTAGTTTTGCATTCTGTAATGGATTGTTTTTGTAATCTAGGTCGCACTAGATTTATGCTTCATTCCTATTACAAAGCTTAGAGAGTCAAGATTTTCCCCAGTTATTGAAGCTTCTGCACGGATAAAAATAAACTGGTCCTCAACTGTTTCAAGAAAATGTACTTTTTCTTGATTTAAAAGCTAATTTTCTTATTTCTATCGAGTTTTTCTTCATGTAAGAATTGTGTTTCTTGAAATGAAGAAAAACTCGAAAGAAATAAGAAAATTAGCTTTTATATCAAGAAAAAGTACATTTCCTTGAATTAAAAGTCCGTTTTCTTAGCTGAGGACCAGTTTATTTTTTTCCGTGTGGCCAGGTAGCTTACACCAACTTAAGAGTGTACCTCAATTGCTTTGTGTAATCCCTATTCAACATTTTAGTTCGGCCATTCAAACAATAGACTTATATTATATTCTGTTCATGAGAGGCAATAGCATCATTTTCCTTGTTTTCATCCTTATATTGGGAATATTTTGGCCTCTTCTGTATTACTCAATGGATATACGGGTTTTTTGATATTTGATGTGGATTCTGCTAGAGTTTTGTATTTTTTGATTTGCTCCTATATTGCATCACGCTTATTACAACTTCAATCCCTCATATCTAAAAAACTACACATATGCTCATCTTGCAATTATGATGCATGTTCTCATCATTAACAATCATGTAGCTTTTTGTAGAATGGTGTACAATATAAAAGCAAGCAATTTACCTGCGTTAAAACTTCTTTAATGAAAACTTGATGGAGCGTCAGGACAGCCCAGGTGCTCGTCATTTACAGATTTTTTTTGTTTTAGTCAATTTAAAATATTTCTAAATGTTTACAAGTTTGTTTCTGATGCAAATCTGCATCGTCTCGACTAATTCAGTTCTTGACGTCTAAATCAGTTGCGATTATAGGATAAAGAATAAAATATTTCTCGAAATGTAAACAAAATGAATTACCTAATTTTAGGGTTTTTAAAATATTCTGCGGAATTCCCTAACCTATAAGATTTGCGATCCATTTTTCTTCATTAACACTTTTTCTTGTTCCGTAACTCTGGGGAAGGTTGTTTTTCTTGTAGCAGTAATACAAAGAAATTGATGTGTCAAGTGGCTTCTTTATCAAGGCGACCTATTGGTGCTGAAGCCACTGGGAACATAAATTTTGAAAATTGTCTCATTTAGATTTATTACGTTGTTTCAAACTTACTAGATTTAGAATCAACAATAATTCTTTAATTTATTGGTTGTTGAAATATTTTACCTGCAAGGAAATTGGTAAAACAGGAATATAGATTAAAAAGGTGAAATCATTACCAGAAAACAAGAAAATCTTGATGAGTTTCTAAATTGCTTTAGTTTTTCGAATACTGATCAAATTACTTTAGAAATCGGAAACGTAGAGCGTAAAGGCGAATTATTAAAGATGATTCGAAATTACGATCCTAAGCAATCACTTGAATCACCAGTGAAATTGAAAATCGTATTGCAAAGTGATATTCTGAAATGACAATTACCCCAAAAAATTGTCTCCCATATAGAAAAGATGGACGTCATTAAGAAATTGTGAATTGGCTAGGGCAAGAAAATAATTCAACCAATACATCAGATGTTGTATCTGTACTCACAAATAAAAAAAAATGGCATCAACCGATTATTGACTACAGATGACTAATCAGATATGTCGTAATGGATCTATTCGCTTTGCCGCTCATAGAAACATAACTGATCATATTGATCAGTTAAATGGTGCAACAATATTTTCAACTCTCGTACATAGCCGTCTAAATTTTAGCGTTATATAAATTATATTTATCGAGATATGATTGCTAGAAGCAAAGTTTTGGTATATATTGACGATGTGGTAATTGCAACAAAAACAGCTGAAGAAAATGTATCGATTATCAAATAATTATTCAAGATGACTGAAAATTACAGTTTGAAATTCAAGCGGTCCAAACGTAGATTCTTCTTCTACGAAATTTAATATCTTGGGTAAAAGTTAAGCAAAGATACAATAAAACCAAAGAATTTCAAAATTAATGCTGGCAAGAAGTTTCAAGAGCCGAACTCATTAAAAAAACTTCAAAGTTTTCTCGGATTAACGGGGTATATTCGAAAATACCACAATACTCAATTATAGCTCGGACATGTACAGTTATTGAAAAATGATGCATAATTTGAGTTTGGCAGTATGTAATTAAAAAGAAGCTTTTCTCGCACTAAAACAAGTACTAATTAGCAAATCCGTACTAAGCATGTATCGACCCTTCGCTGAAACAGAACTCTTCACTGATGCATCGAAACTAGTCTATGCGTATCTTACTACTGCAAAAAAAATTTGAAGGTAACCAATTTAATGCCGTTTACTTTTATAGCCGAAAAACCACAAGTGCAGTCAATAATACAATTTTTAAGTCATGGTCCTCGCAATACCTTTTACACGGTGGAATACCATACAGATAAAATAAAATAGTCGAACCATTAATTTTCATTCCCAAAGGGATGCAGAATGAAGTTTTCGCAGAAATAATGGGCCATTTTTCAACTGCAAAGATGATAAAGCTTATTGAGCAGGAGTGCGATTTTTTTTTGCTGGTGCTACATTCCATAGAGGGATTTGGCAGCTGCATGATGAAGTGTCGTAATTATTTTTTTTTAACGAATAATGAGTGACTAATTCATTGATCCTACATTAACCAGCCGTGATTTTTAAATTGTGAAAATGAGGAACCAATCATACGTGAATTCTCTTGTAGCAGAACGAGATATCCAGCGACAGTGCATTCGAAATAATATTGAAAATGCACAAAGTGAACAATGCCATACGTATCACAAAAGAAGGAAGCCTGCTTATAGTTACAAATCAGACGACTTAATTGTCATAAAACTTACTCAGTTTGATAGTGACTTTAAACTGTATCCAACATTTTTCGGTTCGAAAAAAAATCATAGCGGCGTATTATTACCCAATGAGAGACATAAGGTTCAGAAAGTTGGTGTGAATCCCGGACCTAAACATACGACAACCTATGCCGATTACATAAAGAAATGGGCAGACATCTAAGCAGATATCGGCAACAGTTCTGAAGACGATAATTAGAATTACCTGCACACCTCTAAAACTACCGAAGTGAACCAGTAAACCTATACCAGAAGGATTGATTCATACGAAAAATGACGCTTGGCGTAATCTTAAGCAAAACAGATCAACTAAATTTGACCCTAAATGTGTATTCCATTAATAAGAAAAAGAGCAAATCATTCAAAGATGCTCCGGGTACCGACGCGTTAAACCATCCCCCAATATTTGACCCAGTAAGAAGGTGTGCAAAGGTCTGTGAACCACTGACAGACAGCGGGTTGACATTATTTTATCTCTACGTCGGTATTAGTTTGTGTTTTAAGATTGATAGATTTATTGATAGCCGAAGTGTTTAAACCAATAACAATAAAGAATACAAAAACGAAATTATATTACTGACTTCGCTATTAATATTTATTCAGTAAATTTTTCTACTTCTTTCCTACATAAAAGTTAACTGCTCTAGAAAGCCTCCATCTAAGAAATGGACTCTAACATCATCATCAAATATGAGTATGTTGCCTTTATTACCTGTAGAAATAATAATAATTAATTATTAATGTTATCGCTCATTGTTCCAATTTACGATATTTTAGAAATACAGCTGCAAAAGCCATAAACGGTCCAATAATCCAACCACTCCACAAGGTCATAAAAATCGCTAGGGTTAGACCTAATTCAGTAGTCATTAACTGACCTAAACAAACTTGGGCATAATTTCCATCCATATTTTTAATGTACGCAATATAATCCTGATGTGCTTTGATGCTTTCATACAGTTGGGCCTCAATCATACGTATATTTGGTTGCAAGTAGTTATTTATGATCAAATCATTCAATTTGGTGACACGATATCTGAACACGTTTAAATATCCAATTGCATGAAGTATTTGGTAGAGAAACATCAGATCCGCGGTTACAAGTCCAACTAAACCATACGAAACCAACCATATTTGATGTAAAATATTAATTATGTATCCGATCGGTTGATGCCAATCAATAATTGGCAGTTGAATTGGAATTATTGTTACTAGCTCATGAAACCTCATCCACATGAATATCGGTAATGCAAAATAAGCCAACGCCACAGAAGTATAGCAAACGATAAGAATTTCACAAATCACAAAAAAATAGTAGCAAATTTTTTTGAATACTTTCGCAAGTATTGGATTCTCAGTATGTTCCACATTTAAGTCGTCTAATTGCTTGAACATTCGGCAAAAATATTTGGAACAAAGGAATGTGCTCCAAAATTTATGAGCACCCTGCCACATTATAACTGAAATACACAAAGCTTCCAGCTTAATGGCAATTGTTGCATCCGAAACTACCAGGAAAAAAAAATTTACAATCACCGGATGTGTAACCACAATTAATAGTACAAAACGCCAATTCCACTTGTAATCCGGTAAATAAATTTCGAGTCCGAGTCCAAACAAGCATTTTCGAAAATAACTTACAATTAATTGATTGGCTTGCACATTTGTTAAATTTTCGACTTGCTGATGCGGTAAGGTAATCATTTTAAACTATTTACTTAGTGACCAAATTTAATTCACTTTGCGGGAAAAATTTAACCGAGACTAACACCAAATGTAAAATTCTCTCTTATTTTATAATAACGGCTGTTGTTTGCAAAATGGGTGTTGTAATGAAAGGCATAAACCCCACATCCATACCATATACATTATTATGTAGTATAGTATTTCTTTAGCCAATGTAATAATATCCAGGTGTTTTACAAATTAATTAGCAAATCAGAATGAAATATTTATAACTATAATGTATATAGTGTTGATGCGAGAATTGAGAGTTTTGAGTCTCAAATAAAATTAAACCAAATTTTGCGTCATAAAACTGGTCATTATTGACCACTAAAAGATAACAACGGCTTTTCGATCAATTTGCGGAAAATTCTTTCTATATTCCTTAGAAAAGGTATTTGAATGGAAGATAATTGGTCAAACACCGCAATCCTCCAAAAAATGAGATATGACTAATCATATTTATCATTTAGCTTTTTGTGACATTTGCTTCGATGTTGCAGTCTCGTAAAATATAATAGTTTTCCAGATTATGTTGTTTCATATTTTCATTTTATGTCATTTGACCTATTAAAAAATGAGCTGTGGTAATTGAGGTAATTTTTAAATATAATCCAAAATTGTGTTTAGTTCTTAATAATTTTGAAAAAAAATTTATTAGTTTACAATAGAAACGTATATAAATTATAATCACCTTGTTCATATTCAAACATATTTTTCTATAGTTAAATCGATTGAGGGGAAAAAAGTTGTTTTCCTCCTAAACCCCCAATCCGAGTTTATTATAATTTTCCGCGCTTCATGCTATATACTAATACTATTATACAATCGGTAAAATAAATTTACATATGTATATACAAATATGATCATTGGTACTAATTTTTTATTAACAAGATTCGTTTTATTTATAATTACCGATTACAGAATTCTTTCTTATAACCTTTTCACAATAATTGTAATATGAAGCTTGGTTTGATAGCTCTAAGCAATTGATAATGTAAGTAAACAAATTTTACATATTGAAACTGTTTGAAGTATAAATTATACCTAAAGTACTTCCCGTATAACTATACATATTGTGGACAATTGCTACAATCCTTATAATTCGTACGTATGTGAAGTTATCCCAGGATTTTGGATCCCAGTAAATTAAAAAAAAAAATCAATCAGGCAATCCCAGAAAATTTAAAGCCACATTTAGTATTATGTGAAGTTAGCCCAGCTCAGGATTTTATTAAAATTATATTATGTATTTATTAATTAAACCTACAGTAAAGTACAATCGGCGCAAAAATATTAATTATCAAGAGCGTAATAATTTAAACGTATAAGTATTTCATCACAATCAATTCGTGAGGTCAAAATATCGCGCACAAAGGTAGCTGATGCTACGTCTCTTCGGTAATTTAATCGTTGTAATTTTAATAAATTACAGCGATCTATATAAGGCAGAAGAACATAGTTATTCACTATATTAGAAGGTAGGCAACGAAGAGCATACAGTACAAATTGCTACTGAACGTTTTCAATTCCATCTGAATGACACTTATAAAATGGTGACCAGATCTGAGAAGCGAATTCAAGAAAGACCGAACAAAGGACTCATATAAAGATTTTAGTGTGAGCGGATCACAAAATTCTTTACAATTACGCTTAATGAAGCCTAACATAATGTAAGCATTATCAATAATATAGACTTAATATGTTTTGTAAAGGAAAGACCAAAAGAGGAAATTATACCCAAGTCAGACATGAACTCAACTCTGCGTCAAACGCCATATTATAAAGCAAATACTGCTAAAGAATAGGTGAATGCTTTCTAAAAAAAGAGATAACCTTACATTTGGCCACATTCAACAACAGTTTGTTGTTAAACGACCAACTGCAAAATGTATTCAAATCACTTTGTAACTTTAAACAATCAGAAATTGAAGAAATTGGGGCGAATATTTTCATATCATCTGCGTAAAGAAGGCAATGTGCAAATTCAAAACACTCCACAACATTATTAATAAATAATGAGAACAGAAGTGTGGGCCAATGTGACTACCTTGCGGTACTCAGTTAGCAAGTGTGGAGGTGTTATGTGATGGAAATGACATCGCGGATAGTTCGTACACGGACTCAAAATATATGACGAACAGACTGCAGATATCAGTGGGCTCACTCAAAGGCTGCCTTAACAAGAATGGAAGGTTCGCTTGGAGCAATGGCGGATGATACAATGACTATTGTCGATTTAAATATTATTCGCCTAGAGCATCTAGAAAAAATATTCAACAGTTTTTGTGACCTTGACGGCGACATTGAAGCACTTGGTTCACATTCTGAATTGAGAGACTTTGAGCGACGGTATTTTGATATTACAGGCAAACTCCGTACCGCGGTAAAGAACATTACTGATCGAACTAATCAAGTACAGTTAAATTTTTCCATCGGTAAATTAACTGAGCATCAGAAGGAATTGGTCGACGAATTACACAACACAAGTTTCAACCAAAAGCTTAAAGACGACATTAAACTGCCCAAAATTAATATACCACCATTTTCGGACGATTTCGCGCAATTTCCAACATTTAAGGATCTTTATGAGCTATCGATTCATAAAACACCGATATCTGATATTCATAAGTTTAAATATTTATAAGAGGATTGCTGACCGGAGAAGCTGCTTCATTAATTACAAATATTCCACTAACTAGTGCGAACTACAAGGCTGCCTGGGAGAAAATATGCAAGCGATACGATAATGTGACACACATTTCAACAACTTTATTGGACAAGTTTTTTGCACAACCTCATTCCAAAGGCGATCCCAGAAAGTTACGTTTGTTGGCTGATATTACCGATGAGATTTTGCGTGCTTTAAAGGCCTTGGGTGCAGACGCAGAACAGAAGGACGTTTGGCTCATCTATATGCTGTTGGAAAGGTGTGATGATAAAACTCGACAAACTTGGGCTCTAGAAACTTGTTATGGAAAATTTTCAACAATAGAACAGTTCCTGCATTTTTTAACCAATCGATGTTTTGCTTTAGAAAGGTGCAAGCCAATTCGTAGTGACGCAGGATCATCTAGTAGCATACAAAAACCTTTAAGTTTACAAATTAGCAGAGAAGATTCGCAAGGTAATATCAGTTGTCCGTGTTGCTCCGCTGATCATTATTTATTTAACTGCCATAAGTTTATAAAAATGATTCCAAAAGACCGTCGAACGTTTGTTGCTGAGAAGAAATTTTGCTTTGTGTGCATGAAGTCTTGTCATAGTGCTTATCAATGTCGTTCAAGGCACCGATGTGGTCATTGTAAGCAGAAACACAACACATTACTACACTTAAATGAGAGTGCAGCTATAAATAATGGCGACACCAACTTAGATGCCACAAAAAATGAAGAACTTCAAAATTTTAACACGAAACTAGATGAAGAACCCAATATTATCCCTGAAGAGAGAGCAAGCGGGAGAGTTATGCTACCTACAACTTTGGTTTATTTAAAAGATGGGTTTGGAAAACTATACAAATGCAAGGCACTACTGGATACCGGATCAGAAGCTTCATTCTTTGATGAAATGGTAGTGAGAAAACTTAATCTCGGTCGGAAGGCTGCTCGTGTGGTAGTAAGTGGACTCGCAACAGCTAATATTGTGACGAAAGGTATTACGACTCTCACACTATTCTCTAGAGACGGAAACGTAATTTCAACAGACGCATTCATCTTAGCCAAATTACCAATTCATCTTCAACCAATAAGTGTTCATCCCAATGAACTCAATAAGGTCACAAAATTAAATCTGGCAGACCCAACATATTTACTGTTAATACGAAAATCGATATTTTGTTGGGGGCAGATGTATTTTCCACAAAATTTTGCAAGATGTGCGTATACAATTTCCTAATTGTACAGCGTAAAACACATTATTTGGATACATCCTGGCTGGAAGCGGTAGACGAGACAATGAGCTTCAAAATTTAAATATAAGTCTTTCAGCAAATGTCGATATAGTGCTCAAGAAATTTTGGGAACTAGAGGAAATTAAGGGTGAGACAATACAATCCAATGAAGAGATTGAGATCGAGCGCCATTTCCAGAACAATGTAACCAGAGATAGTGATGGACGATTTATAGTAAAATTATATGAAGACACAGAACGCAGTGATGAGAGAGTCGGTGAATTGTGCAATTAAGCGGCTAATGACTGTGGAGAAACGATTTTTGTCCAACCAAAACTTAAATACGGAGTATTGCAAATTCCTTATGGAGTACGAAAATTTAGGACATATGGAAATGGTAAAACCAGAAATTGGAAATTTATATGGTTTTTATTTGCAACATCACGCCGTGATAAAGAAGAGCAGTTCAACAACCAAGGTACGTGTAGTCTTTGATGGGTCAAGCCATAATTCTAGTGGCATATCGTTAAATAATATGTTAATGGTAGGACCTACGATTCAACCAACACTATGGGAGATATTGCGGCGTTTCCGGTCACACAGATATGCAATAACAGCTGACATTGAAATGATGTATCGGCAGATTTTTGTAGCTAGGGAAGAAAGAAAGTATCAGCGAATTGTGCGTGGCGTGAACATCAAAATGAAAATATTCGACATTATGAATTAATGACAGTCACTTATGGGACTGCTTCAGCACCTTATTTAGCCACGTGATGTTTGAATCAGCTTGGTTATGATGTACGAGATACCGAACCAATAATAGCAAAAATTATCACCAACGATTTTTCTGTGGATGACCTTTTGACAGGAGCGGAAACTATTCATGAACTATTAAATATTAAAAACAGGATAAACACTATCCTTTTATCTGCTGGGTTTTCTTTGAGAAAATTGGTAGCCAATAGTGATATTGCAAATGATCCAGGAGAGGTAGAAATCGATTCATCAGAGCCAGATGTTATCAAAATTTTAGGGATACAGTGGAATCCAGTTGCAGATACTTTCAGTTTTAAAGTGAACTTAGAACCAGGTCAAGACGTTACAAAACGGAAAATGCTATCTGAAATATCCCGCATTTTCGACCCACTGGAATGGTTAGCTCCTTCAATCATAATATCCAAAATTTTACTACAAAAACTATGGTTGCAAAAACGATCATGGGATGAACCAATTAATCTAGAAATAGCTAATATTTGGAATAAATTTCGAAATGACATCATCGTGTTTGAAAATTTAAGAATTCCACGTTATGTACCTCATGCTGGATTAGTAGAATTCCATGGTTTTGCGGACGCTAGTGAGCACGCTTATTCAGCAGTCATCTGTTGCAAATCGATTCATCATGATGTTAGCCAGGTAAACTTAATAACCTGCAAAACAAAGGTAGCGCCAATCAAGAAGGTATCTCTTCCCAGATTGGAATTGTGCGCAGCGCAGTTACTCGCAAAATTAATATCAAAGGTGTCAAAATCCATGGGTTATACTAACTATAAATTATTTATTTGGACAGATTCTACAATAGTTTTAGCATGGTTAAGCAGTCATCCAAGTAAATGGGAAACATTTGTTGGCAACAGGACGTCCGAGATTTTATCGTTAGTACCTCGTGACAGATGGAACCATGTCAAATCATCTGAAAATCCTGCAGATTTGGCAACCAGGGGCATCTCACCGTCAAGATTATTCGATGAATATCTGTGGTGAAAAGGACCGAAGTGGCTACACTTGCCGGAATCAAATTGGCCATCAAAAATAAAACCAACAACTACTACTGAAGAAGTTAGGAGCAAAACCACACAACTACTTCAAATTGGCTTGAAAACGGATGATTCTGTAGATAGTAGCCACATTTACAACTGAATGCGTGACACGGCATTCTCAGACGACCCGATTGACTAAACTTTGACCCTTTGCGATCCCGAATTTTTACCTACAAAGAGAAAATGCGAACGAAGCACATTATTTCTTGTGAGTAAACAACAATATCATATTGCACAATGTATGATTCTTCGGCAATAAACTGGGATGGCTTGCAGAATATGATATATTTGCGTACTTTAGGCTGTGTTAAGCTTGTAATGTCATCGGTTAGTTCTGTCGCTTGCACCCACTTGATATACAAATCTCTTCTGCAGACACAAGCTAATTTGAGATTATGAAACTCATCAATTTTACACCTTCCATAGTGCTATTGTATTTCTGAAACCATCTCTTAACATAAACAGCTATAAGCAGAAATCACAAGTCTTACTTAAGTCACGATGTTGTTTCAAGCATTTTCACCAAGTTAAGTGTAGTATCTAAATTTCGTATTGTTATATTGGTGAAATGCGAAACTTACTAGAAATGACGTATTAAAAGCGTACACAATCGCACGATTATTTTGTTCAATAATTACTTAAGCTGGATGTTGAGTTTCCAGTTGTGTGACGGGTTCAGTTGGGGTCGAATGGGGAGTTTTCTTTTGAATATATTCTGGTGACATTTCAGCCATTTATATTTTTTAAACTAAAAAATTAGTTTTTAATTTCATTTGGAGCATTTGAAATTCTATCATATAATGATTCTAGAATGATCAAAATTTTGTTTTGGTTTAGGTTTGTGGCTTGATGTTTTGCTCTAAGGAGAAAAGCTAGTGGCGCTAAGACGAAATTTGGTAATCTTAGCTTTTAGGTTGTTAAATGAGGGCTATTCGGTATTCATTAACATCTTTTGGATTTCTTATTTTCGGTATTGGTAACTGTATAGTCTCAATCCACTCTGATGGAGGCTGAAGGCCCGAATTGATTTAATCAGCTGTCTCCTCTAAACAGACTGGCCAATTACTTTCAGTTTTCTACAGTTCACTATCCTAGGTGGATATTGGAATATACTGCACCTTAGACGAGCTATTGGTCCGTAAATGTTGCTTAAGGTAGGCAAAGGATTTGCGCAGCCGATCGGGTTCTAGCATTTTTTAGTTGTACGTGAGCTACAGAATCAAGGGGATATGCGTTCTTCTAATAAAGAGCGCGTTTCAAATGAGCTAGTACCCGTCTTGTGCTTGGAGTTTGTAAATATGACTGGCAAGAGTTTGTTGCGCCGCTGCTTTAATGCAATTTACAACTAGTTCCCAGTTATTAGTAAAGCCCATTGTCTGTTGTTTGTAGACCAGTTCCGTAATGTGCATCTGATCCAAACTAAGCGATGGCCGATTATGGAATGTTGAAAAGAGTCTGGTAGGACAACTGGACCGATTCCGTCTCCGCGTTAGGATAAGATCTACCTGAGAACAAACTGTTCCATTAGTTCAGATAGTGGTAGCTTGTCGTCGCCCTTTTGTTGTTGAGATAAAAAATTGTCCTAATTTGATAAGCAGCACTAAAGCGATGATACAAATTGGAGCCAATACTTTCTCCTTTAGAGGTATTACTGGATACAACATGTGGGGAAATATTTGTTTGCGATGCCATATGAATAGAAACCAAAGGAAGTTCCGCAAAAGGTGGGCAATGGGTTATATTGAAATGATGGACCCAAAGTAATTATTAATGCGTATAACCCGTATGTATAGGTAGCTCTTTTTACTAAGATCGCCACTCCTCTCCTTTTAGTACTTGGATCACTGACAAAACATCACATGAAATTTGCAGGAACCGGGTTTCATGTTAGTCTCTTGAATGTCACATATGGCAATGGAATTCTTGTCTAATATGCCATCAATGGGTGATGAATGGAATTTTTGTCTAATATTCCATCAATGGGAAGTGGTAATGTACGCACAATAAAGCACTATCATAATGAGAGTCAAGGTACAAAAGATTGATCTCATGACGATATCTACCACTAACTGGTATGAAGCAGGTTTGATTTTGAGTATTGGCTTGATGTATGGTTATGTTGAGCTGTTTTAGGATGGAAAGACATAGACACTCGTAAATCATTTAAATACCTAAGGTCAAATTGTTATTGGTTTAATGATTTGGTTATAGTGGTTAATATATAATTGGTAATCACCTGGTGATTATTTCAGCCTCAGAGAGGGCCGAGCAAAGATCTAGACCATAAACTTGTAAACAGGAATCAATTTAAGTTGGAATAAGTGCTCCCAAGTTGCGTGGATTTCGGATGAAATCAACTACGTTGGAATGCAGTTGCTGAACTAAATAGATGGGTTGATGTGGTTGAAGAAGCTAGTAGTTTGCTGTCCAAGCTATTGCCTGGATAGTCGTAATCAATTTTTGGTTGAGCCATGATATATAATAGTAATAATGAACGCAAATCACAAATAGCGTTTTGTTTATTGTTCTATTATTTGTCTCGCCTCCGTATAGCAAAATAATGACCAAATAGTGGTTGTGGTCTCTCTCTTTTCCAATAATACCGATCATCAAATAATTATAGCGATCTGCGATATCTATATAGGTTTCCGTTTAAGAAAGGTTATAATTGTAGGCTTAAATTCTGCGGTTCACGGTAATTTTCGTGTCCAGACAATAAGGTTTTTAATATTGGTGTCTCTCGTGTCCAATTTCAATTCCAGGTTAATTAATCACAATTATCACTTTAATTAATTTTCACTGCATCACTGTCCAGATTATTAATGAATTTGCGTAATTACGTTTTATCAATTAATTCGGTCTTAAAAGACTAAATTATTGAAATCCCGTCAAAAATGAGCAAAAATTTGGTTGGTCCAAAACCACTTTTCTCAACGTTTTGAACCCACCTGAGTCCGAAAAAACAAAAAAAAATGTCTGGACATCTGGATGTCTGGCTGTGTACCCATGAATCTGGTTCTAAGGTCAAGGCGGAGAATTAAAAAGCTTTTGGAACATGTACGTCAAGAGAGTGAGGTACCTGATATTTTTAAAGACCCAAAATCACCTGGTTTTATACCTATTTACAATGTTTTATGTATACATATAATATGTTGTTCTGAATATTGAGTTGAATACTGAATTTGGGGTTGACTTAAAGTTAAGTTATTGGTCAGTTTGCGGGTTTAGTTGAAGTTGAGTTGGAGTAGAGTTGGGGCTGGATTAGGATATAATGAGCAATTGATCAATTTTTAATATATGGTGGTTGAGAATTGATTTGAGCGTTGAGTTTGCGACTAAGTTGAGGGTTGAATTGGGTTTTATTCTCGGGTTGAATTTAGGCTGAATTGGAGTTGAGTTTGGGTTGGATTAGGGTTTAAGTGAGCAGTTGAGAAATCTATAAATGCATGTATTTTTTTATGAACGATATTTAAACAAATCCGCACACGCGATGTGGATGGTAATGGTAATTGTATAATGGTATCATGGTAATGGTGTAATGATCTAATATTAGTGGTATAATGGCATTGGTATAAGAACCTTGTTGTAATGGTAATGGTATAATGATGTAATGGTGTAATGGTATAATAGTATAATGGTATAGTGGTATATTGGTATAATGGTTCGGCATTATAGTGGTGAAGTGATTCACTGATGGAATATGATAGAATAAAGATATGATGAAATAAGGAATGATGGAATGATACTGGATACATGGATTTCCTAAAAAGAAAAATCAATTAATTGAAACATAATTAAAAATACTTTTGTTTATCTTTTAAATTTTTTTAAACAACTTCGCCATTCGATGAACCAATTTACAATATTTAGCCAAAATGTCGAATTTGTTTTTGCATTTATTTAATTTTGTTTACTATCATCTAGCTTAACGGCGAAATGCATGCTGGAACCGGAGCCCAAATGAGGTTGCTCCAGTATCGATCACATAGTTCAACAGATTTATGGATTTTTGAAGAACGCAAACAGCCGATTTGCGGCGACCACTTATTACCATTAAATCCTTTGAGCGTAATTATGAATCTTTGATGACCTTTGATGATTTTTATTTGTGTTCGATCCACAATAATGATAAACTGTCTAACGCACAAAAATTTAAATGCCTGATGAGTTTTCTAAAGGGTCCAGCTCACAACCTTCTGATTAATATTTCCGGAGACGTTAAGCGAGAGTTAGAGAAAACCCAAAATGGGCTGAAGAGAGAGACGATGAAGATAACCCAATATTTGAGAATTTTCTGAAATTCCTAATGAAACATGTAATATTCTCGAAGCTTGCCAGCCGGTACAAGCCCCTTTACAAAGAGAATTTAAGCCATTTCAAAAAAATACTATAGCATGCCGCGTCTTTAGTTATTTTTTGTCCAATGTGCAAATCCAGACGTTTACTTCATAGATGCTATCGATTTCAGGCTCTAGATCAAAGGGCAAGATGCGAATTCATTATTAACAAAAATCTCTGCATAAACAGTCTACGCGGTGATCATAATGTTGCAAGTTGCCCCTCTAGCTATAAGTGTACTATCTGTGCTCAGCTACATCACACCATGCTTCATAGCAACACAGTACCATCTAATTTTGTAAATACTGCAAGTAATAATTTTGCTAACAACGAATCAAATATGTCAACTTAAGGCCATCATGCACGAGTCTCTCATGTGACCGAGCCCAGTTCTTATTCTCACCTGACAGTCAAAGCTAAACAAATATCTCTAATTTCGTCTCACAACTATCTAAACCATTTTCTAACATATTGTTACCTACCAGTAGTGCATATCAAGAATATACGGATTCTGGATCGCAAACTACATTTGTAAGTGAAAACTGTGTACAACGTCTCCGAATAAATGGAACACATCCCTGCATTTATGTTAGTGGCCTTGCAAGGTCACAAGGGCCTACTACCAAGAAGGGTGCTGTACAGTTGCAACTTGCCTCCCGATATAATCCAGACAACACCATATCAATTTCTGCATTAATTCTAAAGAGACTAACTTCTAATCTACCAAGCATCAAAGTCGATAGTACACAGTGGGGTTACGTTAAAGGTCTGAAACATGCTGACCCTCAATTAAGTAATCCTGCCCCAATCGAAATTTGAATTGGTCCAGATTATTCTTCAATATATTGTGCGGCAACCGCATTATTTCGGATAATCATCCAATCACACAGCTCACAATATTTGGCTGGATGCTCCGTGGACAATTTCACTACAGATCAAACACTAACGAGACAAAAATAAGGAATAATCATCAGCCGTGCTGTCATTCTGATATTCATAATCCTTCTGAAAAATTCTGGCAATTGGTAGGAAATTGATACTTTACCAGAATTAATTCCGGAGGATAAATTTGCGAAGATCATTTTTCTGGGCATCACAGTGATGACATACATGGTTGGTTGATATATTGTACGTTTGCCGTTTAAGACTACCATCACAGATTTGGGCAATTCACTTAATGCTGTCAAGAAAATGAAGCCATCCAAATATACTGGCAACTGTATCCTTGTGTAAAAAATGTGGTATAATCGCAGTAAATGGATGTCAAATTCCCGAGCCGATGGGGATTAAAATTCTTGAATTAAACTGGAAGCCAAAGGCAGATACATTTCAATTCAAGGATCACCTAAACGATAACAGAAAGGCTACCAAGCGTACTATTCTGTGGTAAGCTATTGCCATCTCTTTGATTTGACTGCAGCCTCCCAAAGGCCACCAAAACTCGGTGCGGATGGTGGGTTGAAATGCCATTTTGATTGTGTTTTAATGATTTATTTAGTTTTTGAAGTTCAGCAAAGACATTTCTTGCACCGACAAAATTAGTGCCATTGTCACTAAACATATCGGTACTCACGCCACGCCGGAACATAAAGCGTTTCAGGGCAACTTTAAAAGCTTCGGTGGTTAGATCGCTCACTAATTCTATGTGTATTGTGTACTGCTTTGCTACCTAGGCATACAAAACTCGCGATATAAGCTTTATGTGGAGTAGTTTTTCTTCCCGTCATAGCTTTTAACCAAATAGGTCCAGCATAGTCCACTCCGGTTTGATTAAATGCATGTTTTAAGTTGACTCGCTCCGATGGTAAATCGCCCATTATAGTTGACTAATTTTGCTAGCTTTGTATCGTGTACATGGTATACATTTGTGAATACGTTGACACACAAGGGGTTTCAAGATCCAATATTTTTGCCTTATGGTGGCTATCATAGTTGACTGAGACTCATGTAAATACTTTATATGTGTTTCATCGATTATGAGTTCGGTAATGATATTATTGGCTGCTAGAATGATTGGAAATTTCATGTCATATTGGATGTTAGCGTTACGTATTCGACTTACAACACTCAAAAGTTCGTTTTCGTCGATAAACGGGTTCAACGATACTAATTTGCCGGATTTTGGAAGTGGCCTTTGTTGATTTATGGTTTTAATTTCCTCAGAGAAAGATTCCATTTGTATCCACTTAATGATCCGATCTGAAGCAGTTTTTAAATCCTTTGGTGATAAAAGATCTTACTTCGGTTCGTTTCTAATTGACCTTCTTACATTGTTAATTAAATGGAATATTCGGGCGACAATTCTAACCAACTAGTAGAATTTAAAATATCTCTGAGACAGCTCGGCAAGGAATTTATTTTCGGTTACAGCATGATATTTGGTAACTATACAGAGGGTCTATTCTCGGATTGATCGGCGGAGTATCGTAAGTGTTTTTGGTCTGGCCACAGTTATTTAGATTGACGCAGCCAAGTTGGTCCCTTCCACCAAAGTTCAAAATTGCCCAACAGCGATGGTAGCATGCCTCGGCAAGCGCAATCCGCAGGATTTTCCTTTGTAGGTACATAGCGCCAATTTGTTCTGGAAGTGGTTTCTAAAATTTCACAAGTTCTGTTTGCGACATATGTTTTCCACGATCGAGGATGGGACGATAGCCATCATAGTACATTGGCGGAATCAGTCCAGTTGAACACATCAATATTTGGAGATTGTAGTGATTGTGTGACTGTTCTCATCAGCCTGGTCAATAGAAGAGCCGCACACAATTTTAGTCTTGGGATTAAAACCTGTTTTATAGGTGCGACTTTAGTCTTCGAGGTTATGTTAATCGTTTTCTAACCATAGAGATTGAAAAAGTAATTTTGACCATAACTGTAGATGGAAAGAGCCACCCGATGGGATCAACAATTTTAGATGCTTCAGATAACATCTCTCGTTTGGTTGCTGATGATTTTGATGCGATTGATACTTTAAAATGAAAACTGTCAGATTGGGGATTCGATTCTAGCCTTAATAACTTCACTGATCGGGTTCCTTCATGAATTTCAATACGAGATAATTCTTGGTCATCTAATGGAATGGAATTGAGTAATGTCGGGCAATTTGTGGTCCATTTTCTAAGTTGAAACATCCGGAATTTAATATGTTAATGACTTGCTCTTTTTATTCGTGTGCTTCTTGTTCGATGTTGGCCCCTGTCATTAAGTCATCGATATAAAAATCTTCTCGAACAACTTTACATGCTATTGCGTATTGATCTTGGTATTCCTCTGCTAATTTGATCAGGGTTTTTGTTGCTAGATATGGGGCAGAAGCGGTTCTGTATGTTACGGTTACTAATCTATAATGGTCTATAGCGGAGCTAATGAATTTTCCCTACACACAATTTTTTGGTATTCGGTATCTGTTTGGTTGACGCTAATCTGGCGGTACATTTTTTCTATGTCCGCGGTGAAAACAAAAGGATGTTTGCGGAACCGTAGAGAATTGCGTATAAATTATCTTGAACGGTCCCACCAACAGGTTATCATTCAAAGATATTTTGCTCGACGTTTTTGAAGAACCATCAAAGACTACTCGCACTTTTGTGGTGGTACTTGACAGTTTTATTATGGCATGGTGCGGTAGGTAGAATGAAACTTTTGGATCGATATTAATTTCATCTGGTGGAATGGGTTTCATATGTGACATATATTCACGCATAAAAGTGACATAGGAATCTCGCATATTTGAGTCCCGTTGCAAACGATTTTCCATATCGAAAAAACGCCGTTTTGCTGTGTTCAATGAATCTCCCAATTCGCATTTGTTAGATTTGAAAGGAAGGTTGACTATAAATCTGCCATCGGATGCACGGGTGTGGCACTCCTCAAATTGTTTCTCACATAATTCTTCATCACTGGTTAGATGCTTGATTGATGGAATTTCCTCGGTTTCCAAAAACTTTTGTAATGATTGATTAACGTCTATTTAAGTCAGTAAACTTACAATTGAAGCGGATTGGCTAATATGAGAGCTCTGACGAGAATTTGGGCTTTTGGATCACATCGAGATATAATATCTAGACTGGCGGCTTCTCTTGAAATTTCGGCTGTTGAGGACTTAACTCCAATAATTTTAACATTGGCTTTCCGTTTAGGCAAAGCTAGGCGTTTAACACATGCCTCGGTCACAAAAGACACCTGTAACCCGAAGTCTAATAACATTCGGCAAATTTGCATTTGCCCAGAAGCATCTTTCATGTACACTAAGGACGTAGGCAAAAGTGATTGACTATCATTAGGATTGGGTTCTAATGGTATATTTGCTTCGTATACGGTGGAAACAGGTTGTTCTTGGCCGCTTTCAGATAGAAAGTGGTTGATTTGTGGTAAATGGTTCTCGGTTTGTGGTATTTTGAGTGATATCATATTCTCGGTTGATGGTGAATTCATTAGAAATGTGTTGAATGTTGAAATAGTTTTGGTTAATAGAGAGTGAAATCTGGGACTTTAAACTTTGGATCAACTAGTGCACCGCTTGAATTTCCCACACTAGACGAAATGCAAACAGCAGAAGAGTTATGCATTAAATTGGCTCAAACTTCTGAATTCCAAGAAGAAATTAAGTCAGTTGAATCAGCAAACCAAATAAGAAACCATTCACTTAGCCCAATATTAGATGAACGAAGATTATTTCGTGTCCGTGGACGTCTAGAGGAGTCATCATAACCATTTGGTACAAAACACCCCATAATTTGGCCAAAAAATCATGTTTTATGCTCTCATCATAACGTAGAATATTTTCATTCAGGACAGTCCTTATTATCAAGTTTGCTTCGACAAAAGTTTTGGATCTATAGGGTGTTCGGCACAAGATGACATAGCAGATTGGCAAATATAGCTCCATATGATTTGCTAAGAAAATTGATCTCTAGGACGGTGCTGCTAATTAAATTACAAGCGACAACGATACCAATTTGGTTGGCAGTAGACGACATCTGGACGAGCTCTATCAATTATACCAAAATCAGAATTACATTAATTCGATCTCCATCTTTCTTCCACAGCATAAAACCAGGTTAAAATTCATCCCCGCCAGCGCTCCACATAAGAGAGTAACTAATTTTACTATTGTCACATTCGAAGAGCTGAGTATGTACACTGCTTACACAAATCGAGGCCGTCTTGAACTTATGACCACTTTGCCCATTATGTGATGATGTCACCGAGTACGAACTCCTAATATCGGGTCATTTTTTGACAGGAGAAGCCCTAATAGCGATGCCAGAGCCAGGGCTCAGCCATCTAAGCCAATCTCGATTAAATAGGTGGCGAAATATCCCACAACGAGTGCAAAGGTTTATGAAGACATGGGGGGATCAAAGTTGAGCCCCGTAACCTTCCAGTAGGGGGCGCACCACTTGAGCTGTTCTGGCCATGTATGTATTAGGCAGCACCGCGATGCGTACAATTGTGTAAGGGGAAGCCTGACCACAATTCGCAATTCGGCTCCTCGTGGCAACCACTGGTAACTGACACCACTAGGCAGAATGTGGCCTTTTAGAAGAATGGCTGATAGTTTAATCAGTGCAAAGTATGCGGACTCTCGATACCAGGCACCCTTCAGTTTTATTTAGCCTTCCTGTATAGTAAAGCTGGGTGACCAACAGGCGACTTACTATTCCCAGCAACTCGTAAGAGTAAAATCAAAACTGTAGACTGAGCAGGAGTAGGAATATGCGGGAGTGGGACTGCCCTCTCGAAGTCCTTGGGTACCAATGCTACCGTCTTTCTAGCAGAAGTACATGCTATAGTAAATATATAGGAGGGAGAGCAATGAGCCCAGATAGTATGTATTGCGTACCGGCCGGCAGTATTATCAGGTTCATTAATACCCTGAATATTGACTGGACCGATCCCGAAACAAAAGATCTTTTAGATCGCGGTGCGAGGCGGCTGAACGCTCACATGGCCCTTCAATAGAAATAAGAATATTACATAAGATTTCATTTAATTGATTTTTTGAGGCATACTACTCAATTCTATAGTTAGTCTATAAAGTGTCTGCTAACATTTTTCACACTCATATCCGATTATTTTGAATAATTCATTCAGCTATAAGCGAATTAGCTACGTACAATAAAAAAACGTCCGTTGTTATGTGCAAAATACTATAAAATTTTCAAAACCTCTAACTATTATGAATACACCTGCCCTGCGAAATATATCATTCGATACATAAATTGTTGATTTATTTATTGTTATGTAATCGTGTATACGTGGATATTAAATCCTTCTATTGCAATATAAAATAAATTGTATTGTATACATTTGTTAATAACTAGTCAGCCTTAACATATCGCCCAAGTGAAAATAAATGTGCAAAGCAAAAGAATATTAATAATAAATTTTAATCGATTTTGTGGACGAATCATAAGATTTTACGTGAAACGGTTACAAAAATGAATTTTGGCTTACTATTGGCGATTGTTTTCAATCCAGTGATTATTTCAATTTTAATGTTTTTATTTTCGGATGTACCCATTACCGTAAAACTAGAAGCAGTTTGTGGTTTTATTTTATTGTGGGAGGGTTTACATACATTTTGGACTTCAGTTATTTTTTCCGGCTACCTTTTTGGATTTGCTGAACGATTACACATTATATTCAATATAATATGTTTCATTTGGTATGTGTTCGCTGAATTTCTTACCGTTTGCGTTATGTACTTGGATATGGCCCATTATCTTCAATGTTGAAACTATTATGCATATATACATATAGGTAAGTGAAAATGTTATGAAATTGATCAGGCATTAGTAATATTTAAACAAAACTCATTTATTTTTCTATCTCTATAGATATGCCGCACCATTCATCATAAAGTTGATTGTAGTTAATTGAGTTTAAGTATTAAAATATTTTTGGGCGATAATCGATACCTTATATCAACCACAAATTATTAGATGAAAACAAAATATTTCACTTACCTGTAGGAATTTAAATAAATAACAATAAATTCAAAATTTAATTTTTTTGATTATTAACCGAGCTACCAACAGCTTTTACTTGTAATTTCATCAAGTTTAAAAATTAAAGTTTATTCGATCTTTGCGTCAGGAGCAAGAAGGAAGAAACTGGAGACTGGATTTGGCGTTTATAACATAATTTGGCACATGCACAACAAGGATGTTTGCAGTTGTATGCAATTATGTAGTTCAATTGTTGTTATTATTTATATTTTTGCTTGTATCGAATTTTGGCCTTTTTACTACTCTTGCATAATTAATGTCAACTAGCCAACCGCCAAATTCTCTTTAGTTTGAGGCCAATAGGAGGGGGTATTATATTGGTAAAGGATCAGATAACATGATTTTGTATCGTATTTAGTGGCGGCTCAGGTGTGGAAATTATTGGCAATCAGCTGGATCTTCTGATACGGGCAGTGTGATATCGCGTAGTCCTTATCACGTAATTAATTAATTGTGCCCACGTGTGTACAATGTATGTAGAAAATTTAAATTACGTCGACAATGTAGACATATTTAAGTGGAGTTAATTCAATATGCACCTATAGTATAGTGTAAAGGGTGATATTTGTATATTTGATTCATTTGGCACAGTGTTATCATTTTAAATACCAGAATGCTGTGCTTAAAAATTACATAAATTTGATATTAAGTGCCTTACTAAAAGTGTTTTAAAAATTGTTAAGTTTAACTTGTATTTATCAATTAAAACATAGTAAATATGGTCTAATTTAATTTCAAAAATGTTTAGTGCCCCAAAGATTTATTTATAGTGAATTTAACATTAAATGTATTCAATGTTTAAGCACAATATCCTGGTATTTAAAATTGTAAAACTGTGCCAAATGAATGAGATATACAAAAATCACACTCTTAGTCACATATTGGACTAAATAGATTCCCCAATAATTACAATAAGTTTAACAAATAAAAATTAAAATTAAATGGACACGTTTGCCTTTAATTTCATAAAGCAAATTTATGTTGTATGATTTACTTAGTTCACTTCTGTCCGCTGGAGCCAAATAAATTATACTGATATAAGGAAAGTTAGGTTAGAATTCGCGCACCAACATCTGAGATTTCGTATTATTTCACCATAGCGGCACTAGATACTTAACGAAAATTCGAATTTTTTGTTTTTTATTTAACGAAATGTTTATTTTATTTTAACGAAACATCTGTATCAAAATGTATACAAAAAATTTATTGTATACCTACCTATACAATGTATAAAATAATTTACCCGCCGATACGATATACTATACGATGAAATCAAAAATTGTTCACCCCATTTGGGTTGGTGAGTAAAATTTTATTATACCGCCATCATTAAAGTAAATTGCATGGTTAGACACAAGCCTGTTAAGACATGATGATACACCAAGATTTGTCCTGAAAGCCGATGGCTGGAACAACTGCTGATGTCGTATGCGGTAAGCCGGTACATAAAAATTGATTTTCGCTAACAAACTAGAGTCTAATAAATTGTTGACTAATTTAAAAGGTAAGTATTCATCCATTAAAGTTCTTCTATCTTCCAATGAGAACAGACTGAACTTTGTAGAGGGGATAAACTTAAAACACATAAACCTTGTGAATTTTCTTTGCACGCATTCAATCCTGTCGTTATAATCATCATAAAATGGATTCCAGACCTGAGATAAATATTCAAGGTTAGTTCTAACAAGGCTAGAGTATAGTAATGAGAGAGTTGAAGGTCCTTAAATTCTTTACCTGTTCTGAAAATATAACCGAATGTTTTGAAAGAAGTACGACAAATTAGATCAATATGTTTATCAAAACGTAATTTCTGGTCGAAAGTAACTGATATTTTATTAACTAGATATTCAGAGGTAATTGATTATAGGTATCTTACCCGATTTTGATGAAATTCAGTATTTCCAATGGAAATGGGATTCTCAAATTATTTTGAGATAAAGTTCTGGAATATGGCCAAGTAGGATGTAACTTACCTATTTCTCAATCGATTATCATGAAATTTGACATGTGCATTGGAATTAGGATTCTAAATTGTTTTTTGTATGAAGTTCTGGAATATGGCCAAGTATGACGCAACTTGCCTATTTCTCAGGGTTTACTTAAAGCCAAGCTTGTGGGGGAGGCTTATGAAATAGTCAAATATGGAGAATTTAAAGATTGGAAAAATCTCAGAGCAGCACTTAAAACCCAGTTTTCTTCAAAACGTTCATTAGAATAAATTCAATTAGAATTAAATTGTATTAAGCAACAACGCTTTGAGGATATGAAAACCTGTTCAAATAGAGTTGAAAAATTGCTCTATCAATTAAATGAGGCCTGTCTATCAGAACCAGATATTGAGTCAATTAGAGACATCAAAAATTTAAATAGTAAAACAGCGCTCAGGTCATTCCAAGAGAGATTACAAGGTCCGATTAAATTATTAATAAAAACTTGCAGATTTTTTAGCTTAAAACAAGCAATTTCTAAAGCATTGGAAAAGGAAGCAATTGTAAAATATTCTCCTATCAATAATTCATTTAATTTTAAACATTTTCGTTAGCAAGATAAAACATCCATTTCTATTTTTATGAATAGCCCAAAATTTCAAATCTGTAACAGATTTGGGCCTAAAGCAGCAGTTTGTTTTAAATTAAAAATTATTGATAATCCTAAAGAAAAATCATTTCAGGTTGTGAGTAACAATAACTCTAAATTCGTTTCTCAAAATAATATTGCTAATAATTTCACGTGTGCTTATTGCCATTATAAGGGGCATCATATTGAAAATTGCATTAAGCGGCAAATAAATGCGCGTAAACGTCTCAACCGAAACCTATAATCCATGATTTAATTCGGGAAACATGCAGGGATCCGAACAGTTGGGTACTCCTTGACGGGTCCAAAACAATTCGTAGAGTGCTCTAAATTTAATCATACATCAAAATATTCATTTGGATTAAATAGTAATAGCTCTGAGTACGCATGCAATTCTAATTTTAAAATATTACAAGTTGATAATACAAACGATTTCAAAATTTCGACATTCCAAAATTTCAAACCTAACTCTAATTCTACGATGGTTCTACAATTAACTTTACCACACAATCCAAATAAAATTTTAGATTTTCTAATAGATTCCGGTGCGGATGTAAGTCTAATCAAAATAGAAAATCTAGATCCAAATTCTCTTTACTATCCTGAGTCTAAACGCACATTAAAAGGAATTTCGAATTTCGAAACATTTGAGACTATGGGAGTGCCTATTATCAATTTATATTTCCTTGATTTTGGGTCAATTAAACTGAATGTACAGGTTGTTACAAATAATTTCCCAATGAAATATTCCGGCATATTAGGAAAAGATTTCCTAAATTTATATAGTTGCAAATTGGATTTTAAATTAAACACTATTCAGTTATGTATTAACAATTCGTTGGCCACTTACAATTCTTCCGATATTATTTCAAAAATAACCATTCCAGCTCGTACAGAGTCTTATGTCAAAATTAAATCTTCATTGCCTAGTAATTCTGAAAATATTTGTATTTCAGAAGAGATTATTCCTGGAGTATTTATTGTTAATTCTGTAGTAAAAGTAGAAAATGGTTATACTTTTGTTAGTTTAGTAAATTCGAACAAAATTAATTGAGTTAGATCCCAATTTACATATTGAAACATACTCCTTAGATGAATTTCATGTTTTTTCTTTAAATTCCAATAACCCTAATATACAGAATCGCATAACATTGTTGGAATCAAAAATTAATCTCAATCATTTAAGTAATGAAGAATATGAATCCATTTTATCAATTTGTCGAACATTTAATGATGTATTTCTTCTTGATGGTGACAAATTGTCTGTCACTGTTGCTACCACTCATCAAATAAATACATTCCCAAATTCTACCCCAATTTTTCGTAAACCCTGTCGATTACCAGAAGCTGTAAAAAATGAGGTTAACAAACAGATATCTGATATGAAAGCAGATGGTATTATCGAAGATTCTCTAAATCTTTATGGAATTTTCCATTACTCTGCGTACCAAACAAATCAACAAGAAAACGAAAAAAAGTGGCGCATTGTAATAGATTATAGGAAGTTGAATGACGTAACTATTCCTGACATAACGGATATTTTGGATAGATTTGGTTGGGCAAATTATTTTTCTACTATCGACCTTGCACATGGCTTACTCGTATGAGTATGGGGCTTCGTAATGCGCCGAGTACGTTTCAGAGGCTGATGAATAATGTCTTATGTGGCCTTAATGGGTTAAAATGTTTGGTATATCTCGATGATGTTGTGATATATGGTAAACACCTATTTGATCATATAATCAAAATTTAACCGAAGTATTCAAAAATCTTAGCAATTATAATTTAAAAGTTAATCCCGAAAAGTGTCAATTTGTATGCAAAGAGATTTACTATTTGCGATAAAAATCGTTTCTTGGACTTGTCGGCAATTATAGGAAATGTTGCCTTGATTTCTCTAAAATCACTAAATCATTAACTGATCTTCTTAAAAAAGATTCTGTTTTTGTATAGGATGCTTTCTGCGATGAAGCATTTACAAAATTAAAGGATTTTGTCGTCAACCCCCAAGTATTACAAATTCCCGACGTCACAAAGGAATTTATTCTAACATGTGATGCAAGCGACATAGCAGTAGATGCAGTTTTGTCACAGGAGACCAACGATACTGATTTACCTATCGCATATGCTAGCCGTATTTTAAATCGTGCAGAGAAGAATTATTCAACTATGGAAAAAGAGCTTCTTGCGATAGTCTGGGCCACAGATCATTTTCGTCCTTATACCTACGGTAGAACATTCAAAATAATTAGCGATCAGAAACCTCTGA
The DNA here is from genome assembly GCA_963556165.1 of Tipula helvola. Taxonomy (NCBI): domain Eukaryota; kingdom Metazoa; phylum Arthropoda; class Insecta; order Diptera; family Tipulidae; genus Tipula; species Tipula helvola. Next base: position 105,944,676 of record OY744481.1, read on the forward strand.
TATGGCTGTGCAATATAAAAAATCCTTCTTCACGACTTACCATATGGAGAATTAAATTAGATGAATATGACTTCAAAATAATTCATAAGTCAGGAAAATTAAACTGTAACGCAGATTCATTAAGCAGAATAATACTTGATATTCCTGAATGTAATGTTGTAAACCGTTCGGAATCTAAAAAGTTACTGCTCCATAGGGCATCCAATTTTTGGGAAAAATGTGATTCCGGAATTTTCGGATTTCAATGCTCTCGATTCCGGAATTCCGGAATCAATTCCGGAATTGATTTTTTTTAAATAATCTCTGATTAAAAATTAAAAATCAAAATTTTACAAGAAACAACCAATTTATTTTATTTCATTATTTAATAAATAAGTGATTGACATTTTTTTGCCTGTTTTTCTGGTTTTTATCATTAAACCTAACGCACCGAGGGGTTGTGCCATTTATACAGACTAGGTAGAGTTTTAGTGGCGATACTTCCTGCTGCTAAATACGCTTTTTCAGGCTCGATGCTTATTGTGATGGTAAATTTTCATAAACAATCGTCCCAAAATTAAAGTCCTTTCCGAAACGCGGGGAAAAGCGTTGTTACATACGACTAGTTCGCTAGTCACAATGCAAAGTCGTGTACCTACGTTTTTAATATTTTTCAGGAAGCATGAACAACGAGCGAATTTGTCATAGCTGTTTATTAGGTGTCATATCCTAGTGAATGCAAAAGAAAAACACAGTGAAACTTTTAAAAGTGACCAATTTTGAACAGCTCTCTAAATTGACCACTTTTTGTCAGTCCCTGGAGTATTATCTATAACATTTGATACAAAATAATTTGTTACAATTGAAGCAAATTTTTCCGTCAGGCAAGACTTTTAATTTTCAAATTATTGGACTGCTTTATTCCTTAAACTGACCACCTGCATAAAGTGACCAACATTTCTGTGACTCTTGAGTGGTCACTTTAGAAAAGTTTTACTATTTTATAGTACAAAAAATACTATAATTACATAAAATTAATTTGAAATTACTTAAATTAGTGTGAGAAATAGAAATCCGATAATTCCGGAATTAAGGTTTACAATTCCGGAATAATTAAAACTAAAATATGGGCCGGAATTCCGGAATACCGGAATTTCGAATTCCGGAATTGGATGCCCTACTGCTCCATTAACACAAAACGATACGTCTTCTCCCAATAATTCATTCATTTTTTCTCTTGTTCCAAATCTTTACTAAATTCTGTAAATAAATCTTCAAATTTTCTAAATACTTCATTACCAGATATTTCTCAAGATTCTAATGTTGCAATTCCAACTAGTGCCAATAATTCCATTAATCCACAAATAAATGGAATTATTTCTTTAATAAACGAAAACGATAATAAACAATCATTGAGGAGTACCACAGTGGATTGCGTAATTTTTATTATTTTGCAAAAATGTGTAACGAATAGACCTTGCGTTATTTCCTGGCTGCCAAAGTGTTGAATATACATTATAGCAAACTGGGTGGTGTGCGTCTTCGATAATTTCCCTTTGGGTTTGAGGCTGCGGTAATGTTTATATTAGTCAGAGTGAATGGGTCAGATGGCGCATTTTTGTTGTTGGTGTGTGGTTTGATCGTTCGGTTTGGTGGCGTGTGTGTGAAAGTTGAGATGACAGAAAAAAAAAACGGGGAGAAGAATTTTGGATGTGACAGCAGAAAGTACCAAAATGTTAAAATAAAAATAAAAATAAAATTTTAATTAAAAATTATAAACAAAAAAAGATCAAAAAAGTAAAATAAACTAAATATAAATCGGTTAAAACAACGATTTGGAGACAGAAAACTCGACTGTCCGTGCTGTAACAATTAATCAAAATACGGAGCTTTGGATTGCGGAAAGTGGTGAAAAGTTTACCCCAATCAATATTGGAGCACTCCAACTTGTACGGTTGTGATTGGATGACAGTATAATTACAATACAACACGAGATTGTATCAAATTGGTAACAACCAGAACGCGAGACTCGAGAGCGCTGTGCAACGGGGGTTTCGGTGGAGGAAGAAAATCTTCAACGGGATCGCTCCGTTATTGGCGAAGTTTCGAGAGCATTGGCACCGCATGGATCGGGATACGAGACCGTGGTAACGGATTATCAGCTGTTATCGGCTCATTACCTTGACCATTTATTATTTTTTCTGTTTTTAGTTTGCGTAATTGTTAATATTCAAATAATTTTATATATATTTTTTTCTCTTTGGTTTCGGCTCGTGTCTGTTTTTTTTTTCATTTCAGATCTTGGTTGGCGAGTTTTGAAGGGCCCGGCTGACTCCTAATCGAGAGCTTGGACTGCGTGTTTGGTTTCCTTTGTGGCAATATGAAATTGCCAGTTCATCAAAAAGAAAAAAATTTATAAAGTTCTGTTTGTTAAAGTAGCTTACAAATAATTTTGCTGTGTAATTTTTTTTTCCAATATAAATATAAAATTTGTGATGGTCTAGTAATGAAAAGATGATGTGCTAATTATTTAATTGTATTTCGGGGGATGGATTGATCGGCGTGCTGATGTGAGTGTGTGTAGTTTTTTTTTGTTTCACTACGGCAGCAATATAGACCCAGGAAGGGCACCACCACAACCCCACACCCCAGACTGTGCGATTGCCGGCATAACGCTGCAGGTGGTGACTACTGGGCATCTGTTAACGGATGTTCGCAAGGTCGGATATTCGTTACAAATGTTTGGAAGAATAGAGAATTATGTCAGAAATGTTTCATCTTGTCAAAAGAATAAAAGTTTTCCAAATAAAAATATTCCATTAAAAATAACAACCACATCAAAGAAAGGTTTTGAAAAAATTTTCCTAGACATCGTAGGTACATTACCTTCTTCGCATAAAAATAATAAATATACCTTAACTATATGTGCAGTGCGACTTGACAAAATTTTCATTCGCTTTTCCTTTGCCTAATGAGGAAGCCGAAACTGTTGATACAGTTTTTGTTCAAAATTTTATTTGTGTATTCGGTTCTCCTACATCCATTTTAACAGACCAGGGATCAAATTTTATGGGCAATCAAATGTTAAGAATTCAAAAGTTAAATACTAGTGCTTATCATCTACAAAGTAACGGAGCACTTGAGCGTAGCCATAAAACCTTAGTCGAATACCTGCGAAATTATGTCGAAAGTGATCCGATAAATTGGGATTCGTGGTTACAGTATGCTACATTCTCTTACAACACTACACCCCACACATCCACACAGTTTATATGCCATTCGAATTAGTTTTCGGATTTAAACCAAACATACCAGATTTAATTTCAAAAAATTTTGAGATTCTCTATAATTACGATGATTATTTCTATGATTAGAAATTTAAACTTCAACAGTCAAATAAAATAGCTCGCGATAATCTAATGTGATGCAAAGAAAAATCAAAACAATATTACAACAAGACTTGTTCGAGTAAAAATTTCAAAATTGGATTCATTACGGTTAGGTACATATTTAGTAACAGAAATAATTTCACCTGAAAATACGAAAATTATTATCGGTCGTTCGGAAAAAATAATTCATAACAATCGTTTGAAAATATCTAACACTTATAGATGTTCAAATAGCCACGACTTAACAAGCATTAAAAACGATTTAGAGATTATTTGTTATCTAATACCAAGCGGGAGGTTGTTAAAAAACGATGGTGCACTAACCAGAAAATATACCTTCTGAAATGTTCAAGAAAATGAGATACAACGACAAAGAATTGATCATTATTTCTGAAATTCTACCGTGCACTAAATCTAAGTTTTGATGACCACTCCTAAAATAAAATAAACGTAGCACTCTAACAACATACGGATGTTGCAAAGATAAAGCTTCCAAATTGATATAAAATTCTTTTTAGAGACTTCTTAACATTATCAATATGAAGCTTCCAATTAAGATTGTTGTTCAGAATTAACGCGAGATATTTAAAGCTCTCAACAGGCTCAATTAATCAACATGAGTTACAACAATTTACAAGATTACAAAAAGCACAGTGATACATAATTACAAGCGAAATGGAATAACCGAAACCGAAAAACTGTAGCAGTCTTAAAAATTTCCGGCACAATACTACTTTCGAAACTAGGATTAAAAGTATGTTTTAATACTGGGCCAAATGAATTTGCAACCTGCTTTAATAAATGGTTACTAATTCCAAAAATATCTTGGGTATAGTTACATTTCAGAGAGTGAATGGCCAACTCGATCTCATATTCATTAATTGGATGGAAGAAAAATGTTTCCTCGACATAAAAATTACTAAAGACCTCCAAATTACACTTAATATTAGGAACACCAGATTTGAGGTTTGAAGCCACATTGGCAAAGAAATTACTAAACTCATTAGCAATATCTGAGGAATTTGTCAACATATCACCATCACTAGAAATAATGGAGCTTATGTAGTTCCCAGAGTTTTTGCTTCGCAACATATCATTAATAGTACGTCAAATATGTTTGGGGTTATTACCACAGATGTCAAGCTACTTGACTGAGCTATCATTACTGAGCTAATTTAATTTGTTGATCTCTAAAGTAACATAAACAAGATGATGGTCATTTTTTGAATAATCTAATAATTTAATTTGAATGAGATTATTACACATGTGTTGGAAACTGCATTCCTTAATGATTTTAAGATTAATTTCTGTAATATGGGCAATTAGGATATACTTAGCTATTTCTAACAAATTCATCAGAATTTTGATGTTTCCAACTAAAAGAAGGAAATGTGACACAACAATTATTTTTGGATGAGGTTCGGAGGAATATGTCAATATGGCTTTTAAATTTTTGTCTGATGAGGTTTCTGTAAATCATGCAGCTTTCATTGAGGCAGCGTAAACGTCTGTTTCAATTGCTTAACGATCGAGAGTATCTTCAAAGTAATATTCAAGTTCGCCTAGAAACTTTTCTCGCCAATCCTTCGCTTTAAACGTTGGGGTATGTTTGCAGAGTATTTACTGTCAGATCTGTAAGTTTGGCCATGTTTAAAACAATGATGTGTATGGCGGACACACGCTGAAGAATTAACCTACTAACGGTAGTGCAGAGTCTCGGATTAGCAGTATCATTTTAGAATCATCACCTTTCCATCGCAAATCTTGAATTTTATCATAATTGATTAAGGAATAGCCAAGTTCTGTCCTAATTGACCATATTCCAGAAATTCATCCAAAAACCATTTTAGAATTCCATTTCCAACGCACATGCTAAGTTTCATAATAATCGGTTGGGAAATAGGATCGCGGATGTCAAATTTCACTAAAATCCGTTAAGAAATCGATAAGTTTTATCCTAAATGGCCATTGTAAAACCTGCATAATTTGAATCAAACTTTACACAAATATTGTTTTTGGATGTTGAGCTGAAGAGTGACTTAAGATATTCAGTTTGGGTTTCATTTGGGAGTAGACTTAATTTTGAAGACCGAAGTTCTGATCACCTTATTAGGTTTCAGCATACCGTTAAAGTTAGCCGAAATTTGTGAGCCGAAAGCGTAAAGTCGATAATGCAGATTATATTACGACATCCGAAGGTAATGCAGATGGCGTTATATCAGCCGAAAGTAAAAGAAGTCGGCAATGCAGATTATCCCAGCCGAAAATAAAAAATGCGATAGCTATTGACAAGTCACATCAATAAAATACATCTCCTGATAAAACACTCTAGAGGCTGATTTTATACAAATTTTCTAATGATTTTTGGAAAATCGAATTTTCCGAGATTTCCCACGGGGAACTTGAACTGATTTTTTTCCATTGACAAATCCAATAAAAACGAGTCAACTTCAGATATACACTCTATAAGTTGATTTTATTCCAATTTTGTGAATTCTTTTGATTTTCCAATGTTTTCAGCGATTGGGTTCAGTAGCTAAGCTCATCTGGAACTCGGATTGCATAAATTCAAGAAACCAATGGTTGTCCGATTTACTAATGTATATATTGAAATCTCCGGTAAGAATTATCGGTATATTCCACAACTCGTCTAGGTCACTAAATGTGCAAGCTTACGTGTGTAACATGCCAAGTTTCGCAGCATAAACCCTCGTGCTTGCTTAGAGATCACATATGTGATCTGTGTCGATAAATATATAGTGATGATTACGCATTGCTTACCGTTGATGTTGGCTCTTAGCGCACAGATATCGCCGAAGTCATCGATGTCTGCGATATTTGAGGTATTGCCATTATTCCACTTGAGCAGTGTTTGCGCCGAAGCCGCAGTTACAGCATCCTTTTTCTCGTAAATTGCGACACCTCCTGCGTTTATCTTTTCACACTTATGCAGCGAGACGTATTTGAAGTCCTCGATACTTATAGCCACACCAGTAGTGTATCCCATCCAAGTTTCGCTCAATGCTAAAATGTTCACTGAACTCAAGACAGGGTCAGTTTTGATGTCTTTACTGTGAGCCACTAGACTTTGCACATTGTGACTCATTAAGCGTAAATTCGTCGGTGGCTTTGTATTAAGAACTTCGAGCACTTGATCGCCCAACGTTTGCATGCGATGATTGTCTAGCCTTGCTAATTCGGATCGCAAATCCCGAAGTCTTGGATTGTCATTCTCCACCGTGTGAAGAGGCCATCGAAGAAGAGGCCATCGATTGACATGACTCACGATAATGCTACATAATCCAACTGCTGATCTTGTGACTTGTTGTAGTGGAATACCACTTGAGAGAATGTACCATCCTGCGATTTATGTATGGGCATTTCACAATACCTTTTAACTGAATGGTAGCCGATCGCTTGAAAATCGGAGTCCAACTAGGCGACACGGATTTGCTCACGACGTACGGTTTAGCCTACAGGCGTAATGTTGCACCAATTTTGTCATTGTAGAACTGGAACCAAAATCCGCTCGCCCCACAACTCGATTGTCCCACAATTACCGCTACATGGTCTGTATTGTCGTCCATACCAACTAATCCAATCTCTCCGTCCGAGCAGAGGTTGTTCGATATGCTTCAGTTCACCGATCACTCCGTTAACAATTCCGTCGGCCACATCTACGTTTGCCAACGCACAATCGCAGCAAATATGGCAAACCACTTGTCTCCATGTCAGTCTTCTTGAACAGATCGTTACGGCAGCTCGTCAACTCTTGTTGAGTCCTGTACCCCGAAAACGTATCATCGGAGATGCAATCGTTCGTAGATTCGAATACATTGGAGTTGAAACCATCAGCATCTCGGTTTACATTAAAGAGCCTAATCGCCCCTGGTACATTTTCTCAGTACCAATTAATTGTTCGAAAGCGTGTGTTAAGCAGCGCTTTCTCTTCGAAAAGCAAAACTTGACCGTTACCAATTTTCGTTGGGATTGTTGAGAACATCACATCACTTTGGCGCATAACTTGTCGCAATGGATAATACTTCAGCGAATGAAAGAGCGCTGCTCCCGCAATTGCTTGTTTGTACGGCTTGTATAGTTGGGAGTAGCGTTGACTGGTGGCAGTTTCGCAGATCGCTTCAGAAGATTATGTGCATCCCGCCGAAAGGTTCTTCGAAGTTTCCTGTGATATGAGTGAGGCGCGCATGTACGATATTCAGCAGATCTGCGCTCATCATGCTAACCTCATCAATGATTATTACTTTTACATTAGCGAAAACATTGCGATAAGCTTGCAGTGCATCATGTCCCAAGCTGCTAAACTGTATTAGTAGTATTCGCAAATTGAATGTCTTACCGCAACCAGCGGGCCCGGTGAAGAAGGTTTGAATTGGTCGACACTCACCAGTGTTGTCATATAAAACATGTATTGCCTGCAGCTCCAACTTACGTTGCTCATCATTAGTCAGCCGTACCAATTTGCAGTATTCTTGTTTCGGCACCACGTTCGGTCGCTGTCGAATAACTGCTGAAAGCGTACCGCGTACCGGAATACTCGCGATATCATCGTCGTTTGATTCTTTAAAACCAACTGTTCTTACAAATTCTTGGCGTTTCCGTACGGCTTGCTCTAGTTCGTCATCAATTTCATTGCATATCTTGCGATACTCCTCAACGGCTTGTTCGATAGTCATTCCAACTTCGTATTTTTAACGTTTAGACATGGTCGAGTCTAATTATTGTTCATCGTACGCCTACAAAAACTTGTTTCTGTCCAGCAAGTCACACAATTCGTTTCGGAATGGAATATACAATCTCTCGTTTCCAGTTATTCAGATCGGCAATATCATACTGCCGGGATCTAACAACAATGCTTTTGTCTCGTTTTCGGTATAGCGCAATAACAGCATTCCTCCATAGCGTTTGCGGCTCTCGGTAAGGTCTAGCTAGCGACTACCATGCCGCGAAATCCGCAAGGCAATCCTCGTTCATGCCGTTTCGTAATTCATACTTTTAGATAATATTCGAAGTCCACACATTTCTAGAATCTTCAGCAACTTCTTCGTCGTTCATCTGCTTGATTGATTTGTGGGATTGTCGGCACAAAGACCACTTCTCGCCTTGATTGAGACATTGGTATACGCAGCAAATACCAAGCCGCTTCCTGACTGCTCATTTCGACACTATTTAACATCGTGATTGTCTTAAGAAGAGTGGTGTAATCATGATCCGGGTTCTCGGTCTGCAACTCGATCAATTGACGATGAAGATTGGATATGCCTCGATTGGTTTTGTTCACGTATTCGAAAACGTATGCTGCACAAGAGTACTCCTCTAATATGAATTGCAAATCCATGTTCGAGTTCAACATGCTAGCGATCCATGGGTTAAAATAATTTGTCCAAAGCTGTCTCATTCCTCGCTTAAACATAACAGATGGTCGATTAATCGATGCCCGCACACAGTCCAAATAGTACGGTAATGTTACGGTAAATCGACAACACATGTTATTCTTTTAATAACACGTAAACGTGTGCTTGTGCATTTGTCGCGCATACTGTGCCTCGCTCAAAATACTCTCGTCATTGGACATGGAGCAGAGGTCGGTAATTAGTTTTACTGTCTCAGGCATCTGTTCATTATCCGTTCCTCTGGGATCGTTTTCCAGCCAGATAAGTATGTGAGCATGTGGACTACATCGATATTGGAATTCAATGCGCTTGAAATAATCGACGACTCGATATCGACCAAAAGCATTGAAGCCTTTAGGTGATGACAAGATGCCCATGATGGTTTTCACCAGACTATCGAAGTATATACAGTAAGTTACTGAGTCTTCATTGACAAGGTTCGTACGCTGCAGGGCATTTAATTGTTGTAACGGATCCAATAGGTCATCTTCCAATAGGTCGGCTCCAATGCAAGTTTTAAGTCTATGTAACGTATGCAACAAGTGTGGACAACGGATTTCATTAGCACTTAACGTAAGAAACATAGTCGGTTTGCCTAACGGCCTATAATCATAGCAAATAGGACTTTATTACGCTGAGCCCCATATTGTACCGAGTTAGGTATCGACTTCAAAAAAAGACAAATTCTTTTCAACACACTCCTCTAAAAATTGTCGGTCTTCGATCATCTTGCGTGTAATGTTGGCGGTCACTCCCTGGCACTTGAACGTGTTATACAGACCTTCCGTTACACGCAACCTTAATATCTTCATCGCCATGTACAATATATGTTGTGGTATGACTCCACGATGATCATACGACGGCGCACCACACTCGTTGCCACCATAAATGGTGTGACGCGCACACCCTAAATCGCCGGAAAAGATCGTTTTTCTGCATAGTCATAATAGATAATCGACAATGGTTCTTGATTCATACCGGGAACTATATCCAAGCACTGATCTTCATTCCATATCATGGTGTGTTGATGACCAATCAACAACTCGGCATCGTTATTGTGTTCTATCTTTTCTAAAATGTCCAGATCGTTCTGTGAGAAATTGCTGGATTTATCGTAATGTTGAAGTGTATATTGGAGTATTAATAAGGTAATTCAACCAATTCTTCACCATCGCCTTCCTCACAAAACCAGACAGATAAGAAGTCTTGTGTATCGTGTGTTTCTTGATGTTGACGTTAAACGTGTAATCGTCATCTAGTTGTCTCGGTAGTTGTTGAACCATGTTTTTTACATCAACAGGTACGTTTATTACATGTCCCACGATGCCGTAGCTTCCAGTCTCGTGCCTCAACCGACAAATCTGCATAAATGGCAGCCGTGGCGCTATCAGATGTTCAGCGAAATTCGTTTGGGTAATATGGATATGTGAAGCCGTTATATTTCGACAATGCAGTTAAACGACTTTTCTTTAAATTTGTTCTGCAAGTAACGCACGCTTTAAAGTGCGTCGTCATAATATTGGGAATCAAATTACGAATAACTGTCTGTTTATTCTCATCTATCAAACGCAAATCATTCGCAAATCACAACCGATCGCAGACGTCGCATACTCGACCAAACTCATTGTTATTTTGTAGAATTGCGCGGTTGCTTTTTTATAACAATTCACATAAGTTGTTGGATTTACGTAATCGGGCTCCTCCGCACCATCGACTTGTGCACTAGAGGTAGTCGCAATGGGCTGATTGTGACGAAGGGGTTTGGCATCGGCCTTATTTATACGCGATCGTTTGGCATCGTGATAGCGTTTGCAACAGTCGGCATGAGTCAAACGTCTTTTCGGGTCCATAAAAATGTCGACTAATCTGGTTAATTTCACAAAAACGTATGTAAATTATTTTTTCTACGATAGTGCAGTAACCTATACTTTCGATGATGATTTTTGAATTTAAATTATATAAGAAAAGGAGCCTTTGCGTCGTATACTAAAATCGTGTGGAAATATTCTCATTACACAACGATTTCTTAATATTGCTACACGATTTGTGAAAACCCAAATGTTTTAATGGTTTAATAAATTTGTGTTGATCCGTACAAGTTTGTAATTTTTTATGTTTCTACTTATTTATAAATGTTACAGGGCTATTGTATCGTAGAAAAAATAGCGTGTACAACTCGTGTGAAAATGAGTCATTGCAATACTCAAGTGATTGCAGCCCTCGCTATCGCTCAGGCTGCAAATTTCACTTTCGTATTGCAATGACTCGTTTTCTTCACTTGTTATACAATATACTATATCCGATTAATTTAAACAATAATGTAGACAGGGTTATATTAAAATGAATGATTTGTACTTACATGCTATATTTCAAATATAAAAAACAAAAAAATTAATTTTATTTATGCACTGATGTGTTGAAACAAAATTCATTAACTCAAAAACTGTCAAAATTTTGTTTTAAATTAAATACATAATTCTAAATAATTCAGCACATCAATTGTTTTCGGCAGATTTTATTATTACAAAACCTAGAAATACATTCTAGTATGCCACGGACGAAATGACAAATAATATAACAAACTGTTTAACTGTTGTAGGGTTTTAAGCATTTGTAAAGGTTTCATATTTACTCAACTCATATTTAAACTTTGATGTACGATAATTCTTGAACCTGGATATTTTTCGTCACAATTTTTGTGGTTATGAGCTGTTATAGATAGCATATATTCACATGCATAAACTCAAGTTCCTAGCGGTTTTACTTTTAAAGTTAAAAATAATTAAGATTTTTGTAGATGTCAATATTTTTAAGTGTCTGCTATGAACGACATAGCAAGTCACAAAACATGCAGTTTCAAATGCAGTCTCATTAAGTTATATGCAATTTATATATTGTATCTCGCTAATAGTTCGTAACGATTTTCATACACGTAGCAAATAATAAATTCATTATGAGCAGATATTGTAGTTTGAAACAAGAATATAAATGATGCCAGCAATAATGTTTGTGGTCGTGTTAATATTTTATTTTGGAATTACAATATAAAATCTCTCTTCATTGCACCTGTAATGCTAAACTATGACATTTATTACATAGTTTAGGATTAATGCTATACATATAAAAGTAAAGGTTTCTATTTTCCATTTTCTTGTTTTAGTTTTTTGTTAGTTTTATTGGATTTTTACATGTTTTAATAATTTGGCATAAACTGCACCCCCATTCTATCAGTTTTACATACATATATTGTGCCAATACTCAAAATTTGCACATGTCCAATCTCACAATTTAAAAAGCACATACACGACGTAACCCACAATTTATTTATTCTCATTTACTAATTTTTAACACTATAGTATACCAATAGTGTCTATATACATACGGATAATTAATAATAAATTAAATATCCAATAATTAAAACAACGGTGCAATGAATACTTGCAAGTATAGGTATAAAATAATATTCTAGATCGAAATGTAAAATGGTAAACTATTTTGTAGTCGTAAGATAAGTTGTGTTTAGTAAACAGTGAATATAAATATAAGCCAAGTGAAATATAAAGTTTACCGTGGATATAAAAATTAAAATGGATCTGTTACCGCACCAAAAAGTGGAGGGTTTAACAAATGTGCAAACAAAGAGTTTAATTATAAAATATCTGCGATCTTTCGCAGTAGTAGTTGGCCTCGATGTTTATGTACCCAAACACAAACTAAATTGGCAATATATTCTTGTGGTGGTAACTTCGCATCCAGTGATTGTTTCGTTTTTTTTCTTGTATTTTCTGATGTAACCGTTAATGAAAAGATGGAAGCTTTTTGTACTTCACTTGTAATGTGGCAAGGTGCTCATCAATTGTGGAGCACATTTTTTTGTTCGGATTATTATTATCAAATACTGCGGCAAATAGACAATTTACATGAATGACACGTTCACACGCCAGAACTTGCCAAAGAATTAAAAAAAATTGGTTTTTATTGGTGTGTGATTTCTGAAATCCTTTGTGTTTGCTATTCTTCGGTCGCCTTGGTTTATTATCTTTATCCTGCTTTAATGTGGATAACTTTTCAAGAACAAGTCACAATAATTCCAATTCCCCTACCGATTATTGATTGGCGTAAACCAATCGGATACACAATTAATATTATCCATCAAATGTGGGTTATTATGTATGGCGTAATTGGTTTAATTGCCGCTGATACACTATTTCTATATCAAATACTTCATACAATTGGTTACTTAAAAATTTTCAAATATCAAATTAAAAAATTAGCCAAATTGCTTGAAAGCTCGCCACAAGATTTACACGAAATTGAGGCACAACTAAAAGAATGTATCAAAGCACATCAGGACTATATTACATATATTGAAATGGTGGATGGAAATTATTCACAAGTCTGTATGGGGCAAATGGTAACAGGTCAATTCATTTTAATAATATCATTGTTTATCACGCTATGGAGTAAATGGATTGTTGGACCATTTTTGGCTGTTGGAGCACTTTTTCAATTGCTCGAATATTGCATCCTAGGAACAATTGTTACAATACAGAATGAAAATGCATCGGGAATTATTTATAATATGAGCTGGTATTTATTACCCGTACGTTTACAGCGGGATGTCATTTTAATGATTGAAAGAGGCCAAGAAGCTACCGAACTCAGCGTCGGTAGTTTTGCCCAATTAAATGTTGAAACGGCAATGCAGGTAAGTTTAATATGGTGTACCAGATTAATCATATGAACATTTGTATTTTATTTTTTTTTTTGAATCCCTGTAGGTGATAAAAACAACTTATTCATATTTGATGATGATGTTAGAGTTCATTAGTTAGAAAAATGGTGTTTTCAAACAAGCGACCAGTTATAAATTAATAAATTACAAAATGTGTAGAAATATTAGTAAATAAATAATTTTGGTGCAATAATCACGGAAAATAATTTCTATTAAAATTACATTTCAATATTTACGTATTAAACCAACACTTGGTAAACTTGATACCGGTCAAAATGACCGGTTGAATTAATTATTGTTAAGAACTATTTGATATTTTATGATAATGTTATAACTTTTCCTAAATATATATATTTAATATGACAACAAAATTCATTAAATGTAGAATCCGTCATTTTGACGGGTTGGCAGTTCTATTTAACACAATAATATGACAAAATTGCTTACGTTAAATTTAAACATTATACACGTAGTTACTTTAGTTTATGTAATGGAAACAATTTATTGATTTTATTGAAACAAAACCATTATTTCTCAAAATAAAATATAAAAACAAATTGTATTGTACTATTTAAAATAAATAAAATGAATTCCAATTATATTGGATAATAATTTATCTCGTTTGTTACATTGATCACTTAGTGTAAAAAAAAAGCAAAAGGTGTCATAATATTAAAAACCGTTAGTGTGAAGTTTATGACAAATTGACAAAAAACCTTACAACAGCAAAAAAAGAGCAAAAAAAGTGTAAAAGCAAGTATTACACACTAATAAACTGCGGATCTCAAATAGTTTTAAGCGATAGTACCAAAAATTTAGATTTTCATAATTATACAGCCAACTTCCTTACTATGCTAAGTAAAATTTAAATTTTAGATTTCAAAATTTGCATGAGTTTAAATCAATTTTATAAGTTCCTCTTAAAAAGTGTAGTCTGACATTGAGTGAATGATGATAGGAAATCATCAGATTTCCAAGTAAATGTGGATCCAATTAACTATGAAATTTCTTTTTAGCTTCTACAGCAAAATGTTGTTACTTTTTTGGTCACAATGACCAGTTTCTATGCGTACATCACGCCAGAAATCCCATTTTAGAAAACCCAAGTTTTCTATATATAATTCGCACCATTGGGATTGTGCAATTTTGTGCCTGTGATTAGAAAATTTGTGCATAGCCTACTTTAGGAAACAGGGTTGGATTTCTCAAGTGATTATCACACCAGAAATCCCATATATACCGTTTACGTAATAAAACATATTTTTCAGTTAACAATGATTGTGCAAAATTGTGCGTTACTAAACTTACCTTAAAAAAAGTTTATATTGGCCAGAATCGGCCATAGAACATCCACAATTTATCAAAATCGTGGTTTTTCCAAAAAGTTGTATGGGTGATTTTCAGAAATCCCAACTTTTATTAACATTTGAATTAAGACATAGTATAGTCAATATTCTGGCCAATATTCACGTTTGTGCATATTATACTTTAGCCAGAATCGGCCATAGAACATCCACAATTTATCAAAATTGCGATTTTTCAAAGAGGTTGTATGGGTGATTTTCAGAAATCCCAACTTTTATTAACATTTGAATTAAAACATAGTATAGTCAATATTCTGGCCAATATTCACGTTTGTGCATATTATACTTTAGCCAGAATCGGCCATAGAACATCCACAATTTATCAAAATTGCGATTTTTCAAAGAGGTTGTATGGGTGATTTTCAGAAATCCCAACTTTTATTAACATTTGAATTAAAACATAGTATAGTCAATATTCTGGCCAATATTCACGTTTGTGCATATTATACTTTAGCCAGAATCGGCCATAGAACATCCACAATTTATCAAAATTGCGATTTTTCAAAGAGGTTGTATGGGTGATTTCCAGAAATCCCAACTTTTATTAACATTTGAATTAAAACATAGTATATTCAATATTCTGGCCAATATTCACGTTTGTGCATATTATAATTTAGCCAGAATCGGCCATAGCACATCCACAATTTATCAAAATTGCGATTTTTCAAAGAGGTTGAATGGGTGATTTTCAGAAATCCCAACTTTTATTAACATTTGAATTAAGACATAGTATAGTTAATATTCTGGCCAATATTCACGTTTGTGCATATTATACTTTAGCCAGACTCGGCCATAGAACATCCACATTTTATCAAAATTGAATCAAAATTAAATGTTAATAAAAGTTGGGATTTCTGAAAATCACCCATTCAACCTCTTTGAAAAATCGCAATTTTGATAAATTGTGGATGTGCTATGGCCGATTCTGGCTAAATTATAATATGCACAAACGTGAATATTGGCCAGAATATTGAATATACTATGTTTTAATTCAAATGTTAATAAAAGTTGGGATTTCTGAAAATCACCCATACAACCTCTTTGAAAAATCGCAATTTTGATAAATTGTGGATGTTCTATGGCCGATTCTGGCTAAAGTATAATATGCACAAACGTGAATATTGGCCAGAATATTACATATGCTATGTTTTAATTCAAATGTTAATGAAAGGTGGGATTTCTGAAAATCACCCATACAACCTCTTTGAAAAATCGCAATTTTGATAAATTGTGGATGTTCTATGGCCGATTCTGGCTAAAGTATAATATGCACAAACGTGAATATTGGCCAGAATATTGACTATACTATGTCTTAATTCAAATGTTAATAAAAGTTGGGATTTCTGAAAATCACCCATACAACCTCTTTGAAAAATCGCAATTTTGATAAAATGTGGATGTTCTATGGCCGAGTCTGGCTAAAGTATAATATGCACAAACGTGAATATTGGCCAGAATATTACATATGCTATGTTTTAATTCAAATGTTAATGAAAGGTGGGATTTCTGAAAATCACCCATACAACCTCTTTGAAAAATCGCAATTTTGATAAATTGTGGATGTTCTATGGCCGATTCTGGCTAAAGTATAATATGCACAAACGTGAATATTGGCCAGAATATTGACTATACTATGTCTTAATTCAAATGTTAATAAAAGTTGGGATTTCTGAAAATCACCCATACAACCTCTTTGAAAAATCGCAATTTTGATAAATTGTGGATGTTCTATGGCCGATTCTGGCTAAAGTATAATATGCACAAACGTGAATATTGGCCAGAATATTACATATACTATGTTTTAATTCAAATGTTAATGAAAGGTGGGATTTCTGGAAATCACCCATACAACCTCTTTGAAAAATCGCAATTTTGATAAATTGTGGATGTTCTATGGCCGATTCTGGCTAAAGTATAATATGCACAAACGTGAATATTGGCCAGAATATTGACTATACTATGTCTTAATTCAAATGTTAATAAAAGTTGGGATTTCTGAAAATCACCCATACAACCTCTTTGAAAAATCGCAATTTTGATAAAATGTGGATGTTCTATGGCCGAGTCTGGCTAAAGTATAATATGCACAAACGTGAATATTGGCCAGAATATTGACTATACTATGTCTTAATTCAAATGTTAATAAAAGTTGGGATTTCTGAAAATCACCCATACAGCCTCTTTGAAAAAACGCAATTTTGATAAATTGTGGATGTTCTATGGCCGATTCTGGCTAAAGTATAATATGCACAAACGTGAATATTGGCCAGAATATTGACTATACTATGTCTTAATTCAAATGTTAATAAAAGTTGGGATTTCTGAAAATCACCCATACAACCTCTTTGAAAAATCGCAATTTTGATAAATTGTGGATGTTCTATGGCCGATTCTGGCTAAAGTATAATATGCACAAACGTGAATATTGGCCAGAATATTGAATATACTATGTTTTAATTCAAATGTTAATAAAAGTTGGGATTTCTGAAAATCACCCATACAACCTCTTTGAAAAATCGCAATTTTGATAAATTGTGGATGTTCTATGGCCGATTCTGGCTAAAGTATAACATGCACAAACGTGAATATTGGCCAGAATATTGACTATACTATGTCTTAATTCAAATGTTAATAAAAGTTGGGATTTCTGAAAATCACCCATACAACCTCTTTGAAAAATCGCAATTTTGATAAAATGTGGATGTTCTATGGCCGAGTCTGGCTAAAGTATAATATGCACAAACGTGAATATTGGCCAGAATATTGACTATACTATGTCTTAATTCAAATGTTAATAAAAGTTGGGATTTCTGAAAATCACCCATACAACCTCTTTGAAAAATCGCAATTTTGATAAATTGTGGATGTTCTATGGCCGATTCTGGCTAAAGTATAATATGCACAAACGTGAATATTGGCCAGAATATTACATATGCTATGTTTTAATTCAAATGTTAATGAAAGGTGGGATTTCTGGAAATCACCCATACAACCTCTTTGAAAAATCGCAATTTTGATAAATTGTGGATGTTCTATGGCCGATTCTGGCTAAAGTATAATATGCACAAACGTGAATATTGGCCAGAATATTGACTATACTATGTCTTAATTCAAATGTTAATAAAAGTTGGGATTTCTGAAAATCACCCATACAACCTCTTTGAAAAATCGCAATTTTGATAAATTGTGGATGTTCTATGGCCGATTCTGGCTAAAGTATAATATGCACAAACGTGAATATTGGCCAGAATATTACATATGCTATGTTTTAATTCAAATGTTAATGAAAGGTGGGATTTCTGGAAATCACCCATACAACCTCTTTGAAAAATCGCAATTTTGATAAATTGTGGATGTTCTATGGCCGATTCTGGCTAAAGTATAATATGCACAAACGTGAATATTGGCCAGAATATTGACTATACTATGTCTTAATTCAAATGTTAATAAAAGTTGGGATTTCTGAAAATCACCCATACAACCTCTTTGAAAAATCGCAATTTTGATAAAATGTGGATGTTCTATGGCCGAGTCTGGCTAAAGTATAATATGCACAAACGTGAATATTGGCCAGAATATTGACTATACTATGTCTTAATTCAAATGTTAATAAAAGTTGGGATTTCTGAAAATCACCCATACAGCCTCTTTGAAAAAACGCAATTTTGATAAATTGTGGATGTTCTATGGCCGATTCTGGCTAAAGTATAATATGCACAAACGTGAATATTGGCCAGAATATTGACTATACTATGTCTTAATTCAAATGTTAATAAAAGTTGGGATTTCTGAAAATCACCCATACAACCTCTTTGAAAAATCGCAATTTTGATAAATTGTGGATGTTCTATGGCCGATTCTGGCTAAAGTATAATATGCACAAACGTGAATATTGGCCAGAATATTGAATATACTATGTTTTAATTCAAATGTTAATAAAAGTTGGGATTTCTGAAAATCACCCATACAACCTCTTTGAAAAATCGCAATTTTGATAAATTGTGGATGTTCTATGGCCGATTCTGGCTAAAGTATAACATGCACAAACGTGAATATTGGCCAGAATATTGACTATACTATGTCTTAATTCAAATGTTAATAAAAGTTGGGATTTCTGAAAATCACCCATACAACCTCTTTGAAAAATCGCAATTTTGATAAATTGTGGATGTTCTATGGCCGATTCTGGCTAAAGTATAATATGCACAAACGTGAATATTGGCCAGAATATTACATATGCTATGTTTTAATTCAAATGTTAATGAAAGGTGGGATTTCTGGAAATCACCCATACAACCTCTTTGAAAAATCGCAATTTTGATAAATTGTGGATGTTCTATGGCCGATTCTGGCTAAAGTATAATATGCACAAACGTGAATATTGGCCAGAATATTGACTATACTATGTCTTAATTCAAATGTTAATAAAAGTTGGGATTTCTGAAAATCACCCATACAACCTCTTTGAAAAATCGCAATTTTGATAAAATGTGGATGTCCTATGGCCGAGTCTGGCTAAAGTATAATATGCACAAACGTGAATATTGGCCAGAATATTACATATGCTATGTTTTAATTCAAATGTTAATGAAATTTGGGATTTCTGGAAATCACCCATACAACCTCTTTGAAAAATCGCAATTTTGATAAATTGTGGATGTTCTATGGCCGATTCTGGCTAAAGTATAATATGCACAAACATGAATATTGGCCAGAATATTGACTATACTATGTCTTAATTCAAATGTTAATAAAAGTTGGGATTTCTGAAAATCACCCATACAGCCTCTTTGAAAAAACGCATTTTTGATAAATTGTGGATGTTCTATGGCCGATTCTGGCTAAAGTATAATATGCACAAACGTGAATATTGGCCAGAATATTGACTGTACTATGTCTTAATTCAAATATTAATAAAAGTTGGGATTTCTGAAAATCACCCATACAACCTCTTTGAAAAATCGCAATTTTGATAAATTGTGGATGTTCTATGGCCGATTCTGGCTAAAGTATAATATGCACAAACGTGAATATTGGCCAGAATATTACATATGCTATGTTTTAATTCAAATGTTAATGAAAGGTGGGATTTCTGGAAATCACCCATACAACCTCTTTGAAAAATCGCAATTTTGATAAATTGTGGATGTTCTATGGCCGATTCTGCCTAAAGTATAATATGCACAAACGTGAATATTGGCCAGAATATTACATATGCTATGTTTTAATTCAAATGTTAATGAAATTTGGGATTTCTGGAAATCACCCATACAACCTCTTTGAAAAATCGCAATTTTGATAAATTGTGGATGTTCTATGGCCGATTCTGGCTAAAGTATAATATGCACAAACATGAATATTGGCCAGAATATTGACTATACTATGTCTTAATTCAAATGTTAATAAAAGTTGGGATTTCTGAAAATCACCCATACAACCTCTTTGAAAAATCGCAATTTTGATAAATTGTGGATGTTCTATGGCCGATTCTGGCTAAAGTATAATATGCACAAACGTGAATATTGGCCAGAATATTGACTATACTATGTCTTAATTCAAATGTTAATAAAAGTTGGGATTTCTGAAAATCACCCATACAGCCTCTTTGAAAAATCGCAATTTTGATAAATTGTGGATGTTCTATGGCCGATTCTGGCTAAAGTAGAATATGCACAAACGTGAATATTGGCCAGAATATTACATATGCTATGTTTTAATTCAAATGTTAATAAAACGTGGGATTTCCAGAAATCACCCATATAACCTCTTTGAAAAATCGCAATTTTGATAAATTGTGGATGTTCTATGGCCGATTCTGGCTAAAGTATAATATGCACAAACGTGAATATTGGCCAGAATATTGACTATACTATGCTTTAATTTAAATTGTCATAAAACGTGGGATTTCCAGAAATCACCCATATAACCTCTTTGAAAAACCGCGATTTTGATAAATTGTGGGTGTTCTATGGCCGATTCTGGCTAAAGTATAATATGCACAAACGTGAATATTTGCCAGAATATTGACTATACTATGCTTTAAATTAAGTTGTCATAAAACATGGGATTTCCAGAAATCACCCATACAACCTCTTTGAAAAACCGCGATTTTGATAAATTGTGGATGTTCTATGGCCGATTCTGGCCAATATAAACTTTTTTTCAGGTAAATTTAGTAACGCACAATTTTGCACAATCATTGTTAACTGAAAAATATGTTTTATTGGGTAAACGGTATATATGGGATGTCTGGCGTGATAATCACTTGAGAAATCTCACCCTGCTTCCTAAAGTTGGCTATGCACAAATTTTCTAATCACAGGCACAAAATTGCACAATCCTAATGGTTCGAGTTATATATAGAATACTTGGGTTTTCCAAAATGGGATTTCTGGCGTGATGTACGCAGTTTCTATGGCTAAATAGTTAATAACTAATAACTATTTAGCATTATTCATATATCAGAAAAACGTTTTATTGACCAAAAATATAGCTAATTTTCTAATATGACTATAAAGCAGTTGTACTGGCAATTTACCCACAAAAAAAATATCACAATAGTCAGTAGGACAGCAATTTGGCTTTATAGCAAATAAGTCATCATAAAAGTTATTATGCTATATTGTTGCTAATTTGCATTTATGCGGGTAAATTAGCCAGAAAATAAAATAGCACAATAGTGACCACAGTAAAACATTAGACATAACAGCTAAACAGTCATCTCAAAAGATGTTACGCTATATTATTGCTTTCATGGCAGCTAAGAAGAAAAAATGACTATATATCATTGATAGGAGTTATTTGGTTTTGTAGCAAATTAGCTGTTTAAAGAACATAATTTTTGACACCGATTGTTTGACATTGCTTAGCGTGAACTTGTTGAATTTTGCAAGGTTTTGTTGTTAAGTTATACCAAACATAAAATGGAAACTACTTTCGATCAATAAAAAAATATAGATACTCTTCCACATACTACAGAAATGTAAAAAAAATCCAAAATGAAACGCGGAAAGAAGTGGAAGGTTCTCAAACAAAGGGTAAGTCCAATATAATTATTATTTGAAAGTACATTAGTATACTAGTTTGCAAAATCTAATCAAGTCGATATTCCAAATAAATCTTTATGTTAACGCTTAAAAAACTCCAGAAAAACATGATATTTTCCTCAAAGGAAATTGTGCTGTCAAATTTGTCTTCGACGTCTGATTTGCACTCGATATCAAATGTGCCCTCTACTTCAAGTTCTTCTTTAATTATTAATAATGACATAGAGATGAACAGCAATCTATCAACCACAAACATTTTAAGTGAAACTGCAGTGAGCGATTATGATGATACAGAAATATTCGATGACTATAATAGTGATTCTGAAATTGATGAATTGCCTGAAGATTACTTTCTAAATAGCGTAAGGAAATGGGCAATAGAGAACAACATTTCACACTCATCGATGAAACAGTTATGCTCGCTTTATAATAAATGCCACGAGATCCACGAATGTTACTGTTTACTCCAACAAAAAGCTAGAATTTCTAGAAATGAGTAATGGATTGTACTGGCATAATGGATTTGAATACTGTTTACAATCCTATTTTCAAAACCTGGATGAAAATGAAACCCTCAGTTGCAACTTTAACATTGATGGAATTCCTCTTTATAGAAGTTCCAAAGCTCAATTTTGGCCAATCCTTTTTACAACTCACGAAATCAAAGATTTTATTCCAATGGTCATAAGAATATACAGCGGATCTAATAAACCAGACGTAAAGTTATTTTTAAAATCCTTTATCGACGAGTTGTCACACCTTCTACAAAATAGTTCAATAATTAACGGGTATAAGGTTAATATTTAAATTCGTTGTTTTATTTGTGATGCTCCGGCAAGAAGCATGATTAAACGTGGGTTTGGTTATTTCCTAATTCTAATTTATATACATTTACTAATTTATATCCGAAATATAATAATTTCCAGGCACCGTAAATTTTAATGCTTATTCTGGATGTCAATAGTGTGAAGTAATTGGAGAGTATAATGACCGACATATGAGTTATCTACGAACTAACTTCGTTTCGTAAACAAAGTGATCCTGATCATCATAAAGAGGAAAGTGCTCTTCTTGCCCTACCAATGGACATGGTTCAGGATGTTATTGTGTGTGATATGCTGCATCAATTACATGTGGGAATAATAAAAAGGTTATTGTTATGTTACACCGGACAAATTAAAACACAAACGAAAACCGGAAAATGGGATTCTAGAGCAGTTGTTCAAATCAGTAATTTTTTAAACAATTGTAAAATGTCTTCTGATGTCAATCGCGCTGTTAGAAGTCTGGATACCATTTCATTTTGGAAAGCCACGGAATTTCGTACCTCTCTGCATTATATTGGGATTGTTGTTTTCCGTGATCATTTAGATATTGAATCATATGTAAATTTTCTCTGCCTATTTTGCGCAATTACAATTTGCTCCAACGAAAAATATTTTAAAGATTTTGCTTCTATTGCATTTTATTGAAGTGTACATTAATATTTTTGGTGTAGATTCCATTTCATGTAATATTCATAATTTATGCCATTTAACAGAAGAAGTATGACGATTTGGACCATTATGTTTTGAAAGATAATTTTTTCACAGAGCCATTGTATTCTTCGAGACTTGGTATATTTATATCGGATCGTGTGATGAATATTGAAGCACTATATACCCCTGCGCAAGTAAAATCAAAATTTGTAAGGTAATGTTACATCTATCAATTTTATCTATTCATTTTATTATATAAATATTTAATTTTTTTAACAAAATGGGTAACTTTGTGTAAAGCATTTATGAGACCATGAGTGCATGCAAAATCAACGGTAGCAAAATCAACAACTATCTATCGCAAGGCTTGAATTATGTGCTTCGCTGTTGTTAGCGAAATTACTAAGTACAACAGCCGCAGTGTTACGAGTTAACAAAGATGACATAATTGCATGGACCGACTCCACCATAGTGTTGGACTGGTTAAGCGATCATCCTGCAAGGTGGACAACATTTGTTGGTAACAGAACATCGAAAATTTTGGCAATTTTTGGGCGAAATCAATGGCATCATATTCCAGGACACATGAATCCAGCTGATTCAGCATCCAGGGGAATTGATCCGCTAGAACATGAATGGCCATCACAACAACGTAATTACGAAACGTCAGAAGAGCAAAAACCCAAGTGGACAGTGTCAATGGCAGTAGAGGTGAAAAATACAATATATGACGAGCTACTGACAAAATTTTCAGACTGGAACTAGATAGCTGTAAACAAAATTTCTGGATCAACAGTGTTCTTCTGCAATTACATGACAACCAATTGAAGAATATATAAGCAGTAGAGGTGAAAAATACAATATATGACGAGCTACTGACAAAATTTTCAGACTGGAACTAGATAGCTGTAAACAAAATTTCTGGATCAACAGTGTTCTTCTGCAATTACATGACAACCAATTGAAGAATATAATAAATATTGTGATTGTTTCGCTGCAACAGATGTGGTATGCCAATGCCAATTTTATTTATATGTACATATATACAGGGTGATTTGTACTTGAGTGTAAATATTTTCATAGGTGATTCCTCGATTGATTTCAAGCAAGAAATCGTTCCTGAAGGGGGGAGGGGTCCATTTTAAATATTTACTAAGATACAGTGCGTTAAAGAAAATTACTTTTAGATGGTTCACACATATTTTTCTTAATTACTCCAAAGTTAGGTAGTTGGCTTATAAACTATGTATGAAGTAGAGTATCCAATCCAGGGAGTATATAAGGTTATTTCCGAGATCTCGGGATTTCGGGATTGACCGGGATCACGAATTTTCGGAATTGACAAAAAAAAATCGGATCCCGGGATTAGATACTCTAGTGGGAAGGAACCATCTCAAAGTAATTTCCTTTAACGCACTGTATCTCAGTAAATATTGATAACGGACCCTCCTTCAGGAACGATCTTTTGCTTGAAATTAATCAATGAATCATCCCTGAAAATATTTATGCTCAAGTAAAAAACACTCTGTATATGTAGGTGTGACACAATCTTGGCACATTTCCAATTATGTATTTTTAAAAAATTTTTATATTGTAGGTGAAATAATTTTGACAGTGTGGAGAATTTAAAATAACGGCTGGCATTATATGTACACGGAGTAATGCTCTACTCTTATTATTATTATTTAGTCCGCAGGAATACAAAAATATATTTCTTATCTCAATGTTTTGATTAACAACAAAAATTCGGGGTGGGCTGTATCGTCTACAAGGCCGTAAGGTATTTTGCGTGATAATGTTTATAAGATATTGAGATAAATTATTTTAGTTTAAAATAAATTATCTGCCACAGGTTCTTTACGTACAAATAGACACTAGAATGTTTCCAATCAGACGAGGCATTCTTCCGCTATAGTACTCTCTTGCTTTGTAAATCGCCATCGTGTAGATTTTAATTTGAATTAAAATTTATGTGGAGATTAATTATTTTAATTTAAAATAATTTAACCACTGGATGCGCACAGTAGAACCAAGTAAAATTAGTATATTAATGCATGTAAACATTGTTTTGTAGTAGAAATTAATGATTTATACTATAACCTTTCTTGTGCTGTTCAATTTTGCAAAATCATTACGAAATCAACCATCTTCTGAAAAACAATAAATTATAAAGTGATTTAAAAAAAACCGTTTTTTATTAATTAAATACCTACACCTTACATACGTTGGATTATTAAAATTGTACCTAATTAATAAGTGGCTTTATAAGAGATTGTATTCTAATTGGAATTGTTAATACTCCAAATGAAATTATTGCACCATACATCAAGCGTATTCTGTTAATACAAATTTTGGTTTGTGGTACCTGAATTACAGTTAATTACTGACTACATTATTTAACAACCAGCACTGTTTCTTGACGCAAAAATTGACACCAGAATTACGCCGATCGTATAAGCCATTCTCTCGCTACAGTGGTTCAACTATTTAAATCTCACGAAATCAGAGGTTCACGGCGTGGCTTGCCTCGTCGCCTGATGATGTCATTGTGATAATATTATGCATGAGGTATGAAGCAAAAGTGCTAACCTAAGAAATCACACATTTATATTAAAGGTTATACTTACAGTTGATGACCCACTAAACTAAACTATCAGCGAGCTATTACAAATTGTACCAACTCTTAGATACTACAGCCTAAGAGATTAATTAAAATCGATTAAGACATCGAAGTTAATTAAAGTGCAGATTGCTTCAATGGAATCTATAATCTATCTAAATTTCGTTAAAATCGGTTTATCTCTCAAAAATAGACAGACATTCAAATTTTATTTATATGTACAGATGAACCAAAGATTTTACCTTCGACCGTAAAAATTTCCAGCCCAATAAATAACCGTAACTGCAAAATTATTTAGAGCGTTTAGATACATTTTAAATTTAGTCTGTCGAATGAATTTTCAATTTTAGTTTTCCCGACACGTCCGAATGTCGGTATCTAAATATGTATAGTATGTGGTAAACAGAGTGTAATCATTCGTATATTGCCTGCATTCTAGAGTATAGTTATAGACATTTATGCCAGATTTATCATACTTAAGGAATAAACAAAACTTGGGTATTTCCAATGTTATCGTTGTATTGGTGTATTTTATAAGGCTATGATTTTAAAATGCTTTGTGAATATAATACGTATGAGCAATACACTGATAACATTGGAATGGAAAATTTTTATAATTTTTTTGTGTTTTTAGTAAAATGAGAAATCTATTATGATTCTATATGGTATAGTGTTATATTGCATCTAATAAGAAAATAAAAAATAAAAAAATTCAAGTTATTTTCCCGATTGATTTATTACCAAAGATTTATATCAAAAATCTTAAGTCCATTGAAAATCGTTAATATTCTGCTCAATTCTTCATTCGCTCCTCGTTCGTATTAATCCTCTTAGAACGTTTCTATCTGCAGGTATACATTATTCCAAAATATAAAAAATAAAAAAAAAATTTTAAGACATGATGATTCTTGATTGATTTAAACATGATTATGTATAATGATCATGATTATATACGAATTAATAACACGAAGAAAAGAAAAAACTCGTATAAATCGATGAATGGGAAGGAAACAGAACAATAAAACATTGTAATTTATTGATTGATCTGAATGCTTTTAGTTTCTTTGTTCCACACAAACACACACACACACATCACTCATAACACATGCCCATACAAACAAAACCACTTGCTTTTCTGCTTGTATAAACTCGGTTTTCATAAATGCATCATCTTCCGTGAACAAGACTGTTAAAATAATAATAAATTTAAGTAGCTGCCGTAACGATACAAATTTAATTAAGAAAAACACAAAAGTATAAAATATAAATGAGAAATTACAGTTCTATTACTAAATTTAATTTACGTTTATAATTAGGAAAGAATCAATTCGATCAATATACATACAATTAGAAAACGGGCGCCGCATAACAACGAACGGATCGATTTAATATTAACACGTCATCAATGATTAATTCGATGTTTGATCAGTCTTTAATCTGTGGTACCGAGTAACTGAATTTTTTTTTTACAGGCCATAATTCAAGCTCCTACCGTGTTAGCCAGAAACTTTGAGCTATTTTGATTTTTGGTATCTGTGATCGCGAAGCCACATTGACTAATGGTTACTATCAAGTGCCTCTACATCCTTTATATAGGGAGAAAACGGCATTCGATACATTCACCGAACCCTCTAATTTCAAAAGAATACCGGTCGAGTTTAAAGGAACCCTATGAACATTCCAAAGGTTGATGAATAATGTGCTAAGTGGTTTGAATGGAATTCAGTGTTTCGTTTATGTGGACGGTGTCAATTCAACACCCCACAACTTTAAATTAAAAAATATTTTTGCAACTTTTCGTAAAGCGAATTTGAAACTTAAACTTTTCCTTTTTAAGGAAATTGCTCATCTGTATTACATATTGTGACACCAGAAGATGAAAAAGTTTATTGTATTCAAAACTTTTCGACTCAAACTAATACTAATAAAATCATTTTTGGGCCTCGTGTGACATAAAAGGCCTATTTTATTTGACCATTTGCAAAAAAATTGCTTGTATCCAATACCATTTTGGTATTCGTGAATACCCACTGTGTACTTGGTTTTCAAAAATCCAATAGTATTTTTTAGCAGGGACGCGATTCCGAAATGAATACCAATTTTGAATTTGGCAAATAAAATAGGCCTATAGGAAGTTAGCACGAAATTTCTATCCCGAAAAGGCTTTTTTTTTCAAAATATGTGTCTCGGCTAAAATTAAAGGAAATTGTCATTCCATCCAGAAAAAAACATTCAAAACTCTTATCCAAATGGTATTCATCCCGAAAAATAATTATGAATAAATTGATTAAGATTTAAATGCATTATAGTAAAATAAATATTAATTGATAGTTTCTTTGGACACAATTTGTACATTTGTACACAGTATGTACATTTATAGTGAATAAACACTAAACTGTCAAATTTTAATTTCGAAATTCCTTGTACCGCTCTCAGAGATGTCCCCGTGAAATGATGTATGGTGTCTGACTTCTCAACACTTATACAATCAGAAAAAACTACCCCCATTGAGAAATCACGGGGATTAAGGGTGAAAATGAAACGAAATGTAAATCTATTACGAAACATAATACTTAAAACTAAAAACGGCCAAAGAAGTCAGACACCATACATCATTTTACGGGGACATCTAATTGGCCGTTTTTAATTTTAAGTATTATGTTTCGTAATACATTTACGTTTCGGTTCATTTTCACCCGTAATCCCCGTGATTTCTCAATGAGGGTAGGTTTTTCTAGTTGCATAAGTGTTGAGAAATCAGACACCATACATCATTTTACGGGGACATCTCTGAGAGCGGCACAAGAAATTTCGAAATTGGCCGTTTTTAATTTTAAGTATTATGTTTCGTAATACATTTACGTTTCGGTTCATTTTCACCCGTAATCCCCGTGATTTCTCAATGAGGGTAGGTTTTTCTAGTTGCATAAGTGTTGAGAAGTCAGAGACCATACATCATTTTACGGGGACATCTCTGAGAGCGGCACAAGAATTTCGAAATTGGCCGTTTTTAATTTTAAGTATTATGTTTCGTAATACATTTACGTTTCGGTTCATTTTCACCCGTAATCCCCGTGATTTCTCAATGAGGGTAGGTTTTTCTAGTTGCATAAGTGTTGAGAAATCAGACACCATACATCATTTTACGGGGACATCTCTGAGAGCGGCACAAGAAATTTCGAAATTGGCCGTTTTTAATTTTAAGTATTATGTTTCGTAATACATTTACGTTTCGGTTCATTTTCACCCGTAATCCCCGTGATTTCTCAATGAGGGTAGGTTTTTCTAGTTGCATAAGTGTTGAGAAGTCAGAGACCATACATCATTTTACGGGGACATCTCTGAGAGCGGCACAAGAATTTCGAAATTGGCCGTTTTTAATTTTAAGTATTATGTTTCGTAATACATTTACGTTTCGGTTCATTTTCACCCGTAATCCCCGTGATTTCTCAATGAGGGTAGGTTTTTCTAGTTGCATAAGTGTTGAGAAATCAGACACCATACATCATTTTACGGGGACATCTCTGAGAGCGGCACAAGAAATTTCGAAATTGGCCGTTTTTAATTTTAAGTATTATGTTTCGTAATACATTTACGTTTCGGTTCATTTTCACCCGTAATCCCCGTGATTTCTCAATGAGGGTAGGTTTTTCTAGTTGCATAAGTGTTGAGAAGTCAGAGACCATACATCATTTTACGGGGACATCTCTGAGAGCGGCACAAGAATTTCGAAATTGGCCGTTTTTAATTTTAAGTATTATGTTTCGTAATACATTTACGTTTCGGTTCATTTTCACCCGTAATCCCCGTGATTTCTCAATGAGGGTAGGTTTTTCTAGTTGCATAAGTGTTGAGAAATCAGACACCATACATCATTTTACGGGGACATCTCTGAGAGCGGCACAAGAAATTTCGAAATTGGCCGTTTTTAATTTTAAGTATTATGTTTCGTAATACATTTACGTTTCGGTTCATTTTCACCCGTAATCCCCGTGATTTCTCAATGAGGGTAGGTTTTTCTAGTTGCATAAGTGTTGAGAAGTCAGAGACCATACATCATTTTACGGGGACATCTCTGAGAGCGGCACAAGAATTTCGAAATTGGCCGTTTTTAATTTTAAGTATTATGTTTCGTAATACATTTACGTTTCGGTTCATTTTCACCCGTAATCCCCGTGATTTCTCAATGAGGGTAGGTTTTTCTAGTTGCATAAGTGTTGAGAAGTCAGAGACCATACATCATTTTACGGGGACATCTCTGAGAGCGGCACAAGAATTTCGAAATTGGCCGTTTTTAATTTTAAGTATTATGTTTCGTAATACATTTACGTTTCGGTTCATTTTCACCCGTAATCCCCGTGATTTCTCAATGAGGGTAGGTTTTTCTAGTTGCATAAGTGTTGAGAAATCAGACACCATACATCATTTTACGGGGACATCTCTGAGAGCGGCACAAGAAATTTCGAAATTGGCCGTTTTTAATTTTAAGTATTATGTTTCGTAATACATTTACGTTTCGGTTCATTTTCACCCGTAATCCCCGTGATTTCTCAATGAGGGTAGGTTTTTCTAGTTGCATAAGTGTTGAGAAATCAGACACCATACATCATTTTACGGGGACATCTCTGAGAGCGGCACAAGAAATTTCGAAATTGGCCGTTTTTAATTTTAAGTATTATGTTTCGTAATACATTTACGTTTCGGTTCATTTTCACCCGTAATCCCCGTGATTTCTCAATGAGGGTAGGTTTTTCTAGTTGCATAAGTGTTGAGAAATCAGACACCATACATCATTTTACGGGGACATCTCTGAGAGCGGCACAAGAAATTTCGAAATTGGCCGTTTTTAATTTTAAGTATTATGTTTCGTAATACATTTACGTTTCGGTTCATTTTCACCCGTAATCCCCGTGATTTCTCAATGAGGGTAGGTTTTTCTAGTTGCATAAGTGTTGAGAAGTCAGAGACCATACATCATTTTACGGGGACATCTCTGAGAGCGGCACAAGAATTTCGAAATTGGCCGTTTTTAATTTTAAGTATTATGTTTCGTAATACATTTACGTTTCGGTTCATTTTCACCCGTAATCCCCGTGATTTCTCAATGAGGGTAGATTTTTCTAGTTGCATAAGTGTTGAGAAGTCAGACACCATACATCATTTTACGGGGACATCTCTGAGAGCGGCACAAGAAATTTCGAAATTGGCAGTTTTGAATTTTAAGTATTATGTTTCGTAATACATTTACATTTCGGTTCATTTTCACCCGTAATCCCCGTGATTTCTCAATGAGGGTAGGTTTTTCTAGTTGCATAAGTGTTGAGAAGTCAGAGACCATACATCATTTTACGGGGACATCTCTGAGAGCGGCACAAGAAATTTCGAAATTGGCCGTTTTTAATTTTAAGTATTATGTTTCGTAATACATTTACGTTTCGGTTCATTTTCACCCGTAATCCCCGTGATTTCTCAATGAGGGTAGGTTTTTCTAGTTGCATAAGTGTTGAGAAATCAGACACCATACATCATTTTACGGGGACATCTCTGAGAGCGGCACAAGAAATTTCGAAATTGGCCGTTTTTAATTTTAAGTATTATGTTTCGTAATACATTTACGTTTCGGTTCATTTTCACCCGTAATCCCCGTGATTTCTCAATGAGGGTAGATTTTTCTAGTTGCATAAGTGTTGAGAAATCAGACACCATACATCATTTTACGGGGACATCTCTGAGAGCGGCACAAGAAATTTCGAAATTGGCCGTTTTTAATTTTAAGTATTATGTTTCGTAATACATTTACGTTTCGGTTCATTTTCACCCGTAATCCCCGTGATTTCTCAATGAGGGTAGGTTTTTCTAGTTGCATAAGTGTTGAGAAGTCAGAGACCATACATCATTTTACGGGGACATCTCTGAGAGCGGCACAAGAATTTCGAAATTGGCCGTTTTTAATTTTAAGTATTATGTTTCGTAATACATTTACGTTTCGGTTCATTTTCACCCGTAATCCCCGTGATTTCTCAATGAGGGTAGATTTTTCTAGTTGCATAAGTGTTGAGAAGTCAGACACCATACATCATTTTACGGGGACATCTCTGAGAGCGGCACAAGAAATTTCGAAATTGGCAGTTTTGAATTTTAAGTATTATGTTTCGTAATACATTTACATTTCGGTTCATTTTCACCCGTAATCCCCGTGATTTCTCAATGAGGGTAGGTTTTTCTAGTTGCATAAGTGTTGAGAAATCAGACACCATACATCATTTTACGGGGACATCTCTGAGAGCGGCACAAGAAATTTCGAAATTGGCCGTTTTTAATTTTAAGTATTATGTTTCGTAATACATTTACGTTTCGATTCATTTTCACCCGTAATCCCCGTGATTTCTCAATGAGGGTAGGTTTTTCTAGTTGCATAAGTGTTGAGAAATCAGACACCATACATCATTTTACGGGGACATCTCTGAGAGCGGCACAAGAAATTTCGAAATTGGCCGTTTTTAATTTTAAGTATTATGTTTCGTAATACATTTACGTTTCGGTTCATTTTCACCCGTAATCCCCGTGATTTCTCAATGAGGGTAGGTTTTTCTAGTTGCATAAGTGTTGAGAAATCAGACACCATACATCATTTTACGGGGACATCTCTGAGAGCGGCACAAGAAATTTCGAAATTGGCCGTTTTTAATTTTAAGTATTATGTTTCGTAATACATTTACGTTTCGGTTCATTTTCACCCGTAATCCCCGTGATTTCTCAATGAGGGTAGGTTTTTCTAGTTGCATAAGTGTTGAGAAGTCAGAGACCATACATCATTTTACGGGGACATCTCTGAGAGCGGCACAAGAAATTTCGAAATTGGCCGTTTTTAATTTTAAGTATTATGTTTCGTAATACATTTACGTTTCGGTTCATTTTCACCCGTAATCCCCGTGATTTCTCAATGAGGGTAGGTTTTTCTAGTTGCATAAGTGTTGAGAAATCAGACACCATACATCATTTTACGGGGACATCTCTGAGAGCGGCACAAGAAATTTCGAAATTGGCCGTTTTTAATTTTAAGTATTATGTTTCGTAATACATTTACGTTTCGGTTCATTTTCACCCGTAATCCCCGTGATTTCTCAATGAGGGTAGGTTTTTCTAGTTGCATAAGTGTTGAGAAATCAGACACCATACATCATTTTACGGGGACATCTCTGAGAGCGGCACAAGAAATTTCGAAATTGGCCGTTTTTAATTTTAAGTATTATGTTTCGTAATACATTTACGTTTCGGTTCATTTTCACCCGTAATCCCCGTGATTTCTCAATGAGGGTAGGTTTTTCTAGTTGCATAAGTGTTGAGAAATCAGACACCATACATCATTTTACGGGGACATCTCTGAGAGCGGCACAAGAAATTTCGAAATTGGCCGTTTTTAATTTTAAGTATTATGTTTCGTAATACATTTACGTTTCGGTTCATTTTCACCCGTAATCCCCGTGATTTCTCAATGAGGGTAGGTTTTTCTAGTTGCATAAGTGTTGAGAAGTCAGAGACCATACATCATTTTACGGGGACATCTCTGAGAGCGGCACAAGAATTTCGAAATTGGCCGTTTTTAATTTTAAGTATTATGTTTCGTAATACATTTACGTTTCGGTTCATTTTCACCCGTAATCCCCGTGATTTCTCAATGAGGGTAGATTTTTCTAGTTGCATAAGTGTTGAGAAGTCAGACACCATACATCATTTTACGGGGACATCTCTGAGAGCGGCACAAGAAATTTCGAAATTGGCAGTTTTTAATTTTAAGTATTATGTTTCGTAATACATTTACATTTCGGTTCATTTTCACCCGTAATCCCCGTGATTTCTCAATGAGGGTAGGTTTTTCTAGTTGCATAAGTGCTGAGAAGTCAGAGACCATACATCATTTTACGGGGACATCTCTGAGAGCGGCACAAGAAATTTCGAAATTGGCCGTTTTTAATTTTAAGTATTATGTTTCGTAATACATTTACGTTTCGGTTCATTTTCACCCGTAATCCCCGTGATTTCTCAATGAGGGTAGGTTTTTCTAGTTGCATAAGTGTTGAGAAGTCAGAGACCATACATCATTTTACGGGGACATCTCTGAGAGCGGCACAAGAATTTCGAAATTGGCCGTTTTTAATTTTAAGTATTATGTTTCGTAATACATTTACGTTTCGGTTCATTTTCACCCGTAATCCCCGTGATTTCTCAATGAGGGTAGATTTTTCTAGTTGCATAAGTGTTGAGAAGTCAGACACCATACATCATTTTACGGGGACATCTCTGAGAGCGGCACAAGAAATTTCGAAATTGGCAGTTTTGAATTTTAAGTATTATGTTTCGTAATACATTTACATTTCGGTTCATTTTCACCCGTAATCCCCGTGATTTCTCAATGAGGGTAGGTTTTTCTAGTTGCATAAGTGTTGAGAAGTCAGAGACCATACATCATTTTACGGGGACATCTCTGAGAGCGGCACAAGAAATTTCGAAATTGGCCGTTTTTAATTTTAAGTATTATGTTTCGTAATACATTTACGTTTCGGTTCATTTTCACCCGTAATCCCCGTGATTTCTCAATGAGGGTAGATTTTTCTAGTTGCATAAGTGTTGAGAAGTCAGACACCATACATCATTTTACGGGGACATCTCTGAGAGCGGCACAAGAAATTTCGAAATTGGCAGTTTTTAATTTTAAGTATTATGTTTCGTAATACATTTACATTTCGGTTCATTTTCACCCGTAATCCCCGTGATTTCTCAATGAGGGTAGGTTTTTCTAGTTGCATAAGTGTTGAGAAGTCAGAGACCATACATCATTTTACGGGGACATCTCTGAGAGCGGCACAAGAAATTTCGAAATTGGCCGTTTTTAATTTTAAGTATTATGTTTCGTAATAGATTTACGTTTTGGTTCATTTCCACCCGTAATCCCTGTGATTCTCAATGAGGGTAGATTTTTCTAGTTGCATAAGTGTTGAGAAGTCAGAGACCATACATCATTTTACGGGGACATCTCTGAGAGCGGCACAAGAAATTTCGAAATTGGCAGTTTTTAATTTTAAGTATTATGTTTCGTAATACATTTACATTTCGGTTCATTTTCACCCGTAATCCCCGTGATTTCTCAATGAGGGTAGGTTTTTCTAGTTGCATAAGTGTTGAGAAGTCAGAGACCATACATCATTTTACGGGGACATCTCTGAGAGCGGCACAAGAAATTTCGAAATTGGCCGTTTTTAATTTTAAGTATTATGTTTCGTAATAGATTTACGTTTTGGTTCATTTCCACCCGTAATCCCTGTGATTCTCAATGAGGGTAGATTTTTCTAGTTGCATAAGTGTTGAGAAGTCAGAGACCATACATCATTTTACGGGGACATCTCTGAGAGCGACACAAGAAATTTCGAAATTGGCCGTTTTTAATTTTAAGTATTATGTTTCGTAATACATTTACATTTCGGTTCATTTTCACCCGTAATCCCCGTGATTTCTCAATGAGGGTAGGTTTTTCTAGTTGCATAAGTGTTGAGAAGTCAGAGACCATACATCATTTTACGGGGACATCTCTGAGAGCGACACAAGAAATTTCGAAATTGGCCGTTTTTAATTTTAAGTATTATGTTTCGTAATACATTTACATTTCGGTTCATTTTCACCCGTAATCCCCGTGATTTCTCAATGAGGGTAGGTTTTTCTAGTTGCATAAGTGTTGAGAAGTCAGAGACCATACATCATTTTACGGGGACATCTCTGAGAGCGGCACAAGAAATTTTCGAAATTGGCCGTTTTTAATTTTAAGTATTATGTTTCGTAATACATTTACGTTTCGGTTCATTTTCACCCGTAATCCCCGTGATTTCTCAATGAGGGTAGGTTTTTCTAGTTGCATAAGTGTTGAGAAGTCAGAGACCATACATCATTTTACGGGGACATCTCTGAGAGCGGCACAAGAATTTCGAAATTGGCCGTTTTTAATTTTAAGTATTATGTTTCGTAATACATTTACGTTTCGGTTCATTTTCACCCGTAATCCCCGTGATTTCTCAATGAGGGTAGGTTTTTCTAGTTGCATAAGTGTTGAGAAATCAGACACCATACATCATTTTACGGGGACATCTCTGAGAGCGGCACAAGAAATTTCGAAATTGGCCGTTTTTAATTTTAAGTATTATGTTTCGTAATACATTTACGTTTCGGTTCATTTTCACCCGTAATCCCCGTGATTTCTCAATGAGGGTAGGTTTTTCTAGTTGCATAAGTGTTGAGAAATCAGACACCATACATCATTTTACGGGGACATCTCTGAGAGCGGCACAAGAAATTTCGAAATTGGCCGTTTTTAATTTTAAGTATTATGTTTCGTAATACATTTACGTTTCGGTTCATTTTCACCCGTAATCCCCGTGATTTCTCAATGAGGGTAGGTTTTTCTAGTTGCATAAGTGTTGAGAAGTCAGAGACCATACATCATTTTACGGGGACATCTCTGAGAGCGGCACAAGAATTTCGAAATTGGCCGTTTTTAATTTTAAGTATTATGTTTCGTAATACATTTACGTTTCGGTTCATTTTCACCCGTAATCCCCGTGATTTCTCAATGAGGGTAGATTTTTCTAGTTGCATAAGTGTTGAGAAGTCAGACACCATACATCATTTTACGGGGACATCTCTGAGAGCGGCACAAGAAATTTCGAAATTGGCAGTTTTGAATTTTAAGTATTATGTTTCGTAATACATTTACATTTCGGTTCATTTTCACCCGTAATCCCCGTGATTTCTCAATGAGGGTAGGTTTTTCTAGTTGCATAAGTGTTGAGAAGTCAGAGACCATACATCATTTTACGGGGACATCTCTGAGAGCGGCACAAGAAATTTCGAAATTGGCCGTTTTTAATTTTAAGTATTATGTTTCGTAATACATTTACGTTTCGGTTCATTTTCACCCGTAATCCCCGTGATTTCTCAATGAGGGTAGGTTTTTCTAGTTGCATAAGTGTTGAGAAATCAGACACCATACATCATTTTACGGGGACATCTCTGAGAGCGGCACAAGAAATTTCGAAATTGGCCGTTTTTAATTTTAAGTATTATGTTTCGTAATACATTTACGTTTCGGTTCATTTTCACCCGTAATCCCCGTGATTTCTCAATGAGGGTAGATTTTTCTAGTTGCATAAGTGTTGAGAAATCAGACACCATACATCATTTTACGGGGACATCTCTGAGAGCGGCACAAGAAATTTCGAAATTGGCCGTTTTTAATTTTAAGTATTATGTTTCGTAATACATTTACGTTTCGGTTCATTTTCACCCGTAATCCCCGTGATTTCTCAATGAGGGTAGGTTTTTCTAGTTGCATAAGTGTTGAGAAGTCAGAGACCATACATCATTTTACGGGGACATCTCTGAGAGCGGCACAAGAATTTCGAAATTGGCCGTTTTTAATTTTAAGTATTATGTTTCGTAATACATTTACGTTTCGGTTCATTTTCACCCGTAATCCCCGTGATTTCTCAATGAGGGTAGATTTTTCTAGTTGCATAAGTGTTGAGAAGTCAGACACCATACATCATTTTACGGGGACATCTCTGAGAGCGGCACAAGAAATTTCGAAATTGGCAGTTTTGAATTTTAAGTATTATGTTTCGTAATACATTTACATTTCGGTTCATTTTCACCCGTAATCCCCGTGATTTCTCAATGAGGGTAGGTTTTTCTAGTTGCATAAGTGTTGAGAAATCAGACACCATACATCATTTTACGGGGACATCTCTGAGAGCGGCACAAGAAATTTCGAAATTGGCCGTTTTTAATTTTAAGTATTATGTTTCGTAATACATTTACGTTTCGATTCATTTTCACCCGTAATCCCCGTGATTTCTCAATGAGGGTAGGTTTTTCTAGTTGCATAAGTGTTGAGAAATCAGACACCATACATCATTTTACGGGGACATCTCTGAGAGCGGCACAAGAAATTTCGAAATTGGCCGTTTTTAATTTTAAGTATTATGTTTCGTAATACATTTACGTTTCGGTTCATTTTCACCCGTAATCCCCGTGATTTCTCAATGAGGGTAGGTTTTTCTAGTTGCATAAGTGTTGAGAAATCAGACACCATACATCATTTTACGGGGACATCTCTGAGAGCGGCACAAGAAATTTCGAAATTGGCCGTTTTTAATTTTAAGTATTATGTTTCGTAATACATTTACGTTTCGGTTCATTTTCACCCGTAATCCCCGTGATTTCTCAATGAGGGTAGGTTTTTCTAGTTGCATAAGTGTTGAGAAGTCAGAGACCATACATCATTTTACGGGGACATCTCTGAGAGCGGCACAAGAAATTTCGAAATTGGCCGTTTTTAATTTTAAGTATTATGTTTCGTAATACATTTACGTTTCGGTTCATTTTCACCCGTAATCCCCGTGATTTCTCAATGAGGGTAGGTTTTTCTAGTTGCATAAGTGTTGAGAAATCAGACACCATACATCATTTTACGGGGACATCTCTGAGAGCGGCACAAGAAATTTCGAAATTGGCCGTTTTTAATTTTAAGTATTATGTTTCGTAATACATTTACGTTTCGGTTCATTTTCACCCGTAATCCCCGTGATTTCTCAATGAGGGTAGGTTTTTCTAGTTGCATAAGTGTTGAGAAATCAGACACCATACATCATTTTACGGGGACATCTCTGAGAGCGGCACAAGAAATTTCGAAATTGGCCGTTTTTAATTTTAAGTATTATGTTTCGTAATACATTTACGTTTCGGTTCATTTTCACCCGTAATCCCCGTGATTTCTCAATGAGGGTAGGTTTTTCTAGTTGCATAAGTGTTGAGAAATCAGACACCATACATCATTTTACGGGGACATCTCTGAGAGCGGCACAAGAAATTTCGAAATTGGCCGTTTTTAATTTTAAGTATTATGTTTCGTAATACATTTACGTTTCGGTTCATTTTCACCCGTAATCCCCGTGATTTCTCAATGAGGGTAGGTTTTTCTAGTTGCATAAGTGTTGAGAAGTCAGAGACCATACATCATTTTACGGGGACATCTCTGAGAGCGGCACAAGAATTTCGAAATTGGCCGTTTTTAATTTTAAGTATTATGTTTCGTAATACATTTACGTTTCGGTTCATTTTCACCCGTAATCCCCGTGATTTCTCAATGAGGGTAGATTTTTCTAGTTGCATAAGTGTTGAGAAGTCAGACACCATACATCATTTTACGGGGACATCTCTGAGAGCGGCACAAGAAATTTCGAAATTGGCAGTTTTTAATTTTAAGTATTATGTTTCGTAATACATTTACATTTCGGTTCATTTTCACCCGTAATCCCCGTGATTTCTCAATGAGGGTAGGTTTTTCTAGTTGCATAAGTGCTGAGAAGTCAGAGACCATACATCATTTTACGGGGACATCTCTGAGAGCGGCACAAGAAATTTCGAAATTGGCCGTTTTTAATTTTAAGTATTATGTTTCGTAATACATTTACGTTTCGGTTCATTTTCACCCGTAATCCCCGTGATTTCTCAATGAGGGTAGGTTTTTCTAGTTGCATAAGTGTTGAGAAATCAGACACCATACATCATTTTACGGGGACATCTCTGAGAGCGGCACAAGAAATTTCGAAATTGGCCGTTTTTAATTTTAAGTATTATGTTTCGTAATACATTTACGTTTCGGTTCATTTTCACCCGTAATCCCCGTGATTTCTCAATGAGGGTAGGTTTTTCTAGTTGCATAAGTGTTGAGAAGTCAGAGACCATACATCATTTTACGGGGACATCTCTGAGAGCGGCACAAGAATTTCGAAATTGGCCGTTTTTAATTTTAAGTATTATGTTTCGTAATACATTTACGTTTCGGTTCATTTTCACCCGTAATCCCCGTGATTTCTCAATGAGGGTAGATTTTTCTAGTTGCATAAGTGTTGAGAAGTCAGACACCATACATCATTTTACGGGGACATCTCTGAGAGCGGCACAAGAAATTTCGAAATTGGCAGTTTTGAATTTTAAGTATTATGTTTCGTAATACATTTACATTTCGGTTCATTTTCACCCGTAATCCCCGTGATTTCTCAATGAGGGTAGGTTTTTCTAGTTGCATAAGTGTTGAGAAGTCAGAGACCATACATCATTTTACGGGGACATCTCTGAGAGCGGCACAAGAAATTTCGAAATTGGCCGTTTTTAATTTTAAGTATTATGTTTCGTAATACATTTACGTTTCGGTTCATTTTCACCCGTAATCCCCGTGATTTCTCAATGAGGGTAGATTTTTCTAGTTGCATAAGTGTTGAGAAGTCAGACACCATACATCATTTTACGGGGACATCTCTGAGAGCGGCACAAGAAATTTCGAAATTGGCAGTTTTTAATTTTAAGTATTATGTTTCGTAATACATTTACATTTCGGTTCATTTTCACCCGTAATCCCCGTGATTTCTCAATGAGGGTAGGTTTTTCTAGTTGCATAAGTGTTGAGAAGTCAGAGACCATACATCATTTTACGGGGACATCTCTGAGAGCGGCACAAGAAATTTCGAAATTGGCCGTTTTTAATTTTAAGTATTATGTTTCGTAATAGATTTACGTTTTGGTTCATTTCCACCCGTAATCCCTGTGATTCTCAATGAGGGTAGATTTTTCTAGTTGCATAAGTGTTGAGAAGTCAGAGACCATACATCATTTTACGGGGACATCTCTGAGAGCGGCACAAGAAATTTCGAAATTGGCAGTTTTTAATTTTAAGTATTATGTTTCGTAATACATTTACATTTCGGTTCATTTTCACCCGTAATCCCCGTGATTTCTCAATGAGGGTAGGTTTTTCTAGTTGCATAAGTGTTGAGAAGTCAGAGACCATACATCATTTTACGGGGACATCTCTGAGAGCGGCACAAGAAATTTCGAAATTGGCCGTTTTTAATTTTAAGTATTATGTTTCGTAATAGATTTACGTTTTGGTTCATTTCCACCCGTAATCCCTGTGATTCTCAATGAGGGTAGATTTTTCTAGTTGCATAAGTGTTGAGAAGTCAGAGACCATACATCATTTTACGGGGACATCTCTGAGAGCGACACAAGAAATTTCGAAATTGGCCGTTTTTAATTTTAAGTATTATGTTTCGTAATACATTTACATTTCGGTTCATTTTCACCCGTAATCCCCGTGATTTCTCAATGAGGGTAGGTTTTTCTAGTTGCATAAGTGTTGAGAAGTCAGAGACCATACATCATTTTACGGGGACATCTCTGAGAGCGACACAAGAAATTTCGAAATTGGCCGTTTTTAATTTTAAGTATTATGTTTCGTAATACATTTACATTTCGGTTCATTTTCACCCGTAATCCCCGTGATTTCTCAATGAGGGTAGGTTTTTCTAGTTGCATAAGTGTTGAGAAGTCAGAGACCATACATCATTTTACGGGGACATCTCTGAGAGCGGCACAAGAAATTTTCGAAATTGGCCTTTTTTAATTGTAAGACGTTTCGGTTCATTTTCACCCGTAATCCCCGTGATTTCTCAATGGAGGTAGTTTTTTCTGTTTGTATAAGTGTTGAGAAGTCAGAGACCATACATCATTTTACGGGGACATCTCTGAGAGCGGCACAAGTAATTTCGAAATTAAAATTTGACAGTTTAGTGTTTATTCACTAATTTCTTTATAATTATTTTTCGGGATGAATACCATTTGGATAAGAGTTTTGAATGTTTTTTTCTGGATGGAATGACAATTTCCTTTAATTTTAGCCGAGACACATATTTTGAAAAAAAGCCTTTTCGGGATAGAAATTTCGTGCTAACTTCCTATACGTCCTCGTGTGTAATTATAGGCGCATCATTGAAAATTTTTCAAAGTTAGCAAAACCCTTAATTGACCGCTTTTTCTGTGATGAATCTTTTTATATTTTAAAAGAAGCGCTGACAAAAGCGCCAGTTTTAATTTATCCTGTAAGTAAACAATCTGGACTATCTATAGGCCGAGTAAAAATTACACAACAGTAGAAAGAGCATTGTTGGCAATTATGTGGGGGTGGAACATTATCGTCCTTATATATCTACGGTCAACCATTCACTATTTACACAGGGCTTAGACCGTTAATATGACTTACTAAAATCGATCCATGCTCTAGGTTAATTCGTTGGTGAATTCGTTTAGAGGAATCTGATTATAAAATGGACACATCCAATGCAACCAACTCTCAGCATTTTTAACAGACGGTCAAGAATCAAATCAATTATCATCGACGTTCTTGTCAGCGCATAATTCTAATTTAACCGAGTTAGCAAAAGATGACAAAAAAAATGGTGCGTGTTAGCTCCGATACGTGACTGAAGTTTACTCCTTACAAACCATTGTCTTGGAATATAATATGGTAAAAAATACGTGAAATCACAAATTCACTATAGAGCCATAAGTCATGTTTTAATTTTATGATTTTTATGTTTTGAATGCGCATATCCTTGGTTAAATGAAATTTTTTGAAATGGTTTGTTTTTTGTTGTTGTTGTTAAAGATACAAGGTGTCAAACTTGGGGAAAAAAGATAATCATGATGTTGTATTAATGGCAATAAAAAGAAAAATAATTATCAAATAATTATGATGTTGAGCCCATTTTATAGGTAAGTCAATAGTGATTAATAAAAAAATATAAAAATAGTATGTTGTTTAATTTCTTCTTCTTTAAATTTCTCGCCAAAATGTTCTTTTTCAATTTTCTCAAAAACCAGGAAGGAATTCGACAATTAATATTTTACAACATATCATAAAACTGGAATACCGGTTTTTTTTTTGTATTTTTGCAAAATACTTTCTAGTATGACAATCTACAAATTTATTATATTTAAACGAATTTTACACGAAATCGAAACGAGATGATGTCCTGATTTTTTAGGATGTCTAATAGAACTAAATGTTGAAAAAGATAATAAAAAAAAATACATAAAAATAAGATGCAATTTTGAGAAAATTGAAGAAAACTGTTTTGTCGGCCATTTTGAAAAATAACAAATGAAAGATGGTACCATTTTTATAATTATTTTATATTCCCTGTTCATGTATCTTTAAAATGAGCACTATCTTATAATTTTCGATAATTAGTTTTCTTTCTGTAGCAATAATACAATACCAAGTGCATTG
Source organism: Tipula helvola (assembly GCA_963556165.1). Lineage (NCBI taxonomy): Eukaryota > Metazoa > Arthropoda > Insecta > Diptera > Tipulidae > Tipula > Tipula helvola. The sequence continues at coordinate 105,987,874 of OY744481.1, forward strand.
AATTTTTAAATATTTGACACCCTGTATCTTAAATAACAACAACAACAAGAAAATTATTTGTCATAAATGTTTTGATTAATTAGCGCTACACATTCGAAACATAAAAATCGAAAAATTAACGTACGACTTCAAAAAAAATTTGATTTGGCGAATTTTTCACTATGGAGAAAAATGTCAAATTGCATATCTTTATATGTGACCGGAAGTCATGTTTGAATTTTACAATTTTTATGTTTTACCAAACAATACAACAACTCCATTTCGATTGCGTGAACCGCTTGGAGCGTGGCTGTTTTGATGCACAATCAACAAATTGGCGTCTTCCACATTCACTCCCTCTATGATTTTTCGATTCGTCATTGCTTCCCTTTCGTCATTTCGTTGATTTTATTGCTGTTGCGGTGCACAAAAGTTTTATTTTTCACTGAGCTGAACAAGAAAACGTACAAAAGAATAAATAAATACATAGAAAACAATGTATACTATTTGGTATGTGCGAGCCCATGAAGTGGAATTGCGGCTGAAATTTATTTAGCAAATTGCACCGTGCGGCGTCGGCCAAAAGCCACAATTTCACTATTTCACACACAGGCCACACAAACAAAATAAAAATGCATAAAAATGGACAGAAAATGTTTCTACCTTACCTTACACGAATGACGCAAGCTTAATATGGAAAGTGAAATAACAAATGGCTTGTCAATGGTTGTCAAATCGAGCAAATCTGACATTTTATGACCGTTAAACTGGTTTATAAAATAAACCAATAGCGAAAAAGACCAAAATAAACCAAACAGATTTAAACCGCAAAAGCATAGTGAATAATGTGGATATGGTTTAAAATTTTCTAGTTTGAAATCGGGTGGTTTATTCTGGTTTATTCTTTTTGGTTTAAAGCGTTCAAAACACGTTCTTTAACCGAGTGAATAATATGGCAGTTATAATACTGAAAGCATGTATAGTAAATGCTTTTATTCATATTTACTTATGTGCAGCCCTTCCTAGAACGGATACAAGATAATACTGAGGCGACGATTTTATACATAATGGTGATGTCCAGCAGCCGCTGCCACAATCACCTTTTGACCATTTGATATTTTTTTAGCCGAGTAAGAGTAGCTCGAGATTAAAGGCTTTAAGGATTTTACTACCTTAAATAGACCTTAAACCAAAGAGCAAGGGCTTTTAAGAGTGATTTTACATATGTTGAGAGGCATCACACAAAAAACCTTACAGACCGAAAAACAGCGGGGCTATGCTTTTCTTCACAAAAATAAAAATTAAATAGGGCATGCTTATAGTAACAATATTAGCTGCTGTTTTTAAATGCAGCACTCTCATTAGTGTTTTAAAATTTTAAAATGTTTACAAGTCGTTTATCGACGCGTTCGAATTTCGTAGCCATAAAATTAAAGGTCAAACATTATTGTAACCTTTATCACGACGGTAATGACATCTTATGTGCGGAAACAAAAACAAACTCTTTTTGCATCCCCCATTGAAAAACAAAACTAATATCCTTAGAGCACAATCTAACCCTAAACCTTAGCCGCTCTAATCCAATACGTTATTACTAAAGCGTGATTTACACGTAGCGAACAAAATTTTTGTTCGATGCCTAGCAACAAATAAAAAGATAGTATATCATGATTTTCTTTTGCCAGAGAGGGATAAAACATAACAAACAAAATTTTGCTCGATGTCGAACAAAATTTTGTTAGGCGTTTTTTTCTTATTTTTTACATTTGTTACTATAAACAGCAAAAATTGAACTATAAAATATACTCGACCCGAGTATATTTTATGGAAACAAAACAATCAAAATGGCGATTTGTGAAATTTGTATAGCACTTTAATTTTATTTTTAAAAATTTTAATTCAAAATTAAAATTTAAGTTCGAAAGTTTTCATTTTAGGGAAAAAGTGGTAACTTTCATAAATAAAGTAGAATCATCGCGCCCTATTCGTCAAAAATATTACATCGTCGATTTTATACCGCCAAAAAATTATAGCATGTCCGACATTTTTGTTTTATACTTTTCTCTTTTTATCACATGAAATTTTTTTCTATTGCATGTAGCTCTAAGTTTTTAACAAAAATTGTTGGGCATAGAGCAAAAATTTTGTTCGATACGTGTAAATCACGCTTAAGCCACATTTAACGTAAAAATTTTATTTAATTTTCATTGTTAAATTGTTTTATTGTTTCAAACATAGCATGCCACGAAGTTTCGATACGGAAACAATTTTTTTACTGAAAAATTCTCGTGGCTTACTACAACCACTGAGATATATACTTGGATACGACATAGAAAAAAATTCATGGTAAAAGAAAAAAAAACGAAGAAGAAGAAAAAAGATTGCGTCTGTGTGACAGAGAAAGTATTTATTTTCCTTGTCTTGAATTGGTTTCGAATCTTGGAAATGAAATCATATAAACCTAACCTTCGTACCGTTATAATTGCATAGTAGGCTATGACTTTCGAGTCAATAAAGACTTTGTTTTTTTTTTTGAAATTTTTTGGGAAAATGATGCGAATACCATTCAGTTAGGTCCGTAAGTTTGAACGATGATTAATCCACAACAGAGGATTTAACCACTGTTTGGTCAATAAGTGTATTGCATATAAGCAGATTCTAGTGGTAGGTATTGAAACTAAAAATCGGATTTGATTTAAGTAAATTCAAAAAATAATTGGATTTAGCTGAATCTTTTTTGGATTTATTTAATGCAATTGTTGTATTTTTTTATAAATTTACCAAAGCAATACACTTATAGTAATCGGTGAATAAATCCTCGGTTTTTGATTATTATTCGTTCAAACTTACGGGCCTTAAGGCAACAGCTACATAGGCCGACTGATTATTTTTAGATATCAATAAACTTAAAAATGTTTCTTACCAAAAACAGAAATTTTATTTATTTAATAATATGTACACTAAATTGTCCTTTCACATTTTTATTTTTAGAAATGATTAGTAAACAAGTTTGTTTATGTTCGAAACTTTGACGTTTCACAAATTTTGTGTTTTTGTGTTTATTTGTTTTCCAGATGTGTAGGCAAAAATTTCAAGGAAAAATAGTAAGAAATAATTTAATAATTTTCCGAAGATAAGTAGTCCAATATGTAAATAGTTCAAATAATACTACAATCAGTTAATAAGCCTCAAAAACTGTGTATGTTTAATGAGTTTAGCACAAGTTTAATATTCACAAAATTGTTTTCGAATCCAGTACGGCCTTTTTTCGGAATTAGCTTTTTAGAGCGTGATGCATATATAAAATGAGCGGTACAACTAGAAAAAAAAATTGTACCATTCTTTTTTGCTGTTTACTATGATAAACATTTTGCATGTCGTCTCCATGTATTTATCTCAGTGACTACAACTCATAATATAACAGTTTTTAAATAATTTGTAGTAGTTTTCGCATACATATAGGCGCACCACGGTAAACTGATTTTATAAGATATTCTGAAGCGCATCTATTGCTATCTCTTTCACTTAAAAAATTACGTCATTCGGTCCAAATAGATATTTTTCATAGCATAATGTGAAAATTTAAATAAAAAGTGATTTTAATAAAGTTATAATGCTGCAATTCCTAAAATATAATATAAATAAATATATCCATAATAAAATTTCTAAATAAATATAATGGTATGTTGTTCAGAGTATGGTTGAAAGAGCAACTATTATAAAAAACCAAAAGCGGATGGAGTCGGTATAAATTTTCGATTTTATCGATTTCTTTAAAATAGTGGAATGGCACAACGTTGGAATTTTAAATATTATCGATCCGATAATTTTAACATAAAAACTGCTCGAAGCTGTGGCAAACATTTACAACGGAGTATGTTCGATAGTTGAACCATGAATTGTTGGGATATAGTCCAAAATTAGGTAGCAAATTGAAAGATGGTGGCGTTCCACCAAGTGTGAATTTGCCAACAAGAGAATCTATTCCTCCAAGTACCAGTCACCAGGCGAGAATCAACGTAAAACTGCGGAAAACAATTGTGAAAAACCTACTGAAACAAATAATGGTAAATTTAACCGAAGTGAAGTTCTTAGCAAATAACAAAAAATGTAGTAGTGTGAGTAAAATAAACAGTATGCATTTAGGCGATTTTTGAATAGTCGAACTAACGATGGAAGTGATTATATTTTTTCAACAAAAATCAAAAGTCCCAAAGTCAAATGGTTGTTCTCGAATGTCCATAGTATGCACTTGATGAAAAAATTATGAAATGGCCGGACTCTGGGGTCGGCCATATAAATAACAAGCAATTTTTGCATCAAATGTTGTAAGATTTTCCGCCGACGAAATTTGTTCAACAAAAATCAAAAGTCCCAAAGTTAAATGGTTTTTCTCGAATGTCCGTAGTATGCACTTGTTGAAAAAATTATGAAATGGCCAGACGCTGGGGTCGGCCATATAAATAACAAGCAATTTTTGCATCAAATGTTGTACGATTTTCCGCCGACGAAATTTGTTCAACAAAAATTAGTCCCAAAGTCAAATGGTTTTTCTCGAATGTCCATAGTATGCACTTGATGAAAAAATTATGAAATGGCCGGACCCTGGGGTCGGCCATATAAATAACAAGCAATTTTTGCATCAAATGTTGTACGATTTTCCGCCGACGAAATTTGTTCAACAAAAATTAAAAGTCCCAAAGTCAAATGGTTTTTCTCGAATGTCCATAGTATGCACTTGATGAAAAAATTATGAAATGGCCGGACCCTGGGGTCGGCCATATAAATAACAAGCAATTTTTGCATCAAATGTTGTACGATTATCCGCCGACGAAATTTGTTGAACACCTAATTTTTGTTTAATGTCAATATTTCGCGTTACTTTCTATAGTTATTTTACCCATTCGTTGAATGATAATGAAGAATAAAAATTTTAAATTGTTAAAATTGAAACTCTTGATGACGTGCAACATACCTACAAACTTTACTGCTGTCGTAAGAAAAAAGTAATAAACGCCAAAAGTCGAAAATACTTTAGGGGCATATTTTTATTCTATGGATACAAATACCTATTTTTCTGTTTTTTTTAACCCTTAGCGGCCATACTTTGCTCCCGTAACATAGCGGCAACTTCTTCTTCTTCTTCCGCTGGCGCTACATCCCATGAAGGGATTTGGCAGCCTCAACGATGCTCCTCCAAATAATTCGATCCGCCAAGAGAGAATGGATGGATGGACGACGTTGAAAGAGACCTATACACACTCGGTCACCGTGTCTGGCGTTCTCTGGTATTCTCGGGTATGTGGTCTCCCACGAGGTCCTACTTTCGTTGATGTTGGTCATTTTTTGGGACCGAGAATTCTTTTTATGATCTTACGCTCAGTTACAGCGATTTTCTGGATGTTTTGCGCTGTCAGTGTCCACGACTCGCAATCAAAGGTGATAACTGGTCTTATCAGCGCCTTGTAGATGTCCAATTTTATTTTGCGCGATATATGAGGAGACTTGAAAATTTTGATATTGGCGTAAAATGCTCGGTCGCCTGCTGCGATCCACGATGAAATGTCCACAGAAACGGAGTTTTGGTCAGTGATCAGTGATCCTAGGTATTTGAACTAATTCATCTTTTCATATTGAGTTTCTCCTGAAATGAAGTCCACACGAGTCTGCCTTCTCGCGGTCACCATGTATTTGGTCTTCGCTTCATTGATCTGAAGGCCTATTTGTTGGGATGTTAATTGAAATGGGAGGACTTCTTTTAGAGATATGATGGTGCGACCCAGAATGCAAATAATATTGTCAGCGTATGCTGCAGCGTATATAGCTGCCACACTGAGGTGATTTTTCAACCCAGCCAAAAAAATCAGTCTCGAAAGAGAAATTTAAAATTGCTTGTTATTTATATGGCCGACCCCAGGGTCCGGCCATTTCATAATTTTTTCATCAAGTGCATACTATGGACATTTGAGAAAAATCATTTGACTTTGGGACTTTTGATTTTTGTTGAACAAATCTCGTCGGCGGAAAATCGTACAACATTTGATGCAAATATTGCTTGTTATTTATATGGCCGACCCCAGGGCCCGGCCATTTCATAATTTTTTCATCAAGTGCATACTATGGACATTCGAGAAAAACCATTTGACTTTGGGACTTTTGATTTTTGTTGAACAAATTTCGTCGGCGGAAAATCGTACAACATTTGATGCAAAAATTGCTTGTTATTTATATGGCCGACCCCAGGGTCCGGCCATTTCATAATTTTTTCATCAAGTGCATACTATGGACATTCGAGAACAACCATTTGACTTTGGGACTTTTGATTTTTGTTGAACAAATTTCGTCGGCGGAAAATTGTACAACATTTGATGCAAATATTGCTTGTTATTTATATGGCCGACCCCAGGGTCCGGCCATTTCATAATTTTTTCATCAAGTGCATACTATGGACATTCGAGAAAAACTATTTGACTTTGGGACTTTTGATTTTTGTTGAACAAATTTCGTCGGCGGAAAATTGTACAACATTTGATGCAAATATTGCTTGTTATTTATATGGCCGACCCCAAGGTCCGGCCATTTCATAATTTTTTCATCAAGTGCATACTATGGACATTCGAGAACAACCATTTGACTTTGGGACTTTTGATTTTTGTTGAACAAATTTCGTCGGCGGAAAATTGTACAACATTTGATGCAAATATTGCTTGTTATTTATATGGCCGACCCCAGGGTCCGGCCATTTCATAATTTTTTCATCAAGTGCATACTATGGACATTCGAGAACAACCATTTGACTTTGGGACTTTTGATTTTTGTTGAACAAATTTCGTCGGCGGAAAATTGTACAACATTTGATGCAAATATTGCTTGTTATTTATATGGCCGACCCCAGGGCCCGGCCATTTCAAAATTTTTTCATCAAGTGCATACTATGGACATTCGAGAAAAATCATTTGACTTTGGGACTTTTGATTTTTGTTGAACAAATTTCGTTGGCGGAAAATTGTACAACATTTTATGCAAATATTGCTTGTTATTTATATGGCCGACCCCAGGGTCAGGCCATTTCATAATTTTTTCATCAAGTGCATACTATGGACATTCGAGAACAACCATTTGACTTTGGGACTTTTGATTTTTGTTGAACAAATTTCGTCGGCGGAAAATTGTACAACATTTTATGCAAATATTGCTTGTTATTTATATGGCCGACCCCAGGGTCAGGCCATTTCATAATTTTTTCATCAAGTGCATACTATGGACATTCGAGAACAACCATTTGACTTTGGGACTTTTGATTTTTGTTGAACAAATTTCGTCGGCGGAAAATTGTACAACATTTGATGCAAATATTGCTTGTTATTTATATGGCCGACCCCAGGGTCCGGCCATTTCATAATTTTTTCATCAAGTGCATACTATGAACATTCGAGAACAACCATTTGACTTTGGGACTTTTGATTTTTGTTGAACAAATTTCGTCGGCGGAAAATTGTACAACATTTGATGCAAATATTGCTTGTTATTTATATGGCCGACCCCAGGGTCCGGCCATTTCATAATTTTTTCATCAAGTGCATACTATGAACATTCGAGAACAACCATTTGACTTTGGGACTTTTGATTTTTGTTGAACAAATTTCGTCGGCGGAAAATTGTACAACATTTGATGCAAATATTGCTTGTTATTTATATGGCCGACCCCAGGGCCCGGCCATTTCAAAATTTTTTCATCAAGTGCATACTATGGACATTCGAGAAAAATCATTTGACTTTGGGACTTTTGATTTTTGTTGAACAAATTTCGTTGGCGGAAAATTGTACAACATTTTATGCAAATATTGCTTGTTATTTATATGGCCGACCCCAGGGTCAGGCCATTTCATAATTTTTTCATCAAGTGCATACTATGGACATTCGAGAACAACCATTTGACTTTGGGACTTTTGATTTTTGTTGAACAAATTTCGTCGGCGGAAAATTGTACAACATTTGATGCAAATATTGCTTGTTATTTATATGGCCGACCCCAGGGTCCGGCCATTTCATAATTTTTTCATCAAGTGCATACTATGGACATTCGAGAACAACCATTTGACTTTGGGACTTTTGATTTTTGTTGAACAAATTTCGTCGGCGGAAAATTGTACAACATTTGATGCAAATATTGCTTGTTATTTATATGGCCGACCCCAGGGTCAGGCCATTTCATAATTTTTTCATCAAGTGCATACTATGGACATTCGAGAACAACCATTTGACTTTGGGACTTTTGATTTTTGTTGAACAAATTTCGTCGGCGGAAAATTGTACAACATTTGATGCAAATATTGCTTGTTATTTATATGGCCGACCCCAGGGTCCGGCCATTTCATAATTTTTTCATCAAGTGCATACTATGGACATTCGAGAAAAACTATTTGACTTTGGGACTTTTGATTTTTGTTGAACAAATTTCGTCGGCGGAAAATCGTACAACATTTGATGCAAATATTGCTTGTTATTTATATGGCCGACCCCAGGGCCCGGCCATTTCAAAATTTTTTCATCAAGTGCATACTATGGACATTCGAGAAAAATCATTTGACTTTGGGACTTTTGATTTTTGTTGAACAAATTTCGTTGGCGGAAAATTGTACAACATTTTATGCAAATATTGCTTGTTATTTATATGGCCGACCCCAGGGTCAGGCCATTTCATAATTTTTTCATCAAGTGCATACTATGGACATTCGAGAACAACCATTTGACTTTGGGACTTTTGATTTTTGTTGAACAAATTTCGTCGGCGGAAAATTGTACAACATTTGATGCAAATATTGCTTGTTATTTATATGGCCGACCCCAGGGTCCGGCCATTTCATAATTTTTTCATCAAGTGCATACTATGAACATTCGAGAACAACCATTTGACTTTGGGACTTTTGATTTTTGTTGAACAAATTTCGTCGGCGGAAAATTGTACAACATTTGATGCAAATATTGCTTGTTATTTATATGGCCGACCCCAGGGTCCGGCCATTTCATAATTTTTTCATCAAGTGCATACTACGGACATTCCAAGAAAATCTTATTTGAACAAAAATCGTCACTGAGTTGTATTAAAGTTATTGTGTAATGTTTTCTTTATCCACATTTAGGCGTATAATTTATATTACCACTACTTATAAATACGTATACGTATACGATAAATTTGTTATTTTTTTTTGTTAAGTTTTTCACAGGCATTAAATTTAATATTTAATTTCAATAATTTGAAATTATTCACTAACATATTTATTTTGTTATAGTGCACAATTTCCATATGAAAACATCGATCCCAATTTACCTGATAAAACGTCATCATTGATGCTGAACCTGAGTGCCAGAACACGTATTTGTTTCATTTTGATTATGGTTTATGACACATATAATTTTAATTTTTAGGGTTTCTACTAAAAACTCATCGTTGCTCGCACTAGAGTTGCAAAATTTAAAGAAGGAGAATGAACAACTTTTAGAGCTGAACAAAAATTTGAACATATTGTACAAAATACAGAAAAAACAATAAAAAAATCACAAATTGACGAAGGAAAATATCCTATTATCATCAGAGAACCTGAAACAAAAAATATTTACTACAGGGCAAATTGAGGAATCCATTGAAAAAAATGTACAAATGGCAAGTTGATGATATCGCTAGAGCAATTTTTTTGCATGCTGCCGGACCTAGAGCATATCGGTTATTAAGGAAAAATAGTCATCCTTGACCAGGTGAATCAACCTTGCGAGGATGGGCTGGTAAAATAAATATTTGATTTTGTTTCCAAAATCCCGTTTTTAAACTGTTGGGAAATGCAGACCTATCAGAATTTGAGAAGGTGTGGTTCATAATAGCTGATGAAATGAAAATAAAAAAGCTGTATGAATACGATAAAATAAACGATGCAGTTTTACTACCATAGCTAATTACGTTCAAGTAATAATGGCCACAAAAAAATTGGAAGAGCCCACATCTTCTATGGTTACGAACGACAGTTGAGCAGAAATCTTGTAATAAATGCAAACAATAAATTGGAAGTAATCGGATGCTACATTGTAGGCATAAAATCTGATATGGGTGGTGGTAATCAGGGCCTTTGGAGGCAACTGAACGTGACTGTTGAAAAGCCTTACTTTGACAATCCTGAAAAAAATGTGTTTATTTTCGCCGATGTTTGTTACTTGATAAAACTTGTTAGGAACCATTTTATTGATTCTGGTTTTATGATAGAACGAAAACATATCACCAACCAACCGCTCGTTGAGTTGCTCCAGCAAATGTCGGCCGGCTTTTGAGTTTAACATTGCCCATAAACTAAGTAGTCATCATCTGACAGTTAAAAGTGCTGGTGGCCAAAAGAAAGTTGGGATAAATGTGCCGATTTATTATAAAAGGTGATTTAGTTTAATTTAAGAAAGAAGTTCCTGCAATCGATTCACTAGATAGATTAAAAGCATATGGCCTATCAGGATATTCAACATGGGATATTAAATGTTGTCAAATGAGAGTCGGAAACAAGACTACTTTGCTGCCGTTTCAAAAAGAAATTTTAGTAAGCAGTAATGCTCTTCCTTGACTGTTGCGTGTGTTGTTTTTTGGTGGTTGTTCACTATCACCCAGCCCCTCTCGAATTCAAACATCGTATGAAGAACTTTCTTCTCAGCCGAAATGAAACGATAGTATCACAGTCAACAAATGTAGAACAAATCGGTATACCAAGTGAAGAAGTGTTTGAGTTACTTGCAACATCTGAAACAATATACACACGGCTTCCGTCAGCAATGTTGGATGATTTTAATATTGATGAAATTCCATCAACAATGGAAAAAATCCAAAATATACTTCAAAATGCGAAAATTGAACAAAATAATTTCAGCAAATAGTTCAAATATAAATAAAAAATTGAAAAAACAAAATTAAATGCTTTTCATTTTTTAATTTAAATGTTCATATTTTCTATTTATTGGCATACTAACCCCCATAACTCTGCGTAAGCTGGAGTCAACATTTTTCTTAGATTGTATATTTGTGAAAAGAAATATTTTCAATTTTTGTATACTTCTGATTGAGTATTTAATATTCAACAAACCATGCATAATTAGAATAAAGTAGAAATTTGATTTTTCAATGCTCTACGACTTGTTTTACAGCATTATCAATTTAATACAAAAAATTAAATTAAATGTGATATGACGAAATCCCCTTTCTTTAAAATTTGAGAATAATACGAGAATGACGACATGCGTAGAAAACTACGATTTTGAAACAGCTGTCAATCATACCTCATCGAATCAGTTTATCGTGTCGGCGCAGCATAAACGCGTACCTACCACTATTTCGGTCGTTACACTAAAAAAAAAAAAATGGCTGAGAATCGAACCGAATACCTTTGCCGCTCTATTCCACAGCGATACCACTAGGGCATCCAATTATTGGCCAAAAATAATTCCAGAATTTATTTTAATTAAAAAATTAAAATTTTACAAAAAAACAACAAATTTATTTTATTTCGTTTAAAATATTAGATATTTGTATAATCATTGCTAATATGGGCGAACGATACTAACTCGCAGTTACGATTAGGATACACACAATTTTTATAATTAAACGACTTACACACAATATTAAAAATTTAAAAAATATAGAATTTATAAAGTTTATAGAATTTATAGTAATTATGTATATAAATTCTAAAAATTTTAAATTCTTTACGCAAAATAAATTAACTCAATAAATTCAGTAAATTCAACAAATTCTATAAAGTCTAAAAATATAAAAAGTTTCTTAAATTCTATAAATTCCTCTCTCTCTTCAAACGTTTTAATACGTCTATGAACTCGTTAAATTTTTAAATGTAATGAATTTTATTCCATAAAATCTACAAATTCTATGAAGTTTATAAATTTTATCAATAATAAAAATAATTTAAATTTTGTGTTTCAAGTGTGTCTGTTTTATAAATTCTACAAACTCAAATTTATTTATTTTATAAATAAGAAAATTTCGAAAAATCCTATGAACTTTAAAAATTCTGTAAATTCAATAATTTCTATAAATTTTATAAGTTCTATAAATTCTATGAATAATTCTATAAATCCTATGCATAAAGATTTAAAATTCAGTAAATTCTTTACATTCTGCAAATCTGTAAATTCGATAAATTCTACAATATAAATCCTAAAAGTTCAATAAACTCTATAAATTTTAAGTCTGTAAATATTATAAAGTCTAATATGTTTTTAAAACCTATAAATTCTTTAAATTTTATAAGTTCTTTAGATTTTATACATTCTATGGGTTCTATGTGTTATTCAGGTGTGTCAGTTCTATAAATTCTACAAACTCAAATGTGACTTATTTACATTTTACATGTTTCTAAAAAATTTTATAATTTTTATAAACTTCATAAATTCAAAAAATTCTATAAATTCTATGAATTCTATCAAGTCTAGAAATCCAATAAGTTTCTTAAATTCTATAAATCCTATTCTGTAAATTTGATAAATCCAATAAATTCTATACATTTTGTAAGTTTTAATATGTATATAGGTATACTCTATAAATTTTTAAATTTTATGAATTTTATAAATTCTATAAGGTCTACAAATTCTATAAAATTTATATATTCTATAAATCTCTATATATAAAAATGAAGAATTGCTGTGCGTTAGTCTCGCGAAAATTCAAAAACGGCTGGACCGATTTTCAAAATTTTGTTTTTGTTTTGTTTGCTATAGTTCAGGGATGGTTTAGAAAAAAAAATTGAAAAACCCCCAAGTCCAGCTAAAAAAATCAAAAAATAAATTTTTTTCTATATATCTCTATATCTCTATATATAAAAATTAAAATGTAAATAAAGGCAGTGATATGGCCGTTTTCGCCGTAACAGATAAAAATGACGAAGTATCTCAGTATCAGATGGGTCGCTATGTCAGTAGCAACGAGGCGATTTGGCGTATCTTTTCATTTCCAATCCACGAAAGACACCCTACAGTAGTCCATTTGTCAGTACATCTTGAAAATGGACAACGGGTGTATTTCAATCGAGACAACGCGGCATTCAGAGCACTACAGTCTCCATCAACGACACTAACAAGCTTCTTCTTAATTTGCGAAACAGACAATTTTGCTCACACTTTACTGTATGCTGAAATTCCACGCTACTATACATGGAACGCATCATCGAAATCGTTTCAACGTCGGAAAAAAGGAGTACCAGTTGAAGGACATCCCAATGTTTTTGCTTCAGATGCTCTGGGACGCATCTACGCTGTGCATCCAAATAACGACGAATGTTATTATCTTCGATTGTTGTTGGTGAATGTTCGTGGTCCAACGTCGTTTCAACAACTAAAAACCGTTAATGGACATTTGTGTGCGACTTACCGTGAGGCGTGTCAACTCTTACAGTTGCTCGAGAACGATTCACATTGGGATAACACGCTTAAGGATTCCGTTATCTCTTCATCACCGCATCAAATTCGCACATTATTTGCGATCATTATATCTACATGTTTCCCCTCAAATCCAAACGATTTATGGCTTAAATATAAGGCCGACATGTCTGAGGATATTTTACATCGTATACGCTGTCAAACTTCAAATCCAACACTACAAATAACTGAAGAGATTTACAATGAGACATTAATTATGATAGAAGACATGTGTCTATTGATGGCAAATAAAGGTTTGTCGTCTTCAGGCATGAAATCGCCCAATCGTCCAATGCATGATGCATTTAACCATGAGTTACAAAGATGGACGGACGAACCGCACATTCTGCGTTGAAATTACCACTAAATATGCAAATCAATGAGACACCAGCTTGCAACATAGCCAAAAATAGTGGAATGGCGAGGATTCTACGGGCGTGTAAATTGATCGTTTGGGATGAATGCACGATGGCGCACAAGAGGTCACTGGAGGCGCTGTACAGAACTTTGAAAGATCTTCGTGATAACCAAAACATTTTCGGTGGAGCCATGATTCTGTTGTCCGGTGATTTTCGTCAGACTCTTCCAGTTATTCCACGATCAACTGCAGCTGACGAACTAAACGCGTGCTTAAAATCATCTAATTTGTGGCGATATGTGAAAACACTTCGATTGACAACTAATATGAGAGTATTTTTACAACAAGATCAAAGTGCAGACGTGTTCTCGAAACAGTTGTTAGATATTGGTGATGGGAAAGTCGCAGTTGACACCTCGACCGGATTCATTACATTCCCCAACGATTTTTGTCTATTGACAGATTCGAAAGAGGAGCTGATTCAGCGTGTTTTTCCAGATGTAGCGCAACAATTTAAAAACCATAATTGGTTGAGCGAAAGAGCAATATTAGCGGCGAAAAACAAAGACGTCGATGACCTCAACGTGACCATTCAAAATTTCATTCCAGGAGAGCTGTTTTCCTTTAAATCTGTCGATACAATTATCAATCAGGATGTCGTAGTTAACTATCCAACAGAATTTCTGAATTCACTGGAGCTGCCTGGCTTACCACTTCACAACTTACAATTGATAATTGGTTCAGTTATCATTATGTTACGTAGCATTAATCAACCTCGATTATGTAATGGAACGAGATTGGCTGTGAAAAAATTAATGAATAATGTCATCGAAGCAACGATTATCAAAGGAGAAGATGTTTTGATTCCACGTATCCCAATGATTCCAACGGACTTGCCGTTCAATTTTAAGCGACTACAATTCCCCGTGCGCCTGGCCTTTGCGATGACCATAAACAAGTCGCAAGGCCAGTCGTTGGAAGTTTGTGGGATTAATTTAGAATTTCCATGCTTCTCGCATGGACAACTATATGTCGCATGCTCACGTGTAGGGAAGCCATCGTCTTTATATATTTATGCTCCGGAAAACCAAACCAAAAACGTAGTTTATCAAAACGCTTTAAATTGAATAGATATATTTATTATGTTTTGTTATGTATTTTTTATGTTAATAAAACAAAGAATAAGCTAGAAATTGTAGTGATTGAAAGTTTCATTTAAGCGGATTGACAACACTTAAATCTAGGTAGCCGTCTTAGAAAGCCCCTATGCTAAACCCAGACACCCCTACTTGAGCACCCTCAGAGATCTATTCAAAATGTGATCTGCCCGGGCGAGGCCGGGTAACCTGCTAGAAATCAATAAATTTAATTTCATTTGCTAATTGCTACAAATTTAAACATTGCCTGAATGCATCCCGATGGATTGCATGTTATCCATATTTAAATTTTCACTTATTTCACTTTTAGATTATTTTGACTAAATTAACACAAAATAAATTATATTAAGTAAATTAAATATAATTTATTTAAAACACCACCACAAACAAAACAAAACAAAAATCATCAAAATAAAATTAAATTAAATTTACGCAGAGGACGACAAAAAGACATCCATCCTCTCCGAGCGTCAATGACCGACCACACTCTAATACAATGTACTTATTGTACAGATATACGAAAAATGAATTTTCAATAACTAAATGCTGTGACATCTATTTAAATCGAGAGACAATACAAAAGAAAAGGTTTCCTTAGGGCCAGCAAGGCGGACCGGGCTCAGCTAGTTTTATCAATAATATAAATTCTTTAAATTTTGTATAGATTCTTTTTGGTCTATTAATTGTTTCAAATAGTCTGTTTTATAAATTCAATAAACTCGTATTTTATTTGTTTTATAAATATAAAAATTTTGAAAAATCCTATAAACTTTAACAATTCTGTAAATTTAATTATTTCGTAAAAATTTAAAAGTTCTATAAATTCTATGAATAAAGTTTAAAAATTCGGTAAGTGGTTTATATTTTACAAATCTTTTTCTTTGTTATAAATTCGGTAAATTATATAAATTTTACAAATTTTCTAAATTCTACAAAATCTATAAATGTTATAAATTCTTATATATTTATAAACCCGATTAATTTTATGAATTTAATAAATAAATTCAAAGAATCCTATAAATTACTTAAACTCCACAAATATAATAAATTTTTAAATTTTGTAGATTCAATGGGTTCTAGGAATTGTTTCAAGTTTGTCAGTTCTAAAAATTCTATACACCCAAATTTTACTTATTCTAAAAATTCCATAAGTTTTATAAATTCAAAAAATTCGATAAATCCTGTAAACTTTAATAATTCTAACAATTCAATAATTTCTATAAATCTTATGCATAAAGTTTTAAAATTCAGTAAGTTCTCTTCATCTTACAAATCTCATAAATTCTTATAGATTCTGTAAATTCAATAATTTTCATAAATTACTAAAGGTCCAATCAATTTTATAAATTTTAAGTCTGTAAATATTATAAATTCTAATATGTTTCTAAAACCTATAAATTCTATAAATTTTATGTCATAGATTCTATGGATTCTACAAATTATTCAAGTCTCCTAGTTCTATAAATTCAAAAAATTCTGTAAATCTTATAAATTCTATGAATTCTATAAAGCCTAAAAATTCAGTGGCACAGAATTTATTCCCTTCACCCTTACTGGAACCATTTATCTCGCAGTTTAAGCGCTGCGATAGGAAATGTGAAAGAAAGAAATTCGGAAACATTTTTGAACATACAATAGATTTAATTGCTACTGCGAGTTAATACCGTTCTTACAATCGGCAATGATTAAAATCAAATGTTTCCTGTTTTTCTGGTTTTTCTCATTAAACTTGACGCATCGAGACTTGTGTCATTTAGCGTGAAATTTTGATGACGATATTTCCTGCTGCTAAATACGCTCTTTTAGCCGCGTAGGGCACTAACATCGTCCCAAAATTAAAGTCCTTTTCGAAACGCAAAAAGCAAATGAACTAACAAAATTAAATGTTTTCTGAATTTGTATAGTTTTTAGTGTAGTGTATAGTTATTAGGTACTAAATACCTGTTTTCAGGTTATACACTAAGAAACAGCACAACACATACTTGGTAGGTATATTTTAGAGACGCATTAAATTAAAGAAGAAAATGCGCTAGGTAATCAGGAACTAGCATTTATTGTTTCTTAATCCGTATATTAGGTGTCATATCATGGTGAACGGAAAAGAGAAATACTCTAAAACTTCCAAAAGTAGCCCTCCTATATTTTGACCAGCTTCCTAAATTGACCACTTTTTGACATTCTCTGAAATATTACGTATATTTTGTTGGTACAATTGAAGGAAACATTTCTTTTAAGCCCGACTTTGGATTTTCAAATTTTTAGGTTGTTTTATTCTTAAAACTAACCACCTCCATAGATTGACCAACATTTCTTAGTCCCTTGAATAGTGACTTTAGAAAAGCTACACAGAGTGATGAAAATGTATGGAAACCCCTAAAAATACATGGTTTATTCTTAGGTAATTTTCAATAAGGAATTTAATGGTGAGCTTGGTTGTGACCTTAATCTACATCTTCAGGGTCATTTGGAGGTCACAAACATATTTATTTATTTATTTTTACAATTGATCGCTCTTCTCGAATCCAATGTTAACAACAGGAGTTCCCCTATACAAAAATTGCCTTGACCTCAATATGACCTTGGAGATGAAGGTCAAGGTCATGACCAAGCTCACCATTAAATTAGGGAAACGGATACCCGGTGCAGGCGACTTTGAGAGGTGAGCAAGCGGGATCCCAGTCATCGATATTCAATGACCGCAATACTTCGGAGGTGATGAAATCCGAAAACCCATTTGAAAGAATGTCAAGATCACCATCAAGACTTTATGCAATGCATAAATCAGAGTATTTTATTAACCCAGGTGGTACTCCAGTCTGCCAACTGGACAATTCATCGTCGTCGTAGGCTGGCCCTATGGATTCTGGGAAGGGTCAAATACTGCATAACAGAAGTGATGCGAGCGGAAATTGTACATTGCGAGCAGCTCCATCCAGTGAATGAACTATTGACCTAGAAAAGGAAAATATGGATCTCTTGGTGATGCTACAGAAAAAGATGGACCAATTATTTGCCAAGCTAAGTGAAGAAATTGAGTATCTAAAGCGAGAAAATGAACTTCTAAAAATGAATCGGGATTCTAAAGAACATAACGGATTAGAGAGTATTGAACAAGAGAAAATTAACTGGTTCACTGATGAGGATGAATTAGAAAGAGAGACGGACTGGATCCTAAAGAAGAAAAAATAGTCCAGGAAGGGTAAGAAAAGAAAAGCTGAATCGTCACCTGAGGTTGAACAACTAAATGGTAGTAGAACTACAAGTACCGAATCGAAAGTAGCCCAACCCGAGGTAAATCAACCAAAAGGTAGCAAACCTACCAAGAACAGTGCATCAAAAACTGGTGCAACCGAAAGAAAAACCACACTAACCAATAAATATCGTGGGTGTATTCTGGACTCAGATTCCTATAGAAACTTATCTATGAAGCTGAATACTGAAAAGTATTAGTTGTTTTCCTATGAGGACAAACAAGATCGATCTATAAAATTTATGGCAAGAGGTTTGCATCACACTTGCTCAAGCACAGAAATAATGGAAGACTTGCAAAATAAAGGCCTTAAAATACTAGATGTTGTGAATATTGTCAAAAAAGAGAGAACAGAAAACCAGGAAGGAAGCCAAACTTTCAGTAAAAGAGGACTCTCTCTTTTTATGCTGGTATTTGATAACAAAGAGAATGTTCAAAATACTTATGGTATAACAGCAATTCGTTACCAAAAATGCAAGAAATGTCAGGGATTTAATCACTCCCAAAGATATTGCAGCCGGGATCCGAGATGTGTAAAATGTTCAGGTAAACATATTACCCAGGAATGTACAATAGGGAGAGATGTGCCAGCTAAGTGTATAAATTGTAAGGGTTAACATCCGGCCAATTATCGAGGCTGTGAGGTTGCCAAACTACTACAAAAATTAAGAGATAAAACACTAAAGCAATCGCAAAATTATGAAGTTCAAGCAACGCAGGGCAAAGAAGAACGTTTGCTCAGGTAGTGAAAGGCTCGGATTCAACCAAATATATGGGCTGTGAAAATAACCGAATTATGGAAAATAATATGAACAAAATCGAAGCTATTACAAAGCGGCTAGATGACCAAAGTAATCTGACCAACATGATATTTGATCAACTAAAGAAAATGCAACTCCCACAATGCAATCCGATAAAAAATGTTAAGAAAAGCACAACTTTCAGAATAGCAATCTAGAATGCGAATGGGCTTATGCAACATATTCTAGAAATAGAAATATTTTTAAATAAATTCAAACTTTAAATTATTTTGGTATATTCCAAATTGATAAATATTTATAAGAAGAGGAGAAATTGTTAAGAGTTTGCAATTCAGTTTCGATCTGCGAGCATGTGAAAAATAAATCATCTTTCAGTACATCTCATCAGGCTATAGCGACTGAACTGCTAATTTATTACACTGATTTTTTCCTATATATAGGAATCAACCGTGCACTTGTAGTATTAGTTTAGAAAGGGGAATGTAAAAATTCGCTAATACTACAAGTGCACGGTTGATTCCTATATATAGGAAAAAATCAGTGTAATAAATTAGCAGTTCAGTCGCTATAGCCTGATGAGATGTACTGAAAGATGATTTATTTTTCACATGCTCGCAGATCGAAACTGAATTGCAAACTCTTAACAATTTCTCCTCTTCTTATAAATATTTATCAATTTGGAATATACCAAAATAATTTAAAGTTTGAACATAGTAACCGCATGTATGCGTTAAATACAATAACATTGAAATTGTTAAAAGTTTAGAAAGGGGAATGTAAAAATTCGCTAATACTACAAGTGCACGGTTGATTCCTATATATAGGAAAAAATCAGTGTAATAAATTAGCAGTTCAGTCGCTATAGCCTGATGAGATGTACTGAAAGATGATTTATTTTTCACATGCTCGCAGATCGAAACTGAATTGCAAACTCTTAACAATTTCTCCTCTTCTTATAAATATTTATCAATTTGGAATATACCAAAATAATTTAAAGTTTGAACATAGTAACCGCATGTATGCGTTAAATACAATAACATTGAAATTGTTAAAAGTTTAGAAAGGGGAATGTAAAAATTCGCTAATACTACAAGTGCACGGTTGATTCCTATATATAGGAAAAAATCAGTGTAATAAATTAGCAGTTCAGTCGCTATAGCCTGATGAGATGTACTGAAAGATGATTTATTTTTCACATGCTCGCAGATCGAAACTGAATTGCAAACTCTTAACAATTTCTCCTCTTCTTATAAATTTTTAAATAAAGAAAAAATCGACATTTTCCTAATATCCGAAAGTCATTTTGTTTAATCTTAAAAGAAAATATGAAATACCATGTAGAAACAAAAATCGAAGAAGAAGCAATGCAACTAAGGATTCACATTAAACACAGACAGCTTACTGTCTCTGCAATATGTTGTCCTCCCCGGTATAACTTAAAAAGGTAGGACTATATTAAACTATTTAAATCGCTAGGCCGTGAATTTATTTTTGGAGGTGACTTTAATGCGAAAAATACCTATTGTGGATCTAGACTTATACGACGTCAAAGGGTAAAAAATTGTTTCAAGCTGGGCAGAAATCAAAATGTGGATTTTACTCTGGTGGTTCCCTAACATACCGGCCCAGTGGCGAAGCTAAGATACCGGACCTAATCGACTTCTATGTAGCAAAAGGTATATCTTAGAACTATATTCACATTGAAAACAGTAATTCTCTAGTATCGGATCACTCACCGGTTATCATGACAGTCAGTGAAACGATAAGTCAAAAGGAAAGTGCACTCAGATTAACAAATTCAAAAACAAGGAAAAAATCAATCTCCAGGTACCGATAAGAAATTCTCAACAGTTCGAAGACGAATTGGAACAACTCAATGAAATAATTCACTATGCTGCATTGGCAAGCAATTTCATTTTACAAAATAAGAAGACGATTAATATATCCTAACCAATGGAAGTTAGAGAGTTGGTAAGAGAAAACGTGGGGCTCGTAAAACCTGGCAAATTAATCGAACACGGGAGAACAAAACAATGCTTAACAATTTATGTATCAGTCTCAAACCTCTTCATAAAGAAGGTAAAAATGAATCGATCAACAGGTATCTAGCTAGCCTAACTGATGGAAAAAATTGTAATTACTCACTGTGGAAGGCGATGAAGGAACTCAAAAGACCTAAAATGCATGTGCCTCCACTTAAATAGGATGATGGGACTTGGGCAAGAAGTCACAAAGAGGAGGCTAATCTCTTTGCGGAGAATGTCCAGGGAAACTTCCAACCACTACCAAGACAAACTGTCAATGAAAATACAATGTCATTTCACAAGCTGGATGAGTTTGACATACGGCCAGTAACTCTCAAAGAATTAAAAGAAGAATTGAAAAGTAACATGAATGTTAAAAAAAGCCCTAGGGTATATGGCTGATTACTTGCCAAATTATTAAAGCTCTACCTTACACAGGATTTCGTAAGCTACTACACATAATCAATGCGACCCTTCGATTAAAATATGTTCCGCATGAATGAAAAATAGCAGAAGTAATCATGATACCAAAACCTGATAAACCACCTAATAATTAAAAATGGCCAAGCCAATTTCTCTACTGACAATTGTGTCAAAACTCTTTGAAAAATTATTACTAAATAAGTCTATTCTAACCAATAATTAAGGACCGACAACTAATTTCTCCACATCAATTTTAATTCAGAGAATAGCATTCTGTAATTGAACAGGTGCATAGAAAACAAACGTAATTGAAAGAACGTTAGAACGTAAAAAACTATGCTCAATCATATTCCTGGATGTCGCACAAGCATTCAATAAAGTTTGGCACAGTGGTATGGAATACAAGCTGCATATAGATCTGCCTAGGCAATTTTATGCCATACTAAGATCTTATTTATCCACTAGATATTTTCGGGTGAAATATGAGGATGAATACTCTGAGCTAAAGAAAATCTCTGCCGGTGTCCAGCAGGGGAGTATCTTAGCACCAATGGTGTATTTACTATACACAAGGGACATACCAACCACAAATTAAGGAAATGTCGCTGTTGCAACGAGCAAACTCCAGAGGATGACCAATGCGGTTTGTAACTGGAAAAAGCGTTGGCGAATCAAGCTTAATGAAACAAAATCAACGTCAATATAGAAATTAACTCGCGACACGTGCCATATGCAAATACAGATAAATACCTTGGCATGACCTTCGATGCCAAGCTCAAGTGGAGAGAGAGGCTTTGAGCTTACAATTCAAAGTAAGCTGCTGCTATATCGGCAAATTTTGAACCCGATATGGACCTACGGTATACAACCCTGGGGATGTACCAAGCAAACAAACGCCAAAATGATACAGGTTTTTCAAAACAAGGTTCTTCGTAGCATCGTCAATGCTCCGTGGCACACAAGAAATAAAGACGGACCTTCACAGGGACCTACGGATGGAATACATCAAAGATGAAATAAAAATGCATGCCGCAAAGCACGAAATAAGGCCCCAGGAACATGGGAACCTCTATGTTCGCCATATGATAGATAAACCTGTCGTTGAAAGAAGACTCCAAAGAACGAGGCCACTTTTTTAAATAGGTTTAATTAATTATATATGATGTAACCGATAGGAAAAGTAACCTGCAATTTTATAAATCCAAATGGCTCCTTTACGGAGCCTTTCAATTTTCTTTCATCAGGTGGCGGTGTTAACTAAGTTCTACCGAATCACAATTACTCACTAACAATTCCAACTCTGTTCAAAGTAATTTAGATTATCTTAAATAATGTTGTCTGAAATTACGATACGCATTTTAAAATTGTTTCCCTTGCGGCTTCGCAGTCCAATACTACAAGATGTTTATTCTCTTAAATTGGACATTTCACACCACAAAAACAAGACTGCGTACACGAAATGAATACAAGACAAACCATATACAATACATAAACCAAATAGTTTTTACGCGTATGTTCTTGTTTGTTAATTCCATTCTGCCTTAATATAGCAAGTCAAGAGCGACAGATAATTAAAATTCCATCATGAAATCATCTGGTATTAATTTAATTCGTATATAAATTAAATTTAATTTATTCACTTAATCGTATATTCCTTCTTTTAATTTTTTTATTTTTTTTGTTGATAAAATATAAAAGATAAACTAAAGCATGAAATACTAAATAATTATGTTTATTAAAATTGTATTCTGCGTATTTATGATATTTGCTGGAACACAAAGAACAAAAAAAAAAATGTTTTGAAACTCTTCATGTTTGTTTTACCCTTAATCGGCTCATCGTTCGTACGAAACGCAGTTTAACATTATAATTTAATTGCGGTTATGTGTGGAAATTTGTGTTCAAATAAATAACAACTTGAGTTCTCACCACCAAAAAAACGTTTTAATGTACATACACATAAAAAAACAACCGAAATTGGCAGATGCGTGTTCCTACTCCCTATATACCTACATAATGTAATCTCGTACATATGATTCAAGGGGATTTAAAAAACAATACAAAATATTTATAGTTTCTAGGTCAAATTTAATTCATTCATAGAAAGCTGATATGATCGCAGCCGAGCATAGAGATGAAATGTGGAACCAACCACTAAAAACATTTACGAAAGGAATAGGTGTGCAAGTTAAGTAGTTTCAAGATATAGATGACGAAGGTACAATAATTTCATTCATTAATTTTCTGGAAATGTCCGTGTTTTAGTAATCCATATAAATAAAGTCCAATAAAAGGGGTGTTAAGCATAATATCGGACTGAATTAATGTTGACCATGAAACATCGTTCGATTTTGTGTAAAGGGGACACACTTTTTTTTTTTAAATATACGCGAGATTGTAATCTAGAAGGGTATTTCATCATCAGCTGATGATATGGTCGACTTAATTAGCATTTTTATTTTTATATGTACACACGAAAGTATATGATGCAGATACGACATGACTGACAAAACTGTTTTTTTTATTTTATTTTGTGGGGCTGGAATATTCCTAACGAGGATATTAGAAACAGGTTTTTATTCGAGATGAAATTTTCATTTTTATATTATGTGTTGTATAAGGAGATTTGGCGGGAGGAACGATTTAAATTCAACGATTGTATTTTCAAATTTAAATTAATTCACAGATTTCTGATAGTGCAGCTGGTTGGTTTTAGAGCTATGGGAAAAATATAAATTTTTACTACAAATGAGGGGGAGTTTTTTAGTTTGAATGTTTAGAATATTTCTGTTCATTTATTTTTTTTATAAATTTCTCTATTAGAATATCCAGCTGAATCTGATTTAAATTCTTAATTTTGGATTGATAAATTTCCAATAATTTGGTGATTATTTGATTGTGTTCTGTCATACATAGTGAACCTTTCCTGTCCTGCGATTTGGTTACATGTTAAATTCTGTTAGACTAAGCAAACGTGTACCTATAGTTAGTCATAGTTTTCGAATATTTTTTTAATTTTGTGGAAAATGGATAAATATTAAAAAAAAAAATCTAAATTTATATACAGACTACATTTCCATCGTACAAGGGACCATTTTTGGGTACTAGGGAAATAAGAAATTGATTTGATGGTCTGTCTAAAAATCTCTACTATAATAGCTATCATTAAAAAACAATCATACATAAATGTTGTCTTTTTCTATGGTGAATTTTCCATTATTGGGTTGAGAACATATTTGTTAATGCTTTAACATACTTGCTTAATTCCTTCCGCTGGCGCTACACCCTGTATCAACGATGATTCTCTAAATTGGTAGATCCTCCGCAAAGGAATGAATGCCAAAGACAGTGACTGATTGTGTTTGGTCCCTTTTGATGCCCTATTGAGCCTCACATGATGCCCCTGCTTTTATTAATACCGACTCTAAGGCCTCTTTAGTGGTCATGAACGAAGTACGTGCCCAAACCACCTTAGCATTGACGATTTTATGAATCCGTTAGTGTCAGTTTTATCGAGATCGTTACTGATCTCGTGATTTATTCGCATTCTCTATGTGGCACTCTCTTTAATAGAATCAAGAACTCTTATGATGTTTCGCTCTACAGCAATTTTCTGTTTTTTTTTTGTGCTATCAGTGTCCAAGACTCTCAACCAAAGATGATAACTATCAGCTATATCTTATCAGCGCTTTGTAGATGTAAAGTTTTAATTTGCGCGAAGATAGATATTTGAACTCATTCACGTTCTCATATTGCGCTGGAACTGAAATAAATTCTTGTCGCATCTGCCTTCTCGCGGTGACCATGTGTTTAGTCTTCGTTTCGTTAATCTGAATGGAAATTTGTGGGGCTGTTAATCCCGACAGAAAGAAGGCACCTTTCAGTGATGAAGTTATGGCGCAGATTGCAAATATCGTCAGCGCAGGCTAATAGCTGGATTGATTTATAATACAGGCAGCTGCGCTGCGCCATATTGAGCTGGCGAATGACGTACTCTAATGAAAAGTTGATGAGAGTTTCAACTCTTGGGCCTCCATGCCGTACTCCAGATGTTATGTCTCATGCAATAAAAGCAAATAAATAAATTTTGACGGTATGCCTAAGTAGGACAATACGTCCTATAATACATCCTACTTAATTCTGTCATACGCCTGTTGAAAGTTTAAAATTTTCTTGCTATAATTTGACAATTTACCGCGATAAAGTTGCCAACGTTAGCCTTTCTGGAGCAAATCTAAACCGCGGTAATTGTTGCAGTTTAACCGATCTCTTTTTTATGAAGATAACAGATAAAAGCCCTCTCCCACTCGACTGGGACGTCTTCTCTAGACAGAATGTCTGCCGAGGGCGGACTTAGTGTACATTTTTAACTCACCTGATTTATTGCGAGTAGCACTGCGACATGGATGAAATTCCGTGGATATTTCTTTTATGCCACAATCTCTGTCTCACAGGCTAGAATTGTGTTTATGTATCTATTGCTCATGCCATTATCGCTTCTATTGTGAGTATAGGCGATTAAGGAATTTCCTCGCAGTCATATTGGCGTTAAGAGATTTTCTTTTTCTTTAATTTTATTGGCGTGTGCGATCTTCTCCCAAATAGCACCGAGACAATCATCGTCCAATCAGAGAATTTAGGATCTTGATGGATTTTGGTCTACGGTTGATATTGCAGCATCGGTTACCGTCGTTTAATGATGTTCCACAGTTCTTGTACGGAGTAAGAAAATAGGTTATTCTCCAAGAATCCTGATACAGTAGTCATCTTCGAGGTGGTCCGTAAAACCATCTGGAAAAAGTTTCATTTTCCATAATTTATGAAAAATGATTCTAACTAGTACTTTGCATGCAGCTATCAGTCCTAGCGGATCGAATATCCTGCTCGCTTTGCTTATTGACACTCGTTTAATAAATGCACTAACTTGATCGAGTTGTATCTAGAGTTCTCATTATTGAATTCAGTTAGAAGGTTTCACATTTTTGTTCTTATGCAGTTAATGTAGACTGGTTCGATACTTTTCCCGTAGTATCTCGTCGATTATACGGACAGTTTTGGTTAGCAGTAGTTGGAATTGATGAAAGAGGATTTTCGACAAAGAACTCCCCAGGCAGTTTAATGGTTTATCCATAGACTAATTCTACCGGTGAGCACTTTAGATCTTCTTTCACTGTTGCTCGGATGTCAAGTAAAATGATTGATATTTCCGAGCTCCAATGAGATGTGTTGCTTCTGGCCGTTAACGCGGCTTTGAGTTGCCGGTGGAAACGTTCTACCATGCCATTGGCTAGTGGGTGGCAAGCCGTTGTACATATGCGGTTTGAGCCAATGAGTTTTGTTAACTCGGTAAAAAGCTTGGACTCAAATTGCGTTCCTTGATCAGTAGTGATGGTTAGGGGTACGCCGAATCGAGATACGTAATTGTTGACGAATGTGATGGCAATGGTTTTTGCAGACATATTGGTCATGCAGTACGCTTCGGGCCAACGAGTGAAGCGATCGACACAAGTAAGTAAATATGTGTATCCATTAGATGGAGTAAGTGGACCTAATATGTCCAAATGGATATTTGAAAGCACAACAATCATATTGTTCATTGCTCCGATTTGTTCCGAATTAAGTAAGGTGTGGTTTCTCCTACAATGATTACATCTTTTCGTCGATATACAGTTGAACACTGAGCGATTAATATTTAGATAATTAAATCACCTGCGACTCAACTTAAGTACCTTACATCGATCATCCAATGGCAACGCCAAGATAAATATATGTGGAGGAAAGATTCCACGCAGTGGTTGTTTTCTGTGATTTTAACCTCTTACCTCTTTCACCGCGTTGAAATTTTTATCGTCCTGAAATGTTTTAAGTTCTTCATGAGTGTCTATTCTTCCTAGAAGAAACTCAAAATACTGTTGAATAGTTATATACTCCGTTAAAGTTAGGTTTTTGTTAATTAAAAAAATATTTGAGTGATACAGTGAAAGTGAAAAACCACATAAAAGAAACCTTACAACAGTTCGATTAAACACATAATAAATAAATAACTAGGTGATTGAAAACCATTGACAAGCAATCGTATAGAGAGTGCTACGTAGATCTGAGTATATCGAATTATTGTAATAGTCAAACGTGTCAAAAGTGTGACACAAGTATTATCAAAAGTGTAGTCAACATTGTGGTTAGAAGTGTAATCAAAAGTGTAGTCACATGTGT
Source organism: Tipula helvola (assembly GCA_963556165.1). Lineage (NCBI taxonomy): Eukaryota > Metazoa > Arthropoda > Insecta > Diptera > Tipulidae > Tipula > Tipula helvola. The sequence continues at coordinate 106,015,497 of OY744481.1, forward strand.
AACCAAAAGTGTAGTCACGAGTGAAGACAAAACTGTAGTAACATGTCTAATCAAAAGTGCAGTCAAAAGAGTTGCCACAAGTGTAGACAAAAGTGTAATCAAAAGTTTAGTCAAGTTTGTAGTAACAAGTGTGGTAAAAAGTGTAGTCACAAGTGTAGAGACAAATGTAGTCAAAAGTGTAGTCAAAAGTGTAGTCAAATATGTAGTCAAAAGTATAGTCAAAAGTATATTCAAAGATGTAATTAAAACTGTAGTCAACAGTGGTCATAACTTTAGTAACACGTCTTGTCAGAAGTGTACTCATAAATGTAATCAAACGTGTAGTGAGAAGTGTAGTCAAAAGAGTAGCCAAAATTGAATTCAAAAGTGCTAAGCTTTAGACTACACTTATGTATACACTGTTGACTACACTTTTGACTACACTTGTGACTACACTTTTGACTACACATTTGAGTACACTTTTGACTACACTTTTAACTACACTTTTGACTTCATTTTTGACTTCACTTGTGACTACACTTTTGACTACACTATTGACTACACTTTTGACAACCATTTCAACTACACATTTGACTGCAATTTTTGACCAGATTTGTGATTACAATTACATACTACACTTTTCATTTTACTTTTGAATACACCTTTAACAATACTGTTGAACTACACTTTTGAATATACTTGTGACTACGCATTTTGCTACACTTTTGACTACACTTTCGACTACTCCATTGCCTACACTTTTGACTACAATTTTAACTTCACTTTTGACTAGACTTTTGACTACTCATTTCTCATTTGACTACACTTGTGATACACTTTTAACTTCACTTGTGATTGTGATTAAACATTCGACAATTCGTTTGACTACATTTTTGACTAAACTTTGGAAACACCTTTGGCTATATTTGTGACTACACTTTTAACTACACATTTTACTACTCATTTGACTACACTTTTTACTACACTTTTTCCTACACTTTTGACCACACTTGTGACTTCACTTTTGTTTAAGCCTGTCACTACACTTGTGACTACACTTTTGACTACACATTTGAGTACACTTTTGACTACACTCTTGACTACACCTTTGACTATACTTGTGACTACACTTTTGACTTCATTTTGACTACAATTTTGACTACACTTTTGACCACACTTGTGATTACACATTGGACTACATTTTTGTCTTCACTTTTGATTACACTTTTTACTACACTTTTGAACACCCTTTTGACTACACTTCAAATCAAAAGTGTAGTCAAAAGTGTAGTCAACAGTGTAGTCAAAACTGTAATCAAAAGTGTAGTCAAATATGTAGTCAAAAGTATAGTCAAATGTATATTCAAAGGTGTAATCAAAACTGTAGTCAAAAGTGGACATAATTTTAGTAACACGGATTGTCAGAAGTGTACTCATAAATGTAATCAAACGTGTAGTGAGAAGTTTAGTCAAAAGAGTAGCCAAAATTGAATTCAAAAGTGGAACGCTTTTGACTACACTTATGTCTACACTTTTGGCTACAGTTTTGACTACACTTGTGACTACACTTTTGACTACACATTTGAGTACAATTTTGACTACACTTTTAACTACACTATTGATTTCATTTTTGACTTCACTTGTGACTACACTTTTGACTATAATTTTTCCACTTGTGACTACCTTTTTGATTATACTTTTGACTTCACTTGTGACTAAACCTTTGACTATGCTTTTAACTACACTTCTGAATACACACGTGAATAAATTTTGACTACACATTTGATTATACATTTAACTACACTTTGGATACACCTTTGACTACACTTTTAACTACACATTTTACTACTCTTTTGCCTACACTTTTACTACACTTTTTCCTACACTTTGGACTACACTTTTAACTACACTTGTTGCTACACTTGTGACAACACATGTGACTACACTTTTGTTTAAGCCAGTGACTACACTTTTTACTATACTTGTAACAACACTTTTGAATATACTTGTGACTACACTTTTGACTACACGTTGACTACATTTTATTACACTTTTGACTAAAATATTGACTAAATTTATGACTACTCCTTTGACTACACTTGTAACTACACTTTTGACCACACTTGTGACTACACATTTGACTACATTTTTGTCTTCACTTTTGATTACACTTTTTACTACATTTTTGAACACCCTTTTGACTACACTTCAAATCAAAAGTGTAGTCAAAAGTGTAGTCAAAAGTGTAATCAAAAGTGTAGTCAAGTGTGTAGTCAAAAGTATAGTCAAAAGTATATTCAAAAGTGGAGTCAAAACTGTAGTCAAAAGTGGTCATAACTTTAGTAACACGGATTGTAAGAAGTGTTCTCATAAATGTAATCAAACGTGTAGTGAGAAGTGTAGTCAAAAGTGTAGCCAAAAGTGTAGACATAAACTTTTGGCTACACTTTTGACTACACATTAAATGTGTCAAATGTGAAGTCAAAAGTGTAGTTAATAGTGTATTCAAAATTGTACTCAAATTTTGAGTACAATTTTGACTACACTTTTAACTACACTTTTGACTTCACATTTGACGTCACCTGTGACTACCCTTTTGACCATACTTTCCACTACCTATTTGATTACACTTTTGACTACGCTTGTGACTACCCTTTTGACTACACATTTGACTGCACTTTTGTTTACACTTTTGACTACACTTTTGACTTTACTTATGATTTCACTTGTGACTAAACTTTTTACTACACATTTGAGTGCACTTTTGACTACGCTTGTGACTACACTTTTTATTACGCTTTTGATTACACTTCTGGATACACATGTGACTAAATTTTGACTACACATTTGACTACACTTGTGACAACCATTTTAACTACACATTTGACTGCAATTTTAGACCACACTTGTGATTACAATTGACCAACATTTTTACTACACTTTTTATTTTACTTTTGAATACACCTTTGACAACACTATTGAACAACAGTTTTGACTTCACTTTTGACTATACTTGTGACTACGCTTTTTGCTACACTTTTCACTACACACGTGAATAAATTTCGCCTGCACATTTCACTACACGTTTAACTACAATTTCGACGATTCCTTTGCCTACACTTTTGACTACAATTTTAACTACACTTTTGAATACTCATTTGACTATACTTGTGACACACTTTTAACTTCACTTGTGATTGTGACTACAAATTTGACTATTCGTTTGACTACACTTTTGACTAAACTTTGGAAACACTTTTGGCTATACTTATGACTACACTTTTTACTACACTTTTTCCTACACTTTTTACTACACTTTTAACTACACTTGTTGCTACACTTTTGACCACACTTGTGACAACACTTTTGTTTAAGCCTGTGACTACACTTTTCAGTACACTTGTAACTACACTTTTGAATATACTTGTGACTACACTTTTGACTACACGTTGACTACATTTTGTTTACACTTTTGACTAAAATGTTGACTAAACTTATGACTACACTTTTGACTGCACTTGTGGCTACACTCTTGACTATACCTTTGACTACTCTTGTGACTACACTTGTGACTACACTTTAGACTTCATTTTGACTACAATTTTGACTACACTTTTGACCACACTTGTGACATTTGACTACATTTTTGTTTTCACTTTTGATTACACTTTTTAATACACTTTTGAACACCATTTTGACTACGCTTCAAATCAAAAGTGTAGTCAAAATTGTAGTCAACAGTGTAGTCAAAAGTGAAGTCAAAAGTATAGTCAAAAGTATTTTTAAAGGTGTAGCCAAAACAGTAGTCAGGAGTGTATCCAAAAGTGTAGTCGAAAGTGGTCAACACGTTAGTAACACGTCTTGTCAAAAGTGTACTCATAGATGTAATCCAACGTGTAGTGAGAAGTGTAGTCAAAAGAGTAGCCAAAATTGAAGTAAAAAAAAAGCTTTTGACTACACGCTACGCTTTTGACTACACTACGTGCTACACTTTTGACTACACTTTTGACTACACATTTGAATACCATTTTGACTACACTTTTAACTACACTTTGACTTCATTTTTGATTTCACTTGTGACTACACTTTTGACTACACATTTGATTGCACTTTTGAGTACACTTTTGACTTCACTTATGATTTCACTTGTGACGACAGTTTTACTATACTTTGCACTTGTGACTAAATTTTTGATTATACTTTTGACTACGCTTGTGACTAAACTTTTGATTACGCTTTTGACTACACTTCTGAATACACACGTGAATACATTTTGACTACACATTTGACTATACATTTTACTACACTATTGACTAAACTTTTGACAACCATTTTAACTACACATTTGACTGCAATTTTTGACTACACTTGTGATTACAATTGACTATCATTTTTACTACACTTTTCACTTTACTTTTGAATACACGTTTGACAACAGTTTTGGACTACAGTTTTGACTTTACTTTTGACTATACATACCTTTGACTACAATTTTGACTATACTTGTGACTACGCTTTTTGTTACACTTTTGACTACACACGTGAATAAATTTCTCCTGCACATATCACTACACGTTTGACTACACTTTTGACTACTTCTTTGCCTACACTTTTGACTACAATTTTAACTACACTTTTGACTAGAATTTTGACTACTCATTAGACTAGACTTGTGACAACACTTTTAACTTCACTTGTGACTACTCGTTTGACTACACTTTTGACTACACTTTGGAAACACTTTTGATTACACTTTTGTCTATACTTGTGACTACACTTTGGACTACACTTTGGACTATGCTTTTAACTACACTTTTTCCTACACTTTTGACTACACTTTTAACTACAATTTTTGCTACACTTTTGACTACACTTCTGATTACACTTTTGATTAAGCCTGTGACTACACTTTTGACTACATTTGTAACTACACTTTTGAATATACTTGTGACTACACTTTTGACTACAAGTTGAAAAACTTGTGACTACACTTTTGACTGCACTTGTGGCTACACTTTTGACTACACTTCTGACTACACTTAAAATGTCTTGAAATGCAATTATCGGTTTTTGTAACTCAGGGACACAAGTGCTGAAATAAAACTTCCGTCCATAAAAAGTCTAATAGTAGTATTTTACAATCTCCGCCTGCTATACAAACTGACATGGATGCTTTCCAGAAAATGTTATCTTCTTTTATATCACGATATAGTCATTTCGTAATAGGCGGTAACTTCAATTTTAATATCCTTGACATGTCGCACAAATTTCACGACTTTTTAAAAGCAAATAGCCTTTTCTCAGTTTTGTTTTTACCAACTCGTGGTTCATCATGGCTAAATCAGTTTATTGTTTCATTACCGGATCAGGCTAACATTTTGTGGTTCAGACAGTACTCTTTGCCACTTATATCTGATTATGATTTTCTACTCATCTCCTATAAAGTTAAATCCAAACGTGTCAAAATTCGGAATAAGCTAATACACGACTATAATAACATAGATAATGATGCAATCTCTTATTGCCTTGTGGGCGCTGATTAGGGTCAAATGTATTTGACCGATAATATTAATTCCATGTTCCACTTATTTTATGAGTGCTTATACTCTATTCATGACAACTGTGTCTTGGTGAAACGAACACTGGATGGCCAATCTGCAGCTCCTTGGTTTAATTTTAAAATTGCTAATATAATATTACTTCTGGATCAAGCCTTTGCTAAATTTCAGAAAACTTTCGATATTAGTACCGCAAAATATACCAGAACGAACGAAATTGTGTTACTGTTTTGATTAGAGTCGCTATTATTACTTCTGGTAACCATAAGCTATCTATGGCTAGAATTTGGGAAAATATTAATTCGATTGGCATAGGGAAAAGTAGGTCTGATGTTTCAATTTACATTGACCCTGCTGTAGTAAATTCCTATTTTTGCAGCATACCCAGCAAGTTGGTTGTCATTCCTCTTCCGCATTTTAATGCTACAAGTAGTGTCACGGCTGATTTGTTTTCAGTTACCTGTGTAATGGAATTAGATATTCTGAAAAGTATTTATAGCATAAAATATACACAGCTGCTAATGATGCAATTAATTTAACATTTCCAAAGAAGATATTACTCCTCTATAAAGTTATCATTAATCAAGTTCCTGTTTATTTATACAATAAAATAAAAATTGGTTCAGCTCGAAACAGCAACATAGTACTGCCGGTTAACCATTCCAGGGTTTACAACAACTCTCCATTGTTTAATTTGTTCACAAGATGAAATCTGGTTCCGGTGGAGATAAGAAGTGTTAAAACTTTTGCTAGATTTAAAATGTTATTGTTCGAATTTGTTAAGAGTAAATTTTAATTTTGTGTAGATGTTTGGGATAGAATAGCTTTGCTTTATCCACGATTGATAAATAAAATAAATAAATGTAATCTCATCTTTTGATAATTCTGATTGGAATATGTACATCAATAAGTTTTAATGAATAATAGGTATGTAAGAGCTCTAGCGAAGTAGTGGACTGCTCCTTACTACCTATCCAGAACGCATAAAATTATTTCCGGCCCAAAAAGTTCTTAGGAGGTGGACACCAAAATGTTCAAAAAATGCTATTTTGATACCGAACAACTTGGAACTTGGCCGATTGTGGAAATTACAACGGCAGGTATAAATAGCTCTCTGATAAGCGATGGTCCTTACTATACTGCCTACTCAAAACATGAAGACATATTTTCGGGCCTCAAAGTTTCTAGCAGAGAAAAATACAATTTTGGTCTTATATTTAATGATAAAAGTAAAACGAAAAAAACTGAGACGGGACAAAAATATTTTAATTTTATGTTAGTTTTTCGTATAAAAAATTAAACTGGGATGGGATGGGCATGGGATAGTGTGGCCTGATGAACATTTTCATTTTTTCTGGGATGAAAAACTAGGGTAACTTCACTTGCTTCGAATTTTCCACGAATTTTCACGAGGAACTGGAAGCACGTTTTGCGACTTATGAATATTGACAAAAGTCTTCAGTGCTATCCATACATCCATAGTAATTTTCAGCTAAACACTGCCGACAAATTTCGATTTAATTTTTTATTTTCGGCTAGGATAACACAATCTGCATTACCGATATTTTACATTTATTTGTCAAATCGATGTATATGGTTGATTAAAATGTAACTTGACATCAAACAGATGTATTAAAAATGAGCACCCTGTTATAACTCAGTGTATGATTTAGTAGACATTTTGTGTTAAAACAATTTAGATTATATTATAGTCAGCAATAAACTTTGTAGTTTTACAAATATCGAATAAATTCTGTATGCACTAGAAACGTAAAAATGTATAAATATTATAAGTGATAACGATAAGCGTAATTCAATACTTTTGAACTATATTGGCAAGAAAAAAAAATGTAACACTTGGAAGTATTTACTTACAAATATACTGTAGACTGTAGACTGGTTGGCGGCACACAATAAAACAACAATAATACAATATAATTATCATTTCCGGAAATATCATTTTATTCGGAAAAATATTCGACAACAAAATATTTATAAATTTTCCTACATATGTATACTAATCGATCCATTATATATTTTTCTGCCGTCGATCATTTAGCCTATAAAAATTGCGATAAAAAATAATTTAAATTGAATAAAGTACCATAGTGTTGCCGTATTACTATATCTAATATCATAATCTATGCAAATTTATTTATTATTATTCTATTCTGTTTATTTGTGTATATTTAGCAAAAACTAAAAACTATTATTTCCAGTATGAAAATTTTTGAGAGCGTTACATAATTTTGTTTATAACTACATATTACACTGTTTATGATTTCTGTATATATTTGTTTTGTGTATTTGATAGCGAATTTCAAATATATAAAATAGAATTATATAAAATCCGTATACATATCTACAATTGAAAAAATAAATAAATTTTTTATTACAGTACTTACAAAATGAGATCATCACAAGTGATATTTTGAATAACAATGTGATCTTATTGTTATTAACTATATAGCTGTTTTTGTGTACATTTATATTGTATAATTTTTTTATATGGTTATGGGTATTATGTAAATTTGGTGGCCATGAATTAGAGCGAAGGGATTAGATTTGCGTGATGTTGAATTTTGTGTGATCGATTAACTGGATTTCTTTATTATATTTTGTTTCCTCATGCCTATCTACACAATAGACTAAACGTATAGTGGATCTTGCATGATCACTGTTGAGGGCTTTCGACAGTACATAAAATAAACATAAAAATTGGTATAGTATTAATCATTTACCTTTTTAAAAGTCACGTTCTTAACCGGTAGTTTATTATATGTATACTTTAAAGAACGGCAAGCATGGTGAATCTAAATTTCTGGCACTTGCATCAAACCATTAAATAGATTGATTAAAAATTCTTACCTCGCCAGGATTCTTGTTTTGAATTTTGTAAATTAATATCGTCACAACCACTTTATTCCTTACTGCTTAAATGGCTCTCTTAAATATCCAGTTTAAATTCGTGTAACTTTGAACATTGTTCGAATAAACTTTATCTTTTAATTCATCTCGGCTCTTACAGATATTACAAACTTTTTTTGTAATGGCCAGTTACACAATCAATTGGGTGAGTGCCTCCACTAATATGTAAGAGTTATTTGGCAAAATGTCTCGCTTCTTCATCATTGGTAAGTTGAACTCTCATATTTGTTCTTAATTGTACTTTCTTCTCTCGAGGCTAGAGAAATTATTGCTAAAACTTGATTTTGAAAAAGGAATTGAAGCTGTAGATTGCATATACTGGATGAAATCGCCGAAATTATTGCTCGGTGATGTCATAATATCTAAAAAACCAATACCAATTTTTGTTCGTTTTATTTCAGAACGGTTAAATATGATGTTTTTCAAGAATTATTTATCTTTCAAAAATGTTTCCCTAAGTCAAATTGGATTAGAAATGAACACACGAATTTACTACTGTAATCAGTATCTAACGAAATAAAATTATTCGACTCTGCAAGCTGCATTTAGGGCTAAGCGAACGGATAATAAAATATCTAGTGTTTTCACTAAAGGTGGATTGGTATACGTGCTATTCAAGAATAATAGCAAACCAGCTGTACTGAGAAGCATCGATGACCTTCATAATGCTATAAAGCAATATAATTCTGCAATTAATTTAAATACCGTAACTTTCATTGATGTAACCATGGCTGAAATATTCAATAAAAATCAACTCATTTAGGAGAAATCATCAATAACATCTGCGAACATTGATGTTAATTCAAACATCGCCACAATTAACACATTATAATGATGATATCAATAATAAAAGTTCTCTGGACATGAGGAACATTGTCTTGAAGTCATCGCTCTCCAATAATGATTTTGCATTTAACTTTTGCCATCTAAATCCTGGTAGTCTGGTTGCTAACTTCGATGAATTTAAACTAATTATGAAAGATATTCACTTTCATGCATTTGCTGTGTCTAAAACTTGGTTCAAAACCAAACACTCTTATCAGTGCTAGCAGCTTGATGGTTTTACGTTACTCCGTAAAGAACGTGCAGGTCGGCGAGATGTAGGTGTCGCTATTTATGTTAGAAAAGAATTGAATCCTAAACTTATTTATATTTATAGGAGTGATTTATTGTCCACCCAAAATATAATTTATCAATGATTTTGAAATTATATTGGATCTAAATTCAGTGAAGTAATAATTGTTGGGGACTTTAATTGTAATTGTCTTAGTGCTAAACCAAATGTTTAAAAAAATTCAAATCATTAATGTCTTCTTTTGGTCTAAACTTAATTTCAAAAGAGGCCACTAATTTCATGGGCAAAGCTACGTTAATTGATTTAGCGTTTGCTAATTATCCTGTCAATTTTCGTACTTTCACGCAAATCTCTGTCCAAGGAATTACTACTACTCATGATTTGATTTATGGTTCCTATGCATTTTATACTGGGAATTATAAGGTGAATACGCAATTTAAATTTGTGAGGAAATTTCGTAATATTGACAGGGATGCTTTATTTTTGGCTGCCAGCTCTTCAGACTGGAATAGTCTTTATTCGTTATGCGATGTAAATGAGCAACTATCAATTTTTAATGCTTTTGTATTGAATTTTATTAAATTAGATTAACTTTGGTAATGACATTCTCAGGTACCGAAATATTCGCGATTTTCTTCACGAAAACTGGAAACGAAATTAAACTGAATTCAATCGGTTAGAATATATCAGAGCTAGAAATAAAGTAAATAATTTGAATTGAAGTCCACAAAACGCCAATTTTTCAATGATCGTTTTAACAAAACTTCTCATATAAATTATTCTGGAAAAATTTTAGGGCTTACATTCATTCTCCTGGTGCTGACTCGAAATCCAATATAACTCCAGAAGAGTTTAATAAATATTTTGGTTCGGTTTTCCTTGAAAGTAATAATAAGTTGAATTTAAATACGTTACAATATAGTTCTGAAAAAGCTTTCTATTTTCGTAATGTTTCTAATCATGCAGTTTCCCTTCATTTTGATAGAATTAAATCCGGCACGGCTGGTGCTGATGGCATATCACTTATTTTTATGAAACTTCTAATGCCAATAGTTTTGCCCCATTTAACCTATCTAATAAATTCAGTACTTACTAAATCTGTGTTTCCAGATACGTGGCAAATAGCCGTGGTTACACCTATTCCTAACACACGGGTCCCAATAACTGTGCACGATTTTCGCCCAATCAGCATTTTACCAGTGCTATCCAAACTATTTGAAAGAATTATTCAATACCAAATAAACGGTCATATAACAAAGTATAACTTGTTAAATGACCCTTTATTTGGTGGATGACATTACTTCTAATATAGAAGATGGTAAATTTGGTATTCTAGTTTTTTTTAGATTTTTCTAAGGCGTTTGATAAAGTTGACCATACAACCTTACTGATGAAGCTATGTAAAGAGTATAACTTGTCTAAATGTGCTTGTCAATTAGCCTTTTTTTATTTACATTTAAGACAACAATCAGTAAAATATTATGAAAATTGTAGTTCAACTATTAGTATTACATCTGGAGTTCCTCAAGGTTCGACTTTAGGGCCAATATTGTTCTCTCTTTACATAAACGAAATATGCAAAGTCGTTCAACAAACTAATAATACTTACTATCATCTTTATGCTGATGATTTGCAATTGTATTCGTTCGGAGATTTCGACTATGTTGATAATGTAGTACATAATCTAAATATTACCTTAACCAAAGTATTTGATTGGTCAACCGTACATAAACTCCAAATTAATCCCAATTAATTCAAGCTATTATCCTTTCGAATAAAAAGCAAGTAATTATACCGTCTATTCATCTGGTAATTGATAATCAAAGGATTGATTTCTATGATCAAGTCAAAAGCTTGGGTTTGTTCATAGATAATAAATTAAACTGGTCAGTTCATGTTAATAATCTATGCGGTAAAATATACGGGATTTTAAGTAAACTCTGGAGCACAGCAATGTTTATTTCAAGTGATGTAAAACGTCATATTATTCGAACTCTAGTGGGTCCTTTGATATCATACTGTGCTCCAATATATCTGAACTGTTCCAAAAAATCCTTTAAACAATTCAATGTTGCTTTCAATTCGTGTGCAAGGTACCTACATATTTTTGAAACATATTGGTGAACCTATTTCTGTTTTGTCGAAATGACCTTAAATAAATATCTAGAACTATCAGCATTATGCTTTATGTGTAGTTTGCTTCAGAAGCGAACTCCTAGTTATCTATATGAAAACCTTAACTTCAGTACGTCGAAACGCACATTAAATTTGAATCTGTCTAAGTCATGTACGTTTAAACCGAGACAACGATCTTTCTTTGTCCATGGAGTAAAACTATGGAATAATATTCATCCATGTGCTAAAGCTGCGTCTAGTTTGTACAACTTCAAAAAACTGTATGATGAAACCAGTAACATGAATTAATTCTTATTTCTCTCTCTTTTTGTTATCCTGACCTCAATTATCCTATCTGATTTCCTATTTCCTTTTCCTTACCTTAATTATGCGTTTAAATATTAAATATTATTATTAGGTTGTTCAGAAATTAATGCAGGTTTTCAACCATTTTATTTAAAACGACATATCTCAGTTTAGAATAAATTTTATTAATCGAAATAAGAACCATTAGAATCTACACATTGTTGCCAACAAGATACAAGTTTATTAATTCCAGTAGCTTAGAATTATGTAGTTCTAGAAGCGACGAATTCTTCGAAGGCATTTTTGCGGCATTTTGGTCGTTGAATATTTTTTTTTTGTAAAAAGTGGTCGAGATGCTTGAAAAAGTGCTAGTCGGTTGGCAAGAGGTCTGGTAAGTATGGTGGATGAGGTAGAGCTTCGTCGCCAAGTTGGTTCAACTTCTGCAGCGTCGGTTGTGCAACATGTGGTCGAGCATTATTGTGCCGAAGAATTGGGCCCTTCCTATTGACTAATGCTGGACCCAGATGTTTTAGTTCTTTATGCATTCTGTTAGTTTGTTGACAACATTTCTCTGCTGTGATATTTGCGCCAGGGTTCAAGAAGCTCTAGTGGATAATTCCGGCTGACGACCACCAAACAGTCACCATAGGCTTTTTTTTGATGCAGCTCAGGTTTGGAGAAGTGTTTAGGAGCTTTGCCACGGTCCAACCACTACGCTGAACGTCGTCGGTTTTCGTATAGAATCCACTTTTCATCGCACGTCACAATGCGATCGACAAATGGTTCGTTTTTGTTGCGCAAAAGAAGTGAAGAGCAAATTTCATAACAGCGATTTTTTTTGGTTTTCGTTCAATTCGTGTGGCACCCATTTGTCGAGCTTCTTCAACTTTCCAATTCGGATCAAATGTTCCGAAATTAATCCAATACTTACGCCTAGGTCCCCTGCAAGCTCTCGAATAGTCGTGCGTGGGTTTGCTTCCACCAAAGCCTTCAATTCATCGTCATCAATGGCAGAGGGACGTTCTCGACCTTTCTCATCTTCAAGACTGAGTTCACCACGACGAAATTTTTGAAACCAACGTTGTATTGTGCATTCGTTAACACTTCCTTGACCCCAAACTTCATTGATGTTTCGAGCCGTTTGTGCTGCACTGCGGCCGAGTTTAAATTCATACTAGTAAATTTGGCAAAATTCTTGTTTTGACATCTTAACTTCAAAGGCCTAAAAATAGACAAAACTATAATTTATATTAAAAATAGATTATGTGGTAAGAAAGAGAATAAAATAAGCTTTAAAATGACGTATAATGTTAAACCCTTTGCGTAATTATTTATTGTTAAAAAATTGTTCAAACAAATAAAATCATAAAACCTGCATTAATTTCTGAACAAACTAATATTAATTTTTTATTTTTATATAGTGCTCTCTTCGAAGGCATTTTTATGAGCCATTGTAAATTCGTCCCAAATGATTACTTTACACGAGATTCTTGTTCTGAAATACTTAGTGGCAGTTTCAAGCAGAATGAGCAGTTCGTCCTACTTGCATTATTACATAAAACGCTAGCGCAATCTTTTTTTGTCACATAGTTCAGTCAGTATTAAACTTATCAAAAATGCCTTTCCGATACCTCTTATGGTGAATCCAAATAGATTACTCCACCAATATCTCTGTTCACATGATTCATGATGAAATCAAAAGCTTGCTTTTGACTTTCTATTATAACAATGGTTTTTTCGAGCGATTCCAAACGGATAGCTCGATTAAATATCTCATCATTGAATTCGATGTTTAAATCCGGATGAACTTGTCGCACCTGACGCAATACATCATGGCTCATACTTTCTTTGAATTTCTCCCATAATCTATTTGGATTCGATGGAATACACGTTGTTAATATTATTACAAATAGATCTCTCACTTATTGTGCGGTTGCTCTCAAAGTACCAACTGGCAATGATTATCATTTTCCAGTAATCTTTAACGATGAAATGATATCCTATACGTTTCACTTACATATCCATCGAATTTTTTGTAAATATGTAAAATCTATAGGTCTGCAATTTAATCCCAATGTGTCACTGGATCGACTGGAATTCCTTGCACTTTTCGTTACCAGATTCGTTTTGTTGCATTCCATGTATAATACGATGGTACATCGGCAAACCGCAACGTTCCTGCAAATGGAATATTTTAACAAAGTTGGGAAAATGCTGTTGATTATTCATAGCTAGTTCACTGTCTACTTTCTCTGCAAATTTTTTTGCAAAATATACTTGTTTAACATTTTTTTAATGCACTGCCCCAATGATGCTAATCGAATTTTGCACTCAAGCAACATATTCCTGGTGTTTCTCTACTGAATTTTTTGGCAACGCAGAACTGGCACACTTGATCCATTTTGCCCATAACAATGTGTTTGTGTTTGTTGTACTCTTTATTGGGTATATTACGAAATGCCTCACCTACCAAAATGAAATCTCTATTTCTTCTGCTTCGCACTCCTCGTACCCTATTTAGTTCATTTCATAATCTTGTTTCTTTAGCCGTTTCTTTATGTCTGCTTGCTGAGTATCTCACACGATCCTCTTCTCTAATTTATTTCTGTTACTGATGTGTACGATCTGTTCATTTTTTTCTCAATCTATTCATTCTTTTCTGTTGTGGAGCTAAACCTGCTTCCCGTTCCTCATATGTTTCATTTCTTCGCTATTTTTTTTGTTCTTTTTTTTCGATTCACCACTAGCAAGATCTTCTCTTCTTTTACGTTTCGGCATCCTGTAAAATATTAATAATACTTAACACACTACAATTTATTAATACGTTGTTAAATACCTTAAGCAAATCACTTTCATTTTTTACGTTTAAAAATGTTCACTCAAATTAATATTACATGCTATCACTTTCATTTGTCCTTGTTCCGCTCTAATCGATTTTCAATAGTATACGGAGGCATCCGCCTCGCCATCGCCAATATATGTATGTACCTCCTTCTGAGCTAGAACGTGTCGTAACAACAACAGGATAACGAAATATTCTAGAACGTTCTTTAACTTTCTGGATTAATAAGTCATTTCATAGGTCTATAACTTTCTGGGACAGTCTAGAACATTCTCTAACATCCTGGAACATTCTAGAACATTCTGAAACATTCTGGAATATTTTAGAACATTTTCGAACTTCTGGAAGTTTCTATAAGATTCTGAACATTCTAGAACATTCTGTCTGGAACCTTCTATACCATTCCGGGAACATTCTGGAACATTCAGATATATTCTTCTGGAGAACAGGAAGTCCTTTTAATGGTTCAGAATGATCTGAAACATCCTTCAACCTCCCGGAATGGAAAGTCTCTGCGACGGTGCAAACATTTCTGAGATATTCTAGCACATTTTCGAACATCCTGGAAATTCCAGAACATATTTGAAACTTCTAATTTTAGATCATTCTCGAACATTCTGGAACATTCTAGAACATTCCCCAACCTTCTGGAAAATTCTATAACAATTTGGAACATTCTAGAACATTCTATAACATTCTGGAACAATCTACCATACAACACACTGTATGTGTTGCAATATATGCAACCGGTTCATTCATACCACTACAAATTATTTTGTCGCGAAAAATATCTCATGAACATTTAATCAGAGACGCACCAAACCGATTGATTGGCACAATAAAACTATTTTAAATTACCCTGTTAAAGTTAGCCGAAAGTAGAAAGTCGATAATGCAGATTACCTTAAATAGGATACATGGCTTGTAATAAACAATTGTAAATAGTCTTACGTGGAAAACTTTGTTTAACCTAATCGTGGAAAACATTGGGAAATCAGAAGAATTCACAAAATTGGAATAACATCAACCTCTAGAGTGTATATCTGAAGTTGAATCGTTTTTATTGGATTTGTCAATAGCTATCTCAGGAAAAAAATTCTGTTCAAGTCTCACGGGAAACTTTAACTGAATTTTTTTCCTGCGATAGCTATTGATAAGTCACATCAATAAAATACATCTCCAGACATAACACTCTAGAGGCGGTTTTTATTTAAATTAAAATATTTTTTGGGTTCCTCGAGTTTTCCACAATTTTCCACGAGGAACTACAGCCAGGTTTTGCCATGTATGAATATTAACAAAGGTATTCAATGATAATCATGCATCCTTACATTCCTTAGTAGTTTTTAGAATAAACACTACCGATCTATATTAACTTCATTTTTTATTTTCGGCTGGGATAACACAATCTGCATTACCAATCGGTAATTTTCACTTTTGGTTGGGATACCAGAATCTGTATTCCCGTGTTTTACGTAAGGCTGGAACCTTCGACCGGAGTAATGCAATCTGCATTATCGATTTTCCACTTTCGGCTGCCAACTTTCGGCTAACTTTAACAGTATTTTTAAATTGCCTTACGTGGAAAACCTTGTTCCACCAACATATTAGAAAATTGGAAGAAGCCAAAAAATAAAAATACTATTAATAGCACTAAAAAGTGCACTAAACTAATAGTGCACTAAAAAGGCCAAAAGTTCGGAATTTTTTCCATAAAGACGGATCGGAATACGGAAATTGGAAATTGCATTGCTGCAACCAAAAATGCATTCAAAAAATGCATTTTTTGTGAATCCTTTTGGAAGATTTCAAAACTTTGTAAATAAGAGTCAGAACTGGCCCAAATCTAGGGGGTTTTCGAGATCGCTGATCGCGATTATGATGTTCAAATTGACCCCGTGAACACATGGAGCTCAGGAACGCCAATGATCGTCATCTCCGTGGGACTCTTCCACAAATCACTCGGGGAAGGGGAGAAACTCAGCGCCCGGCGGTTTTTTGGGTCGCTGAATTCAAATATGCCATCATCGAATACCCCCGGACACCTGGTGCACCCGAACCTGGACGTGGACGTCATCTCCGAGAATTTTCCTAACAAGATTTACAAAAATAACCCGAAAATCATTGTGGGGGCGTTTTTTGGGGAGCTTAATCCAAATTTCACATTCCAGAGAAACTTAAATTCTTCTTACAAAAGTTTTTTCTCAATCAGTATAGAAAAACACTTGAATACCACGAGTCAGAAATTATTTCAATTGCTCATGCCATAATGTGCGCGACATTGCCCCGCAAAATATTGTCCCCACTCCAGGTCGCTTTCGGGGTGACTTTATATCGGAAGTTTGATTTTAGAGAGTTAGTGGAGATGTGCAACGCCATGGGATTTAGTTGCTCTTATGCCGAAGTGCGTAATTATGAGATGTCAGCTACTATGCAGGGAGAAATTAATGTCAAATAAAAAGCTTTCGTTCAATTTGTTCACGATAACGCGGATTGGAACGTAGAGACTTTGGATGGAAAAGGGACATTTCATAGCTTAGGAGGCTGTGAAATTATCACACCTGCCTCCTATTTATTGCATAAAAAATTGACCCGCCTTAAACGTGTAACTGAACAAGAAATCACTGCAGAAAGTAAAAAAACCTCTTATAATTTACTCATACCTCGCAATGGATCGCATGAAAGTTTTCAATTTCCCACGACCGAATGCACGCTTAAGTTTGAAACTTACAGACTCTTCAAAAATTAATTGCTTTTGGATGTTTCACAAGTGATGGAACTAATATTCTGTGGATGCGCAGGAGATTGTAATCTGTTGTCCTGTAGTTGCAGGAAGCACGGCCTCCCTTGCAATCTTGCCAGTAAAATTTGTGAAGGCTCAACTTGCAACAATTCTGACAGATATTCAGTTGAAAACGTTATTAAAGAAGAGAGAGAGGCCTTAGATGAGGAAGATGATCTACTTATGAATACGTCAGTTGATGACGAAGAAAATCAACAGACCAGCGATGTGTCACTTGATGAAGAATTTGATATTGAGTTACGTATTTAAAAATTAAAGGTATTAATTAATGAGGGAAGGTAAAGTTACAGTTGGATTGTATTTGATTTGAGTTCAATAAAAAGTTTTTTAAACGCCAATTACATAAATATTGACTTTCTATTAATTCTATTTCTTTCCTCCTCACATAATTTAACTAGAATCAACCATTCCACACAGCTGTTGCAGTATTGATGTTGGTCTCTAAGACATCAGGCTTGGTTGACATTCATGGCATCGATGTCAAGACAAAAGTTCGGGTGCACCAGGTGTTGGGAGGGTACTTTTCGACGTGAAATCCGGATTCAGCGCCCCGAAAAATTCCCCATAACGATTTTGGGCTTGTCTTCTTCGATTGTGTGAGGAGACGACGTTCAAGCCCAGGTTACGGTGCACTAGGTGTTCAGGGATTGTTTTCGACGTGAAATTTGGATTAAGCGCCCCAAAAAACAACCCTACAATGTTTTTTGGGTAGTTTTCGGAGATCTTGTTAGGAAGATTCTCGGGGATGATGTCCACGTCCAGGTTCGGGTGCACCAGGTGTCCGGGGGGTGTTCGATGATGGCATATTTGAATTCAGCAACCCAAAAAACACCCGGGCGCTGAGTTTCTCTCCTTCCCCGCGGGATTTGTGGGGGAGTCCCACGGAGATGACGTTCATCGGCATTCCTGAGCTCCAGGTGTTCGGGGGGGGTCAATTTGAATATCATAATCGTGATCAGCGACCTCGAAAACCCCCTAGATTTGGGCCAGTTCTGACTCTTATTTACAAAGTTTTGAAATCTTCCAAAAGGCGTCTCAAAAAATGCATTTTTTGTATAAATTTTTGGCAGCAATGCAATTTCCGATTTGTCATAGGTACAAAGTACATAGGTACATTTTTTACAAATAATTTTTGGAAGCGAATGCAAAAAACCGCATTCCGATCCGTTTTTACGGAAAAACTTCCGAACTTTTGGCCTTTTTAGTGCTTCATTGCCTCGACTATAAAGTTAGCCGAAAATAGCCCAAAAGTGAACAATCGATAATGCAGATTGGATTGATCCAGTATAAATAAAACACGGTAATGCAGATTGCTTTACCCCAGTCGAAAGTAAAAAACCGGTAATAAAGATTGTGTTATTCCAGTCGAAAATACAAAATGAAGTCGGCATCTGTAACGGGCGCTTGTCATCTCCGTTACTAAACACACCCATCCATCAAACCCACACATAAAATTGTACCCCACATTTTGAAGATATTTCTTTCTTCCAAAATATACCAATCCATTTGACAATATCCGGGTACAGTTGATGTTCCTATTGCATTAATTATGTTGAATCAATCTTGTGTATGCATATTAAAATATGCACATAAACAAGATTTATAACAAACAACTAGGTTAATGTAAAACTAAAATACTCTCAATGGCGCGTGCCCATATAACCCATATTTTTTTTTTTACGTTTATTTACAAATCTCATGTTTCAGTAAATAAACGTAAAAACACTTCTTTTTCTGATCGCACATACTTAAGTTAGTATGTGTATAAAAAATTATTGTTTTGCTTATTAGCAATTTTCTTTTTGTTTATTCACCCAAGGTTATTGTCAGCCATTTGAATTCCACTGGGTGAATGAATTCAAAAAAACGTTTGTTCTGCATTTTGGGTGATGTTGGGTTTACACATGCAACGTATAAACGTGCCTCATTTTTGGCAAATTTAGCCGAATAATCACTAATCCAAAGAAAATATTGGAGGGGCGATTGTGAAATTTTTTTTTGGTTAATTGATCGATGAAAAAATAAATTTTCTTTTGATTGATCAGCAGAAAAGAATTGTATAAAAACCACCAAAATTTGATTTGGGACTCTTTGTGTTTTGTTTGCTTTCGTGACGGTTGTGCAGTGAGCAATTGTAAAAAAAAGTAGTGAATATTTAGTGAATAAAGAAAGGAGAATCGAGAAGCAGTTTTTTGTTTTTCTGACCAAGCAATCCAAGGGAAAAGACCTGATATACCTGGTAAGTATGATTCCATTGTAACTAACAAAAAAAGGGGCCCAATCAGTAGTAGTGGGTCAGCTGACAGCCTCATTAGAGGCAGGCGAAAGTACGCTTGGTTGCGTCTTTGCCCTTTCTGTCAGCTACGTACTACTGATCTAATATTTACTTACCAACACCAATCCCTCTTACCAGGGATAATCAACCTTTTTATTTTGCGTGTTTGTTAGATTATGGCTCAGAGCTAAGCTCGCCATTGTTGGCTATGGTCAACTAATTCCTACCATAAGGATCTCAGCTATGGGTCCAAAAAAATCAATTATCCCGAAAAACTCATTTTTTCACCAATGTTTTTGGTGTCCATCCATTTTCTCCACCTATCACAGCGGTATATCTAGGATTCTCGACCGCGTCACCCCAAACCCCACGACGAAGTTACCTCTACCGGCTTTGAGCTCAGGTAAATGCCGCACGGGGTGACTATAAGCGGTTAGGAAACAAATTTGTAAGCGTTTGAGCTGAGTTTTTCAGTTCATCTCGTTACATATCAATCAGTAATGTTTAGACCCTCTTAATGTTAGCCAAAAGTAAAAAGTCGATAATGCAGATTATGCTATAAACATTAGCCGAAAATAAAAAAAATATTTGGTTATCAGCCGCAAGTAAAGAGGATACACTGATTGTAATAAAGAATTTTGTATAATTAGTCTTACGTGGAAAACTTTGTTTAACCTAATCGCGGTAAATATCGGAAAATCAGAAGACTTCACAAAAGTGGAATAAAATCAACCTACAGCGTGTATATTTGAAGTTGAATCGTTTTGAAAAAAATCAGTTCAAGTTTGCCGTGGGTAATGTCGGAAAATTCGATTTTTCAAAAATCATTAGAAAATTTGTATAAAATCAGCCTCTAGGTTGTTATGTATGGAGATGTATTTTAATGATGTGACTTGTCAACGGCTATCGCAGGAAAAAATTCAGTTTTCCCGTGGGAAATCTAGGAAAATTCGGCTTTCCAATAATCATTAGAAAATTTATGTAGAGTGTTATATAAATACATTTTCAGACATAACACTCTATAGGCTGATTTTTTACAAATTTTCTACTGATTTTTAGAAAATCGAATTTGCCGAGATTTCCCACGAAAAACTTAAACTGATTTTTTTCATGCGATAGGTATTTACAAGTCTCATCAATGCAATCTATTTCCAGACATAACACTCTAGAGGCTGATTTTATACATAAATTTTTCACTTTCAGCTGGGACGTTTACCAAATTTGCGGAGATTTCCCACTAGAAACTTGAACTGAATTTTTTCCTGCGATAGCTATTAACAAATCCAATAAAAACGATTCAACTTCAAATGTACAAGCTATAGGTTGATTTTATTCCACTTTTGGGATGTCTTCTGATTTTTCGATATTTTCCGCCATCAGGTTAACCAAAGTTTTCCACGTAAGACTATTTACAATTGTTTATTACAAGCCATGTATCCTATTTACTTTCAGCTGATAGCCACAATTTTTTTATTTTAGGCGGAAATGTTAATAATGTAAACTGCATTATCGACCTTTTACTTTCGGCTGGGAACTTTCGTCTAACTTAACAGGGGTATTCGTTCACAAGTTATTGTGGACCCTTACGAACGTTTAAAAATCATTTTAGAAAGGCTTATCCATCACATATGTCTCTCGAATTTGGTCATTATCGTTTGTCCATAAATTTGAGTTGTGGATTAATCCGACCAATTTTCACTATCATTCAATGCTGTACCTCAGTTTTTTTTGTATAGGTACAACAACTGAAACACAAATATTTATAATGTTCCGTTAATCCGTTTGGTTTGTATAAATTTTACATGCACAGTGTAAACAAGTAGTTTGTATTTATCGTTCAGTGATCTGCTGAAATTAAAGATTATTACTAGTTTCCCTTGATTGTTTACAAGTTCCGTAAAAAATTATGGCTATACCGAATACGGCAGAACAAAGGATGGTCACAGCAAATGAAATAGACGAAAATCAACGTTAACAGCAAAAAGAATTAACCAAAAAAGAATTTAGAACTAATAAGAGTTAGAAAGCATGCCAGCTAAATTATCTTGTAAGAAAGTTCTAAGCCATATTCAGTGAGTGCTGAAACCGAACTTCTAACTGAAGCGTATACTATTAAAGTTAGCCAACCTTTTTCAGTCCCGTCGATAATGTAGATTGCACTTTTACCACCCCAGCCGACAAATTGCTTAAAGTTTGCCGACAATTTCCATCCGACAAAAAATCGATAATGCAGATTACACAATTAAAATACCAGCCGAAAAAAAAAATTTAACCATCAACTGAAATTTATCAGCCTATAATTTGCATGGGCGATGGTAATGCGATTCAAAAATGATTTTTGGATAAAGTTCTGGAATGTGGTCAACTAATATGGAACATCGCTTTTTCTTGACCGATTATGTTATTTATGTTTCACCTTAATTGGCCACATAGAATGTGGCCAATTAAGGTGAAACATAAATAACCAGTATTTTTACAATTAGTAGTACAATTAGTACAACAAAAATTAAGTGATACGTGGCCAACCCCTAATTTAACCTAGAATTGTAGAAGCTAACGGCTTCAGTAACTCTCACGGGAACGCGGGAGGTCGTTGCGCCCCCCCCCCCCCCTAGCTTAGCCATCCGTGGGGCTTTATATTTGAACTTCGGGGAACGTAGAAGCTGGAATCAGCAAACATGTTGCACTGCGTTGAGGTTTGGGGGTTGGTCATCATTCCATGTGATGGGGACCTCATAGTCAAAATGGTCCATACAACCACTTCAAATACTGATTCATTTTTTAACTCAAGATTTTGGGGGTTAGTCATCATTCTAAGTATGATTTTCAATTTCAAACGTCTGATCTGTATCTTTATCATTGCAATACGAAATCATATTTTCCGTTGCCCTGCCGTTATTGTTAGAATGATGACCAACCCCCGAAAAATGAATAAATATTTGAAGTGATTGTATGGGCTATTTTGACTATAAGGTCCACATCAGTTCCAGCAGAGGCATTGCAATGATAAAGGTAGAGATCAGGCCTAATTGACAATCATACTAAAAATGATGACTAACCCCCAAAATCTTGAGTTACGCAGTGTTTAACTTCATTTTTTCGTTCCCTTCTTTTATCTTTTTTTTCTTTCTTTGTGAAAGAAAACAAAAAATATTTTTGTTTGTTTCCTTGCCCGGGAACAAAATCGACAAAAGTAAAATATCTCTCCTCATATAAAACACAAAAGATAAGAGAGGAGAGATATTTTAGTTTGTTGGATTTCGTTCCGGAGGAAAAAAACAAAAAAAAATATTTTTTCTCTTCTTTCGCAAAAAGAGAATAAATAAAGGAACGAAATTTGAATTTAAACACTGGGGGCCTATTCTCGAATTCCACATCCATTTTCCACATGTGGACATCTGTCAAAATTCCCTTGGTAATTCCCTTGGTATTTTTCCCTATGTATATTCCACATGCAACCAAATACCCTATTCTCGAATCATTCGGAATTTTTTATTCACCACCCATTAATTGTATCTAACTTCGTGGTGTCGAAAATTTAATTTGACAATTTGTTTATGTAGGAATTGTCAAAGTTGAAAAAAAAGAATTGTTTCATTTGTGATCGTCACGTTATTTCAATATTTGTACATAATTATAAGTGAAAAATAATTTATTTATGGCTGGTTTAGATGAATTAGGCCTTCTTCTTGCTAATTCTGCAGTGGAGCAAGCGGAAGCGATGGGATCTATCCGCACAGTTCGACAATCACAAGATTGTTTCGATCTGTCCGAAAATAAATTTATTAATTTATTTCGAATTAATAAATCTATGGCGGAAGAAATGATTAATTATTTAACACCTCATATGGTTGAACACTCAAGAAGTAGCGCTTTAAGTCCAGAAGAAAAGTATGTATAACACTAAATATGTTTGCCAATAATAATTTGACTTAAATTGGGTAATGTATGTATACTAAATTATTTTAAGGTTTTGGCATCTTTGAGATTTTTCGCGGCTGGCAGTTACCAGCAAGATGTTGGACAAAATTTTAATATTTCGATGAGTCAACCATCGGTAAGCCGGAGCATTCACGAAGTTATAGACGCAGTTCATTCAAGTGGATTTTTCAACGAGAAAGTTTACTTTCATAAAAATATAAATGAATTGAATGCGGCGCGACAGAAGTAAGAAATAAATAATTTTTAATTTACTCTTATAATAATATTGTATATACTTCTTTTGTAATACTGTTGAATACGATTTTGTAGGTTTTTCGATAATTATGGTTTTCCTGGGGTCATTGGATGCATAGATTGCACTCATGTAGCAATTGTGCCACCCAACAAAGAAAATTCGATGTATCCCGAACATATTTATGTCAATAGGAAAAATTATCATTCGATCAATGTCCAACTTGTAAGAAATTGGGGAATTGACCTTTTTCCTCAAACGTCAAATGATGTAAATTTATTGCCGAAGGCGTATGAAAAGCTTCATCTTGTTTTCTGTGTTTTAGGCCAAAAAATTTAATTTTTACGGTAGATTTAACTTAAGAACCGTTTTTATATTGATTTGTGATAATTCTTAGTTTAACGCCCTACGGCTTCGATGAATTTACTGTCAAAATTTTTGGAGGAAAAAGGCCTATTGTAACACGAGTGAACATTTTTAATTTAACATTATTTACTATTTTAGATATGTGATGCCGATTTGAGGATTATTAATATTAATGCTAAATTTCCCGGATCAACCCACGACAGTTATATTTGGAATAGTTCATCATGTCTGCCTGCGATGGAAACATTATATAGAAGGTATCCTGGAAATTACTATTTATTGGGTAGGTTAATAACATATTTATAAATTTACCGAGAAAGAATACTAATATTAATAATGTTATAGGTGATTCTGGTTATGGTCTAAGGCCATGGATTCTTACTCCAATAAAAGATGCATCTGATGGTCCGGAAAGTCGTTATAATGAGAGACATAAGCAGACTAGAAACATTATAGAAAGAGTTAATGGAGTTCTCAAAATGAGATTTCGATGTTTGTTAAAACATCGAGTATTGCACTACCCTCCAGAAACGGCATCTAAAATAATAAACACATGTTGTGCACTGCACAACATGTGTATCGAGCACAATTTAGATAATAGTGGATTAGAGGAAATTGACGACACTTTAGAAGGAATGAATTTATATGACGAAAGGGATAGCTTAGTAGATAGTCAGCCAAACCGAAACGTTAATCCTCTTCTACAAGCCGGAAGGAAACTTCAACGTACAATAATTTCAAAATATTTTACTTAAAGTTTTAATAAAGTATTATTTCATTAAAATTAATTTTGTTTTTTTTACATATTCACATATCTTGACTTAATTTAATATACTCTGCGATTTCTTTGGTGGTTTTTTCCATATTTTCGAGACTTGTCTCAATCCTCTGTCTTGCCACACTACTTGCCTCCTTTGCATTGACCATCCTCTCTAACAATTCCAGCTTTAACTTATGATACTGTTATTTCGCTTCCATTTTTTTTTCAATCGTCTTACTGATATTGTCAGCCGTGTTAACAGTTTCAGTAAGGCGCTGAGCAGCAACTCTTCGTCTACGTCCTAAAATTATTAAAATGGTTAATAATCACAAAAGGTATTTTAAAACTGAAAATTTCTTACTTTTGGCTGGAGGTCCCGTAGGATCGTTCGGTGTAGTTTGTTGATTCGGCCTTAATTCCACTGTAGCAATCTCTACTTGCGACTCTTCAGTGGGTTCAGGTGATGACAAGCATTCGATAACCATAGCATCGTTGTCCTTACTTGTGGAAGTTGTGGCATAATTTTCTAATACTTCGATTTCTGATGTATCAATAGGTAATTCCTAAAAACAAAAAAATATCTTATAGTATACATAAATAATTTAGATAATATAATTAAATACCACTTGTACTGTACTTTCTGGGACACTTGTATGGCCATAAATACATGTTTCGCCTATAAGGCCTAGAATCCGTTCGTCTGCTTCGTTTAGTTGGATTTCCTTATATGCCCCTCCACCAGTTGTTGTAAATTCTCTTTTATTTTGCGCTACTTTAGTGCGCACCTCATTCCTCATATCCTGCCAACACTGAAAAATATTTAAATAAATTTATTATGTTTATGTTTTTAAATATAAAGATAACCTTACTTTTCTCCAATTTTGCCAAGATTTAAATGAACCAGGGATGGCATTACATATATTGGCACCTTCCTCCCAGATTTTTGCTGCTTCCTTAATGGTTGTCGCATTATCCAGCTTTTTTAAAAGTAAGCTTTGATGATTTTCCACAAAATCAATCAAAGCGTTTTTTTGTGCTTTCGTGACATAGCCACCTCTTTTCTTCGATGGTTTCTCCATTTTAAAGGCACGTTTCCGTTAAAAAAAAAAAAATAAAAATATTTGTAAATTTCCACTTATCACGTTATATGTACTTTAAAATAAATGTATGTCGAGTTCGATTGGAATTATCACAAAAAATGAAATTTTTGATGCTCAAACAAATGTAAAAGCAGAATGATTTTTTCATCATTGTGTTAGTTAATGTACATATGAGTGTATTTACACTTGGTCTCATGAATTCGGATTCTTTCTTCGTATTTCCCTCCTTTACCTACAAAACCGGTTTTATTGCCGCCATGTTGGGGATTCATTTTTAAACCAAAATTTTTTGTATTTCTCGGGGTTCATCGCACGAACACAAACAAAAATGAAATATAAAAATTCTCAAGGACATATAATTCCCAGTTGAAAAGCATTTATTAAATGAAAAAGATTCATACACATACATAGAAATGTATTAAATGAAACCGGGAGTGGGATTTTGCACAAAAGGCGAGAAGCGAATTTGTGTCTCTTTTACTTACACTGAATATGAACACTATTTGGCTTAGTAAAAATATATTTTATTCATGCGATCTCACCTAGCTAGAATAAAATGATATTCTATTTCAACTTTCATTTGTCTGTGTCTCTCACCAACGAAGGTACATGGTCGAAGCGGAGAAACAGAGATAGCTCTTATATATAATATGATTGACGGAGATCGCAATAGAAAAAGCGACATCGACCGAATGAAATGGAGTTAAAACTTATTCTTTTAAAAAAAGACTTAAACTCGCTTCTCGCCTTTTGTGCAAAATCCCACTCCGGATTCATGAATCCTTGTGTAAACGTCGATGGGATTTTTGAAACCAGAGAATCCGGATTCATGAGACCAAGTGTAAATACACTCTATATGGACAAAACAAAACCTGAGAGAATTTTCTCATAAGAATTTTGTGAGAGAATTTACGAAAGTTTTTGAATAAAACAACACAACCAAGCCGCGCTGTCCGGATACGTTCGACTAAAACCAACAAAAATGTTAATACAAGCCATACTATTCCGATTCAATCACAAAATAAAACCTACTATTTCTGTAAGTATTAGTGTTGTATCCAGTATAATATTTACATACTCCGATGTTTGTATACACATTTTTGTTGGTTTTGATTCGATATAAAAATATACATTGAGGTATTTTACTGTTAAGGCATCGCCCCATGAACAAATGGCAAACCGGCATTTTAAACCGTCAAATTCAATTATTGACTAAATTGTTTGTTTTTCAATATGAAAATTATTAAAAAATAGTTTGAATCTGTAAGTTCCACCTTATTCTAAGAAAATTTTATTTAAATTGATATAATTTCATTCAAAAAACTCCAATTTTATATTTTGACGGACGGATTTTTGCTTGACGGCCGGCAAAACATAAAATTGCGGCTTTTTGAATGAAATTACATCAATTTTAATAAAATTTTCTTAAAATACGGTGGGACTTATAGATTTAATCTATTTTTTAATAATTTTCATATTGAACAAACAATTTTGCCAATAATTGAATTTGACGGTTTGAAATGCCGGTTTGCCGTTTTGCATGGGGAAATGCCTTTAGTTATGTCGCCGTATCCAAACACGACATAAAATAATTTTTCAAAATGTATATTATGTAGAACTCACTAATACACCAACCCAAGTCAATGAACATTTTTTTATGAGAAAGCTTGTAAAAGACATTTGTGTTGATTTTGATTGGATATATTATACGCTTAATATTTAAGGCATTGACCATCGCCCGTGCACAAACGGCAAACTTGCATTTAAAAGCGACAAATCCAATTTTGTTGCAAAATTATTTCATTTGCAATGTCAAAATAGTTCAAATCTACAAAAAATCTTAGAAAATTGTATTACAATTAATATAATTTCATTTAAAAAATCCCAGTTTTATATTTAGCGTCAAGCTAAAATTCGTTCGTCAAAATATAAAATTGGGGTTTGTGAATGAAATGAAATCAATTTTAATAACATTTTCTAAGAATAAGGTAGTACTTATAGCTTTAAACTATTTTATCATAATTTTGATATAGAAAATGAAACAATTTTGCCAAACATTGGATTTGACAGTTTGAAATGCCGATTTTCCGTTGCATGGGGGCAATGTCTTTAAATATGACGTATGAATACATATTTATATTATACCGTGTGTGTACAAACAGCCAACCTGCATTTCTTCCAAACCGTCAAATCCAAATTATGACAAAATTGTTTCATTTACAATATCAAAATTATTAAAAAATTGTTCAAATCTATAAGTACTCCCTCATTCAGATTTTCAGGTAATTTTATTAAAATTGATTTGTTGTTTGCCGGTTGATTGATGGGCGATTAAACTTAAATTTATTAAAAAAGTTTTAATATTATCAAACAAACTTACGCTAATCTTTAACGAGTTAAAATAAATTTCGAGCAGGTTCCTAGAAATAACTTAGAACTGAACGATGTTACGAAGCTTTATTAGTAAAGACATCCACACATTTTCCTTTCGAGAAAATACTTCTAATTCCTCACAATTTTGGGCAGCAAATTTAATTTTTCTTTCATATTGTAGATTCGGTTGCAAACGGATTGATTCACCAAAATTAATTTAATACGCTGCCCACTTTAATCTCTTTGCACATTTAATTTTTATCGTTACTGTAGTGGTACCCACTACCCATATCCAAATTCCTTTGTGAAATTATTAAAAGGGCTGTTTAGATGAAGGCTGTTGATACAAAAAAAATTAATTAATTAAGTAAGAAAAATATTTATCAACATGTACTAACAATTGTATCCAAACTGGTAATGCTGCAAAGAGGCATCGCTTTATTAGCCACAACGGGACGGCTTGTATATGTTTTGCAAGATTTTTCTTTCATCTCAGCTGCAGTAACAATACACATACTCGGAATTATGAGTTTGTTGATTATTAAATTATTATTTAATAAACTAATTATTTATTGACACTAAACATAACCTCAATTACACATTCACAAAAAAAACAACACATTATTACTAATTATTCTAAATTGGTGTAGCTCTATATATATAAAAAATATTTTTCCGCTTAATTTAAAGTGGAAAATGATTTAAATCATGTTTTTTTTAAACAATTTTATTTTTTTATCGAATCGAACCACACTGACATTTTGATTTTTCGTATATGTGAAATTTTTTCCACATGCTTATACCCATTCGGAAATATTCCCTTAGTACCGAAAAAATTTCCTTAGTAGGAAATTCAAGAATACATGAAATAAAATTTCCGAACGTTTTTGTGAATTTTGACAGATGTCCACATGTGGAAAATGGATGTGGAATTCGAGAATAGGCCCCCTGGACATGAGATTTTTTGTATGAAATAATGAATCAGTATTTGAAGTGGTTGTATGGGCCATTTTGACTATCAGGCCCCCATCACATCCAGCTGAGACGTTGCAATAATAAAGATAGAGATCAGGTGTTAATGCACTGTAAATTATTTGATTTATTTTCCTTTCCAGAATAAAATCCAATGCGCTCACTCTTATAATTTTTATTTTTATTTTATTTTGTTGTATTGCCTTTACAAGTTTTAAAAACGGAATGAATAGCAACCAATATTTTTTACAAAAGCTCAAGGTACTATAAAAATTAGAATATAATATAAATTAACTATAATATTTTTAGTGTACACTACTTAAGCTAGATGGCAGTAATATTCGAGTATTCGATATTCAAAGATATTTAGAGAAATTGCAAATTTGACGTTTAATGTCAAATTTGCAAATGGATTACATTTGTTTTGATTTGGTAAGTATTCTAATTTAAATATTATTTTTACAGACAATTTAATCATAAAACTATTTGTTTTTCAGATAAGGCTTGAGGCAAACATTTAAGATTTAAGTTAAGTACAATACAATATTTTAACTATAATAAAATTAATGCATGATATTTTGATTTCTAGGTTAACCTGTATGATGTCAACCCCAACCACTGATTTTAATTTAACTAATTCATTTAATAAAACGGATATAATAGAAATGCCAAGCCTTTCTTTAATTTTAGATTATACCTTGACAAAATAATGTGTTGCTAAAAGTCGGTCATCATTAACAGCTGAACATCCTCCCGCCTATGAAGTACTAGTCTTACTAGACCTTCATTCAACTGGTAGATTGATTAATTTGGGGATTGGCCGTTTGATGACTGAATTGGGAGTTTTTAATGTAACAACTCGTACTAAATTGTTCTTTCCGAGATGAACTTCGATCACCCTTGCTATGGCCCAATATGATGCTGGCAGGTCCTATTTGATAATCACTATTTTTAAATTTTCTTTTTTTGACTTCCACTTATTACGCTGCTGCATGGTATTCAGGTATTCTTTGTTGCACTTGACCCAAAAACTACTAACATGTTGTCTTTTTTGCTGCCATCGTGATAAGCGACTAATTGGAACATCAGAACAAAGAACCTCAGGTATCGATGTTAGTGGACCCATAACGAGAAAATGAGCTGGTGTTATTACTTCAAGCGTATTGAGATATTCGATGAATTGAGCACATAATGGCCGTGAATTTAAAATGCACTCAATTTCTGAAGTTAGTGCGTTCATTTCCTCAAATGTTAATCGAGCTCTTCCTGTGATAATTCGTAAATGGGTTTTCATGCTCCTCACCGCCGCTTCCCATATTTCTCCAAAATGCGGACCTAAAGGTGGAGAAAAACGCCATTTGATATTTTGGTTTGCGCAGAACAACCTGATATTCTCAAAAGTTGACATCAATTCTTGTTTGGAAAATATATCCGCGAGTTTTTTCTGCGCGCCGACAAAGTTAGTTCCGTTATCGGTATAAACATCTGATGGCAGCCCTCTTCGGCTGACAAATCTTTTAAATGCTGCAATAAATGAGTCTGAACTCATGTCTGATACAATCCCTAGGTGTATGGCCTTCACTGTTAAACAAACAAAAACACAAATGTAACCCTTGATTAATTTTGCTCCTCTCCCTCGTTTGGACAACAGCAAAATTGGACCAGCAAAATTTATGCCAGTGTAGGTAAACGGGCGTGATTGTGTTACTCTGGGCTCAGGTAGCGTTCCCATCATTTGCTTTGAAGTTTGTGCTCGAAATCTTATACATTTGACACATTTCTGTGATTCTTGTTTTGCTAGTTTGCTGCTTCCTACTATCTAGTAATTATTTTTGAGCAGCGAACACAATAGCGACGGGCTAGGATATAGAAAATGTTTATGTTGGTGAGCTACTATCATTTTGCTTATAATATTTGTGTGATGCAGTATAAACGGATGCTTTGTATTGTAAGAACAAGATGCATGGTGCAGTCTTCCTCCAACTCGGAGTATACCTTCTGCATCCAAGAATGGAGCCAATTATGTCATTGATGATTTAGGCTTAGATTTCAATGCGATGTGAAACTTGCTATTTATGATGCCTTAATACAAATGTTCTCGGCAACTCGTTGCTCTTCTGCAGTGGCTACTCCAAAACGCCCTTTTCTTGGATTTTTGCAATTAAAATAAAATCTCAAGCAAAGTGCGATGACTCGTCTCAACCTCAGCCACGATGATATTTTATCACATAAATCTTCGATATATGATTCATGCTTTCTGACAGCGAGACAAACTTATTTGTTTCTGCCGAGTGTGGTGGAATGGCTTTTCTTCGATAATGGCCAGTCATTCTCGCAAAGTTTTAACCAATCAGGTCCAGACCACCACAGATGATTTTCTACTAGCTGCATAGGTTCCAAACCACGTGAAGCTGGATCGGTTGGATTACTTGATGACGATATATTGTGCCAGTGTTCCCGAGGCAGTACATCGAGGTTCTCTGATGTCCGGTTCGCAATAATATATATTCCAACGTTTCGGGTGATCCGACAGCCAAGCCAGTACAATTTCGGAATCACACCAAGCAAAGACTTTCGGCTGATATTTGTTAAACGCCAGCAAAACTTGTCGAAACAATCGTGATAGGTAATAAAGCGCCATTCAGCTCTAGTCGGGGCAGCGAAATTGTTCGAACTGGTGCCACTTTAGTTTTAGCGATAACAAGTCTAATTTGAGCAATTTGATTGTCATCGTAGCTTTTGCAATAAATTACAGCCGATGAAGCGGCTTCACTGGCATCACAGAAACCATGTAATTGGATGCGTTCAGATCCATAAACCGTTTGTCTTGGAATTCTTATCCGCTTCAGACATTTTATATTTATTTGAATGTTTGTTCACTTTTCAGCCACGTCATCAGGAAGCTTTTCATCCCAGGTAATATTGTGTAACCACAAACGTTGAAATAATATTTTAATGGTGATAATTGCAGGTGACAACCAACCAAACGGGTCGAATAACTTGGCGGATTGTGACAGAAACTTTCGTTTTGTAAGTAAGGCTGTCTCCAGAGTATTCTAATATCTTGTATTTGAAGCTGTCTGTCTCAGGTTGCCAATGAATTCCAAGTACTTTAATCGCTTCGCCATCGTTTTTGAACATTGGAATGCTATGCTCATTTTTTGATTGATTGATTGCGTTCATAAATTGTGATGAGTTTGACGACCATTTTCGCAGATTGAAGCCACCAGACTCCAGAAGTGCCACCACATTCTTCTGCAACTGAAGAGCTTGAGGTATTTTATCAGCACCGGTCAACAGGTCATCCACGTAAAAGTCCTCCGCGACTACCTTTGCTGCTACTGGATATTGCTGTTCTCCTTCGATGTAAAGTTGTTTCAGTGTACGCTTTGCAAAAAATGGTGCGCACGATGTCCGCTTTTGATTTAGAGAGATGCTGGAGTTGGTTTGATAGAACCCGTCAAAGATGCTTTTGATTTAGAGAGAAGCCGGAGTTGGTTTGATAGAACCCGGCAAATACCACACGCAACTTCTTTGTTATCGAATCGACTTTGAGAACGAAGTGGTGAGGTAGGTAGAAATGATTTGAATCTTTGATATGTATTTGTCTCCGATTGAATTCTCTCCATATGTCCAAGTGCTAAATATTCTGACATGAATGAGTGGTATTCTGCCTTCAAGTGTGAATCACGATCCAATTTTCGTTTTATTGCGATCAGTTTCGAAACAGCTGACCTTTGAGAATTGCCCAATTCTTTACATGCATCATTGAACGGTAGTTGTACAACGAATCTGCCCAGTTTGCCTCTTTTAACAGTTTGACAGTATAGTTTTTCACACTGTAACTCGGAATCGGATAGTTTGGACACTTAACATATTTCTTCAGATTTCCAGAACAACTGAAGCGATCTGTCATAGCCAATACATGTGTGCATGTTAAGCAATGTTGAATCGATATTAGAATAATTGTTTATATCGCCCGCTAACACCCAACCAAAAATTGTTTTTTGTGCTGTGACTGACGTGTTGATATCTTTAATACTACCAACTAACAGTGTACTAAAGACTGTACCCGCATTTATAATTATGTCAACTGAATTGCGTATGTTGAACCGAGGATCAGCCAGCTCGATGTGCTTAAATTATTGAATTCGTGGTTTAGAAAACGAATCATTTGGTACAGATGTGAGTTGTGTCAAAATATGGGCATCAATTATAATGTATTTCTCTGGATCAATTCTGGATGATATTATAGTAACCGATGTTTTAATTCGGGACGTTGTGTTGAATGCAACTCCGCTTACGATCATACTGGACTTCTGCATTGGAAGTTGTAATTTTTGTACTAGTGAATTTGATATTAGATTGCCCATTGACCCAGAGTCTAGTAGAATTCTGCATTGTTGTAAATTTCCGTGAACATCAGTTACATTTACTATCGCCGTAGGAAGCAGATGCTCAAGTGCCGAATTCTGAGCCATATTAGTCTGAGACACAATTTTTGGTTATGATATTTGATCAATGTGTAGTGAAGACGATTGAGGTTGTGATTCCGTTTTAGTGTGCATTGAATTTGTGAGTGCTACTGTCTTTATTACTGATTCCTGGTTATCTGACTTAGGTATGTTTGTATTTGGCGGAATATGAAGCGTTGTGTGATGTTTACTACGACAAATTTGACAAACGTATTTTGATTTGCAGTTTTGCGACGAATGTCCTACAAACAGACAATTGAAACATACATGATTTTCTAATACAAACGACCTTCGGGATGATATGTCCATTGCCTTGAAATTAAGCCACTTAAAAAGTGGATGATTGTTTGTACATTTTGGGCATCTATAAGAAGTGTTTGTGGAATGATGAACTTTGACAATTGATGCTGACTGTTGCCTGCTTGTTGATGGATGAATACTGAACGTTTCGCAGTTTTCAAGTGAATCATATCTGTCATTTACGAGCTTCAAGAATGATTCAAATGTAGGAAAATCATTGCTCAATGTTTTTTGTGCCCAAAGTTGACGTGTATCTGAATCTAGTTTACTTAGTAGAATGTTTACCAGCCATGGATCTCTGGTTTCAGCTTCATCTCCTAATGGCCTTAGGCCATGAATAACTTCATCAGAAGTGTTGAAGAGTTGTCGTAAATTAACTGGTGTTGGTTTAGTAACTGTCGAGATGTCCATAAACATTTTGATATAATATTTCGTCACCACTTGCTTCTTTTATTGTAACGGTCAACCACTTTGGACCACGCTTTCTCATAGTTATCAGAAGTAACATTGATGTGGCGTATAAGCGCAGCTGCTGCGTCCTTCAAACTGCTTTTTAAATATTGGAATTTATGTACCTTACTCAATTTGCTGTTATTGTGGACGGATGATTCGAAGAGGTCCTTAAATGCCGGAAATTCTGCATAGTTACCTCCAAAAAATGAAATGGTAATGTGCGGCAATCGTACCTCTGATGTATGTGTATCGGTAATTTGGGCAAATCCCTCAAAAAATGAATTTTGTGTTTGTGCAAATTGAGTGATACTTTGTTTCAATTGATCAGATGTATCTCGTTGGCCAATATTTTTGTTTTTCTCATTCTGGATATGTTTCAATAATGCCTTAGCATTAAGATAGCTAGCGTGTTTCAAAATCCTCAGTTTGGGTAACTTGTGATGGATGCGCATTATTATATCTTCAATTTTACTGAATTCACTCATATTAGTATCTAATATTTCAATCCTAACTGCAAGGGCCTCGATTGTTGTATCAGCATCCACATTTTCAATAAAAGTATCAACTCGGTTTAAGCTGTGGAAAATTCTTTGCCGCTTTTCCAACAAACGTTCGAGAGCTTTCTCTTCAGTTGTCATTTTCACTTATTCTGTTACACTAGTTACACAAGCACGTTATTCTGGCACGTTGATAATTTTGTACTTACAGCTATCTCAATTACAGCTATTTCGATTTACAGCTGTCTCGATTTACAGCAATCTCGGTAGAACCTCCATCAGGCCTAATTGAAAATCATACTTAGAATGATAATCAACCCCCAAAATCTTGAGTTACATGAGATTTTTTGTATGAAAAAATGAATCAGTATTTGAAGTGGTTGTATGGGCCATTTTGACTATGAGGTTCCTATCACAGCCAGCTGAGACGTTGCAATGATAAAGATAGAGTTCAGGCTTACTTGAAAATCATACTTAGAATGATGACCAACCGCCAAACCTCAACGCAGTCAAACATGTTCAGAAACAGAGAAATTTCACCTTCATTAACCTCATTCCAGGACTTAATCCAACAATCATTTTAGAATCGCATTACCATCGCCCATGCAAATTATAGACTGATAAATTTCAGTTGACGGTTAATTTTTTTTTTCGGCTGGTATTTTAATTGTGTAATCTGCATTATCGATCTTTTTTGTTGGCTGGAAAATGTCGGCTAACTTAAATATGGTCTGAAGTGTGAAAGATAGGTTAAGGATCAATTATTTTTAAACATGCGATGTAGACCTACAACGCCATTCCGTTTTGTGTTACAGCAAAAAAAAAAAAAAAAAAAAAAATACCAATTGAAGGTTCTTGCTAAGGTTCTTCTCAAATTCGTAGTACACTTGGGTGCAAAAAATCGCAAATTGCTCAATTTTCCACAAAAGTTCAAAAATATCAAAAAAAATCTAATATTTGTTTAATTTTTTTTAATGCAGATTCAAAGTTTATTTCAATTTCTATCCAGTGGTACCTTTTTGTACTTGTACCATGCCAACAAAGTGATTTTTTGCAAATGCATACAGCAGGATTTCGAATTAAATTCTAAAAATAATTCAACAAGATCAATACAATAGCATGCCATGAAATATCTCACTCGGAAATGTCATCATTCGCATATCGACGCTTAGTCTGAACGGTCCTCTAATAATTATATCTTCAACCGGAGCAAAGAAATGGATACCACACCAGAGGTAGCCGCACAAGTGGTTGCACTAATTGAAGCGAGGCAGAACCAAAGTAAAGTGGCTCGACAACTAAATTTAAGCCGATTCTCCGTTCATCGAGTATGGCGGAGATATCAGGAAATTGGTGGCTTCAGACGGCGAGAAGGATCTGGCCGACCTCGTGCTACAGCACAGCGTGATGACCGCTTTCTTGTAACAACTTCGTTGCGAAATCGTCCTATGAATGCGGTTCAACTGGGATGACGGCTCCACGAAGTTCGTGAAGTCGAAGTCAGTCGGTGGACAGTTAGAAGACGACTTCGAGAAGTTAATCTGGCTCCACACAGACCAGCAAATGGGCCGAAATTGACACCAGCCCACCGACGAGCCCGTCGTGAGTTCGGTCGATAGCATTTGAATTGGACAGAAGAAGAATGGAGGAGAGTCGCGCGGAAGAGTATATACAGAAGACAAGGAGAGCGATATGCACAATGTTGCATCCAAGAACGTGTCTCGTATGGCGGTGGATCGCATGTTCTGGGGAGGCATATCGCACAAGAGGCGAAGACAGATCTTATATTCATCACCCCAGCCAATACTGGCTGTCGGTCAAAAGGAATGACTTCTCAACGGTACATTGAGGAAGTACTCGAGGAGTATGTCGTACCTTTTGCCGGGTATATTGGCGAACATTTTCTGTTCATGCAGGATAATGCGAGACCGCATACGGCTGGTGTAGTATACCAGTACCTTCAAGAGGTGGATGTACCAGTTATGGAGTGGCCCGCTCGAAGCCCAGACCTCAATCCCATCGAACATATATGGGACGAGTCGAAAAGAAGGGTTCAAGCCAGAGATGTTGCTCCAACGAGTCTCCAGGATCTGCAACAGGCGATCGCAGAGGAATGGGAGGCGATACCTCAAGATTGTGTGAGAACTTTGGTGAGAGCAATGCTTCATCGAATGGAAGCTGTCATTCCTCCCAGAGCGGGGAATACTCGTTATTAATAAAAATATTTTTTCTGATTTCCATGTTTTAATTCGATTTTTACTACTAATTTTCATGCTGACAAATTCACAAAAACGTGTACCTCAGATGTTTACCCCCAAAAATTAGTTTGATGGCACGTATAAATACAAATAAGGTACCACTGGATAGGTATTGAAATAGACTTTGAACCTGCATTAAAAAAAATTAAACAAATATTGGATTTTTTTGATATTTTTACACCCAAGTGTATATGCATCTGTAATAACTGTGCAGCTTTTAAAGCTACAAAGAAATTAAATTCGCGAATTGTTGGTTAGGCATTGGCAAAAGTTATGTATTATGCATGTATGTAGCTCTGCCTTAATCATTGTATACCCTGTATATTAGCGGAAAAGAAAGCAGAAAAATAAGATGGGTTTCTGCATTTTTCACCAACATTTTATTTCCTCTTCTAACTTATCACGTTGATCACTTCGGATACCTGTTAACAACAAGAAAGCTATACAGGAATATTTTATGCATCATCGGATCGGCTCCTTCAGAAATTTGGTTTCGCTGTACATAACGAAAAACGATCATTTCTGATAAGGGTTCGGCTTTACCGTCCAAATAAACATACATATTTTAAGTAGAGCGTCTAAATCGAATCATAATACCAGCACTTGCTAAACTATCGTTGAAAAGGACAAAAGTAGAGTGACTGATGTACTGCAACGATGTCTAAACTATTTTTATCACAATTTATTGATATGCCGTCATTAGAACTGCTTTTTGGAACAAAAATGAGGTTCCCAGAAGAGAAAACGTTAACGGAAATAGTTGAGAAAAAGATATAAATCCAATTTTTAAGACCACCGCTATCAGATAAGACAAGAAGCTAAACGAGCTATAAGTAAAATCTCAGACGAAAATAGAAGGCAGGCTAGGTGAAAATGTTGATTCTCTTCAAACCCACAAAAACTCTCTCCCCAAAGTAACAAACAAAATAAAGAATTTATTGCTAATCATTGTTAGGAAAAAAGGCGCACGTGTTTTAAAAATTAATTTCCGGATTTAACGACACATTGTCCGACATGTATCCTTTCAAATTAGAAAGATTACAAAAAAGCAACAGATTTCAAAATTTAAATCCAAGAGATCAACAAAAGGATTAATGTTTTTAGTACTCATGGTACCCCACACACAAAAAATGTCCTTTATTTTCCATTAATACTACTACAAAAAAAAAAAAAGTGCTCACCAACCAAAAAGGGACACAAATAAATCATGAATAAATTAAAATTCTGTCTATCTCTCGAATTACTATTCAACCAAACCAAAATCAAAATAAATTGCTTAAATTCCATTTGCCATCAATCAATAGGCCTGCTTAATGTTCGTTCCAGAAAATACTGAAACGTTCCCCCTATTTTATTTTATTTAATTTCCTCAATTTTTTTTTTTCTTTTTTGTTGTATTTGTCGAATGTCCTATTTATCTAAATTCGTGCGTACCCTGAAATGTTTTTTTTTTAATATTCAATAAATTTAATGATTTTGGTTTGGTTCCTTAATAATATTTTCAACCTCCATCCTCCTTCTATTTTTTTCATTAAACAGGTCAATTTTTTTTTTTGTTAAATTGTAATTCCTTTGTTGTATTCGGTTTATTATCCTTTTTCGTTTGTATTGTATGTAAATTATTTTTCGGTGGTTTTCTCGAATATACACAATATTGGAGTGTATTGATTTTACATTTTGTATATTGATCTCCTTTTCGTATTTTTTTTATTTTTTTAATCCTTCAATATAAGGATAATAATATTACGATTATTACAACAATATACGAGTACATAATATAAATAGAATTTTATTGTTCCTGATTATATTGATAATATTTAAATCCTTGTTTATGATCCTTTTCCCCATTCTCCAACAAAAAAAATTTTAGTACTAAATTTTCTTAAATATTAGTATTATTATTATATTTTTGTAAGGACTTTGTATTAATCCTGTTTTTGTTAAAACGACGAGAACAATTTATTTGATTGAATAGAAAAAAAAGGATTAACTGGGATGTGAAAGTAAGTGAATAGCTGTATATAAACATAGGATATTGATTTTTATTTATGGTGTATCCTAGTCGAAGGTAAAAATGTCCTTTTTATTTTTCGTAAAGGGTATAGGTAACGTTTTCATGAATGCATATTTTATATGATAGCCAAGGTAGTATTTATAAACATTAGTTTGGATGCACTCCTTAGAAAGGATTAACCTTTTCTAAATTTTCCCTCACAAATCTTCCATTTAAAATATAAAACTAAGATTTTTGATTTCTCCAATATTAAATCAACCCTTTAGCTTAGTGGGGCTTTAAGTCCTATATAATCTATCAAAAGTTGATTGGAACAATATTATTAAAATCCCTTTTTGCTTATCTTTTCTATATCGCATAACTTCGATTATTCCTCAAATCCTTAACGTACAAAGCGTGTGCTAGGCGTTTAATCTGATAAGCAGTATTTGATTCTATATACATATACGTTTACGTATAATAGTAAACATTTATTTTAAATTGAATTAGCTTAAGACCCGAGAATCGTGTTTCCATATGGTGAATGCACACAGATAGGAAAATTCTAACCATTTAACCCAATTAAATATATTTGAACCGTTTATAGGCAAACAAAATATGAAAACTCAGGTGAATTTCAGGTAAATATTTTGCTTTCGTATACAAACACTATACAGAGAAATTGTTCCCTCTTTGGAAATAAGTAAACATATTATTTTGTTACACATACAGGTAGACATGAGGTCATCAGTCTTTCGATGAATAAAGAAAAGCAAATAATTGAAATATTTTAATAAGATGATGAATCCTTTTTGTAAGGGATTTTTAGGAATCGATGTTTCTTTATATTAAAAAGGGCACCTGTAAATTTTTTTGAACATTTATTTTCCAAGTATGTATATTGAGAAATCTATCATAAAAAATATTTAAGTGTTGAATTTGATTTATTTTATTAAAATTGCAAACAGGGGTATACCTCTTTATGCAGATGTTTTCCAAACAGGTTTGAGTTGTGTTTAAGTTAACCAAATTAAAGCATTCATCAAATTAAGTTGCATTCAGTTCTGATTTTTAATTAAGAATCAAGTTAAATATTACGCTTCAACTTACTCTGTTTTTCCATTTATCATCTTGTGAACCCAACATGGTAATGATGATGAAATCCTCTATTCTACCGACCATCTCGTTGTCGTTCTGATCATTTTCACAACGTCACAGTGTCACATCATTCAAAATATTTCGGATAAAATTGTGTATCTCTTGCACACAAACGGATCCGACTGCTCACTGCGAGTTCACGTAAATAATCTGCTAACAAATTTTCAGTAGGATTGCATGCGATTTAAAAATATTTTATTCGGGAGGAGAAATTTGTTTACGAAATAGGCTATACGTTGATTGGTTGCATACTGAAAATTGTTCAGCAGAACATTACGTGAACTCACACTGCATTGAAAAAAATTATAATCATTTTCGATATACACTAACCGGTATAGCAACCGGGCCACCTAAATCAAATTTTTTTTTAATGCGATTATCTTTTGAACCCCACTAGCATACATGAAATAAAAACCGAATTCAAGGTCATTCAAAACCATCTTAGAAAATATTACCATAGCATACCTTGTCTAATCATGTGGTTGAGTTTATTTTACTTATCCCACAACATGTTTTATAACGCCTTGTTAAAGTTAGCTGAAAGTTTTTAGCCGGAAGTTATAAAATGTCGGTAATCCAGATAGCGTCTTGGCATTTTTCATCTAAAACGAAAAATTGATAAAACAACCTATAAACTGGAATTTCCATATAGTGAATTTATGGCTGGTTACAGGCTCATTTGGCTGTCACTGTTTGCGATGGTAATTACAAAATAAGTTTCCTGAGAGGAGCATAATATAAAATTTAAAAATTTACATAAATTCAACCCTTTAAGTATCATGTTTGTAAAGTGGTTCAATAAAAGTGTCTAGCCAAGAGCTATTTCTAGAAAAATTATCAGGCCAAATTTCATGTTGGCCCGAATGAAATGTAAAAATTTAAAGTAGTTGGAATACTTTCCAGATATGGCACTTTACATTTTTAAGTTTCATATCGGCCTTTCACTTAAACGAATTTTCCCGTTCTACCCACAAGAAACGTGCCCTGATAACTTTTCTAGGGATAACTCCTGGCTGGACACTATTATTGAACCACTTTTCGGACATGACACTTGAAGGGTTGAATTGGTACAAATTTTTAAATTTTACATTATGCTCCTCTTATGAAATTTAACTTGTGATTACCATCGCAACCAGTGGCAACCAAATGAGCCTGTATTCAGCCATAAATTTACTATATGGAAATTGCAGTTTATAGGTCGTTTTGTCAATTTTTCATTTTATATAAAAAATATTTCGGATGAAATATGTCGGCTAGTAACTTTCGGCTGAGATAGCCAAAACAAAATCTGCATTATCGATATTTTTACTTTCGGCTGAAAACTTACGGTTAACTTTAATAGTATTTAGCCCACAACATGGTTTTTAACTAAATTTTCAAATGTGGATACCTCTTGAATCACGTTTGTTGGAGACACAAAACAGCAGCAAATT
Organism: Tipula helvola; assembly: GCA_963556165.1. Taxonomy (NCBI): domain Eukaryota; kingdom Metazoa; phylum Arthropoda; class Insecta; order Diptera; family Tipulidae; genus Tipula; species Tipula helvola. The sequence goes on from OY744481.1 coordinate 106,057,690, forward strand.
CAAGGTCATTGAAAACAATCTTGGAAATTATACAAATTTTTAAAATTGTTTCAGAAAATTCAATTTTATTGAAAATCAACTGAACCCACAAATTCTGAGCCAGAAAAATCGAAAATCTGCAATTGTGCTCCGATATCGATGGTTGATACCGCTATCAATAGGCGTTGAGACCTGTAATCGTCATGCCAACGGTCATTTGAATCGCTCGAATTTTCTACAGAACTGTAGCCCACAAATTCAGAGCCAGAAAAATCGAAAATCTGCAATTGTGCTCCGTTTTCGATGGTTGATACCTCTGTCAATAGGCGTTGAGACCTGTAATCGTCATGCCAACGGTTATTTGAATCGCTCGAATATTTCTACACATTTCGCAGAAAATTCAATTTTATTGAAAATCAACTGAACTATAGCCCACAAATTCAGAGCCAGAAAAATCGAAAATCTGCAATTGTGCCCCGATTTTGATGGTTGATACCTCTATTAATAGGCGTTGGGACATTTAATCGTCATGCCAACGGTCATTTGAATCGCTAGAATATTTCTACACATTACGCAGAAAATTCGTTTTTATTGAAAATCAACTGAACTATAGCCCACAAATTCAGAGCCAGAAAAATCGAAAATCTGCAATTGAGCTCCGATTTCGATGGTTGATACCTCTATCAATAGGCGTTCAAACCTGTAATCGTCATGCCAACGGTCATTTGAATCGCTCGAATATTTCTACACATTTTGCAGAGAATTCAATTTTATTGAAAATCAACTGAACTATAGCCCACAAATTTAGAGCCAGCAAAATGGAAAATCTGCAATTGTGCTCCGATTTCGATGGTTGATATCTCTATTAATAGGCGTTGGGACATTTAATCGTCATACCAACGGTCATTTGAATCGTTCGAATATTTCTACACATTTCGCAGAGAATTCAATTTTATTGAAAATCAACTGAACTATAGCCCACAGGCTATATACCTATAGGCGTTCAGACCTGTAATCGTCATGCCAAAGGTCATTTGAATCGCTCGAATATTTCTACATATTTCGCGGAGAATTCAATTTTATTGAAGATCAACTGAACTATAGCCCACAAATTCAGAGCCAGAAAAATCGAAAATCTTCAATTGTGCTCCGATTTCGATGGTTGATACCTCTATCAATAGGCGTTGGGACCTGTAATCGTCATGCCAACGGTCATTTGAATCGCTCGAATATTTCTACATATTTCGCAGAAAATTCAATTTTATTGAAAATCAACTGAACTATAGCCCACAAATTCAGAGCCAGAAAAATCGAAAATCTGCAATTGTGCTCCGATTTCGATGGTTGATACCTCTATTAATAGGCGTTCAGACCTATAATCGTCATGCCAACGGTCATTTGAACCGTTCGAATATTTCTACACATTTCGCAGAAAATTCAATTTTATTGAAAATCAACTGAACTATAGCCCACAAATTCAGAGCCAGAAAAATCGAAAATCAGCAATTGTGCTCCGATTTCGATGGTTGATACCTCTATTAATAGGCGTTGGGACCTGTAATCGGCAGCCCAACAGTCATTTGAATCTTGATGGTTGATACCTCTATTAATAGGCGTTGGGACATTTAATCGTCATGCCAACGGTCATTTGAATCGCTAGAATATTTCTACACATTACGCAGAAAATTCGTTTTTATTGAAAATCAACTGAACTATAGCCCACAAATTCAGAGCCAGAAAAATCGAAAATCTGCAATTGTGCTCCGATTTCGATGGTTGATACCTCTATCAATAGGCGTTCAAACCTGTAATCGTCATGCCAACGGTCATTTGAATCGCTCGAATATTTCTACACATTTTGCAGAGAATTCAATTTTATTGAAAATCAACTGAACTACAGCACACAAATTTAGAGCCAGAAAAATCTAAAATCTGCAATTGTGCTCCGATTTCGATGGTTGATATCTCTATTAATAGGCGTTGGGACATTTAATCGTCATACCAACGGTCATTTGAATCGCTCGAATATTTCTACACATTTCGCAGAGAATTCAATTTTATTGAAAATCAACTGAACTATAGCCCACAAATTCAGAGCCAGAAAAATCGAAAATCTTCAATTGAGCTCCGATTTCGATGGTTGATACCTCTATCAATAGGCGTTCAGACCTGTAATCGTCATGCCAAAGGTCATTTGAATCGCTCGAATATTTCTACATATTTCGCGGAGAATTCAATTTTATTGAAGATCAACTGAACTATAGCCCACAAATTCAGAGCCAGAAAAATCGAAAATCTTCAATTGTGCTCCACACGCCAATAGGCGTTGGGACCTGTAATCGTCATGCCAACGGTCATTTGAATCGCTCGAATATTTCTACATATTTCGCAGAAAATTCAATTTTATTGAAAATCAACTGAACTATAGCCCACAAATTCAGAGCCAGAAAAATCGAAAATCAGCAATTGTGCTCCGATTTCGATGGTTGATACCTCTATTCATAGGCGTTCAGACCTATAATCGTCATACCAACGGTCATTTGAACCGCTCGAATATTTCTACACATTTCGCAGAAAATTCAATTTTATTGAAAATCAACTGAACTATAGCCCACAAATTCAGAGCCAGAAAAATCGAAAATCAGCAATTGTGCTCCGATTTCGATGGTTGATACCTCTATTAATAGGCGTTGAGACCTGTAATCGTCATGCCAACGGTCATTTGAATCGCTCGAATATTTCTACACATTTCGCAGAAAATTTAATTTTATTGAAAATCAACTGAACTATAGCCCACAAATTCAGAGCCAGAAAAATCTAAAATCTGCAATTGTGCTCCGATTTCGATGGTTGATACCACTATTAGGGGGCATTGGGACCTGTAATCGTCATGCCAACAGTCATTTGAATCGCTCGAATATTTCTACACATTTCGCAGAAATTTTCAATTTTATTGAAAATCAACTGAACTATAGCCCACAAATTCAGAGCCAGAAAAATCTAAAATCTGCAATTGTGCTCCGATTTCGATGATTGATACAACCACACAACTGTTGGGACCTGTAATCATCATGCCAACGGTCATTTGAATCGCTCGAATATTCAATATTCAATTCAATTTAATAAATTTCAATTTTATTGAAAATCAACTGAACTATAGCCCACAAATTCAGAGCCAGAAAAATCTAAAATCTGCAACTGTGCTCCGATTTCGATGGTTGATACACCACTATTAATAGGCATTGGGACCTGTAATCGTCATGCCAACGGTCATTTGAATCGCTCGAATATTTCTGCACGTTTCGTAGAAAATTCAATTTTATTGAAAATCAACTGAACTAGCTATAGCCCACAAATTCAGAGCCAGAAAAATCTAAAATCTGCAATTGTGCTCCGATTTCGATGGTTGATACCTCTATTAATAAACGTTGGGACCTGTAATCGGCATGCCAACATTCATTTGAATCGCTCGAATATTTCTACATATTTCGCAGAAAATTCAATTTTATTGAAAATCAACTGAACTATAGCCCACAAATTCAGAGCCAGAAAAATCTAAAATCTGCAATTGTGCTCCGATTTCGATGGTTGATACCTCTCTCAATAGGCGTTGCGACCTGTAATCGTCATGCCAACGGTCATTTGAATCGCTCGAATATTTCTACACATTTCGCAGAAAATTCAATTTTATTGAAAATCAACTGAACTATTATAGCCCACAAATTCAGAGCCAGAAAAATCGAAAATCTGCAATTGTGCTCCGATTTCGATGGTTGATGCCTCTATCAATAGGCGTTGGGACCTGTAATCGTCATACCAACAGTCATTTCAATCGCTCGAATATTTCTACATATTTCGCAGAGAATTCAATTTTATTGAAAATCAACTGAACTATAGCCCACAAACTCAGAGCCAGAAAAATCTAAAATCTGCAATTGTGCTCCGATTTCGATGGTTGATACCTCTATCAATAGGCGTTGAGACCTGTAATCGCCATGCCAACCGTCATTTGAATCGCTCGAATATTTCTACACATTTCGCAGAAAATTTAATTTTATTGAAAATCAACTGAACTATAGCCCACAAATTCAGAGCCAGAAAAATCTAAAATCTGCAATTGTGCTCCGATTTCGATGGTTGATACCACTATTAGTAGGCATTGGGACCTGTAATCGTCATGCCAACAGTCATTTGAATCGCTCGAATATTTCTACATATTTCGCAGAAAATTTAATTTTATTGAAAATCAACTGAACTATAGCCCACAAATTCAGAGCCAGAAAAATCTAAAATCTGCAATTGTGCTCCGATTTCGATGGTTGATACCACTATTAGGAGGCATTGGGACCTGTAATCGTCATGCCAACAGTCATTTGAATCGCTCGAATATTTCTACACATTTCGCAGAAATTTTCAATTTTATTGAAAATCAACTGAACTATAGCCCACAAATTCAGAGCCAGAAAAATCTAAAATCTGCAATTGTGCTCCGATTTCGATGGTTGATACCACTATTAGGAGGCATTGGGACCTGTAATCGTCATGCCAACATTCATTTGAATCGCTAGAATATTTCTACACATTTCGCAGAAAATTCAATTTCAATGAAAATGAATTGAACTATAGCCCACAAATTCAGAGCCAGAAAAATCGAAAATCTGCAATTGTGCTCCGATTTCGATGGTTGATACACCTCTAACAATGAGCGTTGCGACCTATAATCGTCATGCCAATGGTCATTTGAATCGCTCGAATATTTTTACATATTTCGCAGAAAATTCATTTTTATTGAAAATCAACTGAACTATAGCCCACAAATTCAGAGCCAGAAAAATCGAAAATCTGCAATTGTGCTCCGATTTCGATGGTTGATACCTTTTTTAATAGGCGTTGAGACCTGTAATCGTCATGCCAACAGTCATTTGAATCGCTCGAATATTTCTACACGTTTCGTAGAAAATTTCATTTTTATTGAAAATCAACTGAACTATAGCCCACAAATTTAGAGCCAGAAAAATCTAAAATCTGCAATTGTGCTCCGATTTCGATGGTTGATACCACTATTAGGAGGCATTGGGACCTGTAATCGTCATGCCAACATTCATTTGAATCGCTAGAATATTTCTACACATTTCGCAGAAAATTCAATTTCAATGAAAATGAATTGAACTATAGCCCACAAATTCAGAGCCAGAAAAATCGAAAATCTGCAATTGTGCTCCGATTTCGATGGTTGATACACCTCTAACAATGAGCGTTGCGACCTATAATCGTCATGCCAATGGTCATTTGAATCGCTCGAATATTTTTACATATTTCGCAGAAAATTCATTTTTATTGAAAATCAACTGAACTATAGCCCACAAATTCAGAGCCGGAAAAATCGAAAATCTGCAATTGTGCTCCCGATTTCGATGGTTGATACCTTTTTTAATAGGCGTTGAGACCTGTAATCGTCATGCCAACAGTCATTTGAATCGCTAGAATATTTCTACACGTTTTCGTAGAAAATTTCATTTTTATTGAAAATCAACTGAACTATAGCCCACAAATTCAGAGCCGGAAAAAATCGAAAATCTGCAATTGTGCTCCGATTTCGATGGTTTAATACCACTATCAATAGGCGTTGCGACCTGTAATCGTCATGCCAACAGTCATTTGAATCGCTCGAATATTTCTACACGTTTTCGTAGAAAATTTTATTTTATTGAAAATCAACTGAACTATAGCCCACAAATTCAGAGCCAGAAAAATCAAAAATCTGCAATTGTACTCCGATTTCGATGGTTGATACCTCTATTAATAGGCGTTGGGACCTGTAATCGGCATGCTAACAGTCATTTGAATCGCTCGAATATTTCTACATATTTCGCAGAAATTTTCAATTTTATTGAAAATCAACTGAACTATAGCCCACAAATTCAGAGCCAGAAAAATCGAAAATCTGCAATTGTGCTCCGATTTCGATGGTTGATACACCTCTAACAATGAGCGTTGCGACCTATAATCGTCATGCCAATGGTCATTTGAATCGCTCGAATATTTTTACATATTTCGCAGAAAATTCATTTTTATTGAAAATCAACTGAACTATAGCCCACAAATTCAGAGCCGGAAAAAATCGAAAATCTGCAATTGTGCTCCGATTTCGATGGTTGATACCTTTTTTTAATAGGCGTTGAGACCTGTAATCGTCATGCCAACAGTCATTTGAATCGCTCGAATATTTCTACACGTTTTCGTAGAAAAATTTCATTTTTATTGAAAATCAACTGAACTATAGCCCACAAATTCAGAGCCAGAAAAATCGAAAATCTGCAATTGTGCTCCGATTTCGATGGTTGATACCACTTTCAATAGGCGTTGCGACCTGTAATCGTCATTCCAAACAGTTGAATCGCTCGAATATTTTTACATATTTCGCAGAAAATTCATTTTTTATTGAAAATCAACTGAACTATAGCCCACAAATTCAGAGCCAGAAAAATCGAAAATCTGCAATTGTGCTCCGATTTCGATGGTTGATACCACTATTAGGAGGCATTGGGACCTGTAATCGTCATGCCAACATTCATTTGAATCGCTCGAATATTTCTACATATTTCGCAGAAAATTTTCAATTTTATTGAAAATCAACTGAACTATAGCCCACAAATTCAGAGCCAGAAAAATCTAAAATCTGCAATTGTGCTCCGATTTCGATGGTTGATACCACTATTAGGAGGCATTGGGACCTGTAATCGTCATGCCAACAGTCCATTTGAATCGCTCGAATATTTCTACACATTTCGCAGAAATTTTCAATTTTATTGAAAATCAACTGAAACTATAGCCCACAATTTCAGAGCCAGAAAAATCTAAAATCTGCAATTGTGCTCCGATTTCGATGGTTGATACCTCTATTAATAGGCGTTGAGACCTGTAATCGTCATGCCAACGGTCATTTGAATCGCTCGAATATTTCTACACGTTTTCGTAGAAAAATTCATTTTTATTGAAAATCAATTCTCGCTAAAATCTGCAATTGTGCTCCGATTTCGATTATTGATACAACCACACAAACTGTTGGGACCTGTAATCATCATGCCAACGGTCATTTGAATCGCTCGAATATTCAATATTCAATTCAATTTAATAAATTTCAATTTTATTGAAAATCAACTGAACTATAGCCCACAAATTCAGAGCCAGAAAAATCTAAAATCTGCAACTGTGCTCCGATTTCGATGGTTGATACACCACTATTAATAGGCATTGGGACCTGTAATCGTCATGCCAACGGTCATTTGAATCGCTCGAATATTTCTGCACGTTTCGTAGAAAATTCAATTTTATTGAAAATCAACTGAACTAGCTATAGCCCACAAATTCAGAGCCAGAAAAATCGAAAATCTGCAATTGTGCTCCGATTTCGATGGTTGATACCTCTATTAATAGGCGTTGGGGACCTGTAATCGGCATGCCAACATTCATTTGAATCGCTCGAATATTTCTACATATTTCGCAGAAAATTCAATTTTATTGAAAATCAACTGAACTATAGCCCACAAATTCAGAGCCAGAAAAAATCTAAAATCTGCAATTGTGCTTCCGATTTCGATGGTTGATACCTCTCTCAATAGGCGTTGCGACCTGTAATCGTCATGCCAACGGTCATTTGAATCGCTCGAATATTTCTACACATTTCGCAGAAAATTCAATTTTATTGAAAATCAACTGAACTATTATAGCCCACAAATTCAGAGCCAGAAAAATCGAAAAATCTGCAATTGTGCTCCGATTTCGATGGTTGATGCCTCTATCAATAGGCGTTGGGACCTGTAATCGTCATACCAACAGTCATTTCAATCGCTCGAATATTTCTACATATTTCGCAGAAAATTCAATTTTATTGAAAATCAACTGAAACTATAGCCCACAAACTCAGAGCCAGAAAAAATCTAAAATCTGCAATTGTGCTCCGATTTCGATGGTTGATACCTCTATCAATAGGCGTTGAGACCTGTAATCGCCATGCCAACCGTCATTTGAATCGCTCGAATATTTCTACACATTTCGCAGAAAATTTAATTTTATTGAAAATCAACTGAAACTATAGCCCACAAATTCAGAGCCAGAAAAATCTAAAATCTGCAATTGTGCTCCGATTTCGATGGTTGATACCACTATTAGTAGGCATTGGGACCTGTAATCGTCATGCCAACAGTCATTTGAATCGCTCGAATATTTTCTACATATTTCGCAGAAAATTTAATTTTATTGAAAATCAACTGAACTATAGCCCACAAATTCAATTGTGCTCCGATTTCGATGGTTGATACCACTATTAGGAGGCATTGGGACCTGTAATCGTCATGCCAACAGTCATTTGAATCGCTCGAATATTTCTACACATTTCGCAGAAATTTTCAATTTTATTGAAAATCAACTGAACTATAGCCCACAAATTCAGAGCCAGAAAAATCTAAAATCTGCAATTGTGCTCCGATTTCGATGGTTGATACCACTATTAGGAGGCATTGGGACCTGTAATCGTCATGCCAACATTCATTTGAATCGCTAGAATATTTCTACACATTTCGCAGAAAATTCAATTTCAATGAAAATGAATTGAACTATAGCCCACAAATTCAGAGCCAGAAAAATCGAAAATCTGCAATTGTGCTCCGATTTCGATGGTTGATACACCTCTAACAATGAGCGTTGCGACCTATAATCGTCATGCCAATGGTCATTTGAATCGCTCGAATATTTTTACATATTTCGCAGAAAATTCATTTTTATTGAAAATCAACTGAACTATAGCCCACAAATTCAGAGCCGGAAAAATCGAAAATCTGCAATTGTGCTCCGATTTCGATGGTTGATACCTTTTTTAATAGGCGTTGAGACCTGTAATCGTCATGCCAACAGTCATTTGAATCGCTCGAATATTTCTACACGTTTCTTAGAAAATTTCATTTTTATTGAAAATCAACTGAACTATAGCCCACAAATTCAGAGCCAGAAAAATCGAAAATCTGCAATTGTGCTCCGATTTCGATGGTTGATACCTTTTTTAATAGGCGTTGAGACCTGTAATCGTCATGCCAACAGTCATTTGAATTGCTAGAATATTTCTACACGTTTCGTAGAAAATTTCATTTTTATTGAAAATCAACTGAACTATAGCCCACAAATTCAGAGCCGGAAAAATCGAAAATCTGCAATTGTGCTCCGATTTCGATGGTTAATACCACTATCAATAGGCGTTGCGACCTGTAATCGTCATGCCAACAGTCATTTGAATCGCTCGAATATTTCTACACGTTTCGTAGAAAATTCAATTTTATTGAAAATCAACTGAACTATAGCCCACAAATTCAGAGCCAGAAAAATCTAAAATCTGCAATTGTGCTCCGATTTCGATGGTTGATACCTCTATTAATAGGCGTTGAGACCTGTAATCGTCATGCCAACGGTCATTTGAATCGCTCGAATATTTCTACACATTTCGCAGAAATTTTCAATTTTATTGAAAATCAACTGAACTATATATAACTATAGCCCACAAATTCAGAGCCAGAAAAATCAAAAATCTGCAATTGTACTCCGATTTCGATGGTTGATACCTCTATTAATAGGCGTTGGGACCTGTAATCGGCATGCTAACAGTCATTTGAATCGCTCGAATATTTCTACATATTTCGCAGAAATTTTCAATTTTATTGAAAATCAACTGAACTATAGCCCACAAATTCAGAGCCAGAAAAATCGAAAATCTGCAATTGTGCTCCGATTTCGATGGTTGATACACCTCTAACAATGAGCGTTGCGACCTATAATCGTCATGCCAATGGTCATTTGAATCGCTCGAATATTTTTACATATTTCGCAGAAAATTCATTTTTATTGAAAATCAACTGAACTATAGCCCACAAATTCAGAGCCAGAAAAATCGAAAATCTGCAATTGTGCTCCGATTTCGATGGTTGATACCTTTTTTAATAGGCGTTGAGACCTGTAATCGTCATGCCAACAGTCATTTGAATCGCTAGAATATTTCTACACGTTTCGTAGAAAATTTCATTTTTATTGAAAATCAACTGAACTATAGCCCACAAATTCAGAGCCGGAAAAATCGAAAATCTGCAATTGTGCTCCGATTTCGATGGTTAATACCACTATCAATAGGCGTTGCGACCTGTAATCGTCATGCCAACAGTCATTTGAATCGCTCGAATATTTCTACACGTTTCGTAGAAAATTCAATTTTATTGAAAATCAACTGAACTATAGCCCACAAATTCAGAGCCAGAAAAATCTAAAATCTGCAATTGTGCTCCGATTTCGATGGTTGATACCTCTATTAATAGGCGTTGAGACCTGTAATCGTCATGCCAACGGTCATTTGAATCGCTCGAATATTTCTACACATTTCGCAGAAATTTTCAATTTTATTGAAAATCAACTGAACTATATATAACTATAGCCCACAAATTCAGAGCCAGAAAAATCAAAAATCTGCAATTGTACTCCGATTTCGATGGTTGATACCTCTATTAATAGGCGTTGGGACCTGTAATCGGCATGCTAACAGTCATTTGAATCGCTCGAATATTTCTACATATTTCGCAGAAATTTTCAATTTTATTGAAAATCAACTGAACTATAGCCCACAAATTCAGAGCCAGAAAAATCGAAAATCTGCAATTGTGCTCCGATTTCGATGGTTGATACACCTCTAACAATGAGCGTTGCGACCTATAATCGTCATGCCAATGGTCATTTGAATCGCTCGAATATTTTTACATATTTCGCAGAAAATTCATTTTTATTGAAAATCAACTGAACTATAGCCCACAAATTCAGAGCCGGAAAAATCGAAAATCTGCAATTGTGCTCCGATTTCGATGGTTGATACCTTTTTTAATAGGCGTTGAGACCTGTAATCGTCATGCCAACAGTCATTTGAATCGCTCGAATATTTCTACACGTTTCTTAGAAAATTTCATTTTTATTGAAAATCAACTGAACTATAGCCCACAAATTCAGAGCCAGAAAAATCGAAAATCTGCAATTGTGCTCCGATTTCGATGGTTGATACCACTTTCAATAGGCGTTGCGACCTGTAATCGTCATTCCAACAGTTGAATCGCTCGAATATTTTTACATATTTCGTAGAAAATTCATTTTTATTGAAAATCAACTGAACTATAGCCCACAAATTCAGAGCCGGAAAAATCGAAAATCTGCAATTGTGCTCCGATTTCGATGGTTGATACCTCTATTAATAGGCGTTGAGACCTGTAATCGTCATGCCAACGGTCATTTGAATCGCTCGAATATTTCTACATATTTCCCAGAAAATTCAATTTTATTGAAAATCAAACTGAACTATAGCCCACAAATTCAGAGCCAGAAAAATCTAAAATCTGCAATTGTGCTCCGATTTCGATGGTTGATACCACTATTAGGAGGCATTGGGACCTGTAATCGTCATGCCAACATTCATTTGAATCGCTCGAATATTTCTACATATTTCGCAGAAATTTTCAATTTTATTGAAAATCAACTGAACTATAGCCCACAAATTCAGAGCCAGAAAAATCTAAAATCTGCAATTGTGCTCCGATTTCGATGGTTGATACCACTATTAGGAGGCATTGGGACCTGTAATCGTCATGCCAACAGTCATTTGAATCGCTCGAATATTTCTACACATTTCGCAGAAATTTTCAATTTTATTGAAAATCAACTGAACTATAGCCCACAAATTCAGAGCTATAAAAATCTAAAATCTGCAATTGGGCTCCGATTTCGATGGTTGATACCTCTATCAATAGGCGTTGCGACCTGTAATCGTCATGCCAACGGTCATTTGAATAGCTCAAATATTTCTACACATTTCGCAGAAATTTTCAATTTTATTGAAAATCAACTGAACTATAGCCCACAAATTCAGAGCCAGAAAAATCTAAAATCTGCAATTGTGCTCCGATTTCGATGGTTGATACCTCTATTAATAGGCGTTGGGACCTGTAATCGGCATGCCAACAGTCATTTGAATCGCTCGAATATTTCTACACATTTCGCAGAAATTTTCAATTTTATTGAAAATCAACTGAACTATAGCCCACAATTTCAGAGCCAGAAAAATCTAAAATCTGCAATTGTGCTCCGATTTCGATGGTTGATACCTCTATTAATATTCGTTGAGACCTGTAATCGTCATGCCAACGGTCATTTGAATCGCTCGAATATTTCTACACGTTTCGTAGAAAATTCATTTTTATTGAAAATCAACTGAACTATAGCCCACAAATTCAGAGCCAGAAAAATCAAAAATCTGCAATTGTACTCCGATTTCGATGGTTGATACCACTATTAGGAGGCATTGGGACCTGTAATCGTCATGCCAACAGTCATTTGAATCGCTCGAATATTTCTACACATTTCGCAGAAATTTTCAATTTTATTGAAAATCAACTGAACTATAGCCCACAAATTCCGAGCCAGAAAAATCTAAAATCTGCAATTCTGCTCCGATTTCGATGGTTGATACCACTATTAGGAGGCATTGGGACCTGTAATCGTCATGCCAACAGTCATTTGAATCGCTCGAATATTTCTACACATTTCGCAGAAATTTTAAATTTTATTGAAAATCAACTGAACTATAGCCCACAAATTCAGAGCCAGAAAAATCTAAAATCTGCAATTGTGCTTCGATTTCGATGGTTGATACCACTATTAGGAGGCGTTGGGACCTGTAATCGTCATGCCAACATTCATTTGAATCGCTAGAATATTTCTACACATTTCGCAGAAAATTCAATTTCAATGAAAATCAATTGAACTATAGCCCACAAATTCAGAGCCAGAAAAATCGAAAATCTGCAATTGTGCTCCGATTTCGATGGTTGATACCACTATTAGGAGGCATTGGGACCTGTAATCGTCATGCCAACATTCATTTGAATCGCTAGAATATTTCTACACATTTCGCAGAAAATTCAATTTCAATGAAAATGAATTGAACTATAGCCCACAAATTCAGAGCCAGAAAAATCTAAAATCTGCAATTGTGCTCCGATTTCGATGATTGATACAACCACACAACTGTTGGGACCTGTAATCATCATGCCAACGGTCATTTGAATCGCTCGAATATTTCTACATATTTCGCAGAAAATTCAATTTTATTGAAAATCAACTGAACTATAGCCCACAAATTCAGAGCCAGAAAAATCTAAAATCTGCAATTGTGCTCCGATTTCGATGGTTGATACCTCTATTAATAGGCGTTGAGACCTGTAATCGTCATGCCAACGGTCATTTGAATCGCTCGAATATTTCTACATATTTCCCAGAAAATTCAATTTTATTGAAAATCAACTGAACTATAGCCCACAAATTCAGAGCCAGAAAAATCTAAAATCTGCAATTGTGCTCCGATTTCGATGGTTGATACCTCTATTAATAGGCGTTGAGACCTGTAATCGTCATGCCAACGGTCATTTGAATCGCTCGAATATTTCTACATATTTCCCAGAAAATTCAATTTTATTGAAAATCAACTGAACTATAGCCCACAAATTCAGAGCCAGAAAAATCTAAAATCTGCAATTGTGCTCCGATTTCGATGGTTGATGCCTCTATCAATAGGCGTTGGGACCTGTAATCGTCATACCAACAGTCATTTCAATCGCTCGAATATTTCTACATATTTCGCAGAAAATTCAATTTTATTGAAAATCAACTGAACTATAGCCCACAAACTCAGAGCCAGAAAAATCTAAAATCTGCAATTGTGCTCCGATTTTGATGGTTGATACCTCTATCAATAGGCGTTGAGACCTGTAATCGTCATGCCAACAGTCATTTGAATCGCTCGAATATTTCTACACGTTTCGTAGAAAATTCAATTTTATTGAAAATCAAATGAACTATAGCCCACAAACTCAGAGCCAGAAAAATCTAAAATCTGCAATTGTGCTCCGATTTCGATGGTTGATACCTCTATTAATAGGCGTTGGGACCTGTAATCGGCATGCCAACTGTCATTTCAATCGCTCGAATATTTCTACATATTTCGCAGAAAATTCAATTCTATTGAAAATCAACTGAACTATAGCCCACAAACTCAGAGCCAGAAAAATCTAAAATCTGCAATTGTGCTCCGATTTCGATGGTTGATACCTCTATTAATAGGCGTTGGGACCTGTAATCGGCATGCCAACTGTCATTTCAATCGCTCGAATATTTCTACATATTTCGCAGAAAATTCAATTCTATTGAAAATCAACTGAACTATAGCCCACAAATTCAGAGCCAGAAAAATCGAAAATCTGCAATTGTGCTCCGATTTCGATGGTTGATACCTCTATTAATAGGCGTTGGGACCTGTAATCGTCATGCCAACAGTCATTTGAATCGCTCGAATATTTCTACACGTTTCGTAGAAAATTCAATTTTATTGAAAATCAACTGAACTATAGCCCACAAATTCAGACCCAGAAAAATCAAAAATCTGCAATTGTGCTCCGATTTCGATGGTTGATACCTCTATCAATAGGCGTTGAGACCTGTAATCGTCATGCCAACGGTCATTTGAATCGATCGAATATTTCTACATATTTTGCAGAAAATTCAATTTTTATTGAAAATCAACTGAACTATAGCCCACAAATTCAGAGCCGGAAAAATGGAAAATCTGCAATTGTGCTCCGATTTCGATGGTTGATACCTCTATCAATAGGCGTTGAGACCTGTAATCGTCATGCCAACTGTCATTTGAATCGCTCGAATATTTCTACACATTTCGCAGAAATTTTCAATTTTATTGAAAATCAACTGAACTATAGCCCACAAATTCAGAGCCAGAAAAATCTAAAATCTGCAATTGTGCTTCGATTTCGATGGTTGATACCACGATTAGGAGGCGTTGGGACCTGTAATCGTCATGCCAACATTCATTTGAATCGCTAGAATATTTCTACACATTTCGCAGAAAATTCAATTTCAATGAAAATCAATTGAACTATAGCCCACAAATTCAGAGCCAGAAAAATCGAAAATCTGCAATTGTGCTCCGATTTCGATGGTTGATACCACTATTAGGAGGCATTGGGACCTGTAATCGTCATGCCAACATTCATTTGAATCGCTAGAATATTTCTACACATTTCGCAGAAAATTCAATTTCAATGAAAATGAATTGAACTATAGCCCACAAATTCAGAGCCAGAAAAATCTAAAATCTGCAATTGTGCTCCGATTTCGATGATTGATACAACCACACAACTGTTGGGACCTGTAATCATCATGCCAACGGTCATTTGAATCGCTCGAATATTTCTACATATTTCGCAGAAAATTCAATTTTATTGAAAATCAACTGAACTATAGCCCACAAATTCAGAGCCAGAAAAATCTAAAATCTGCAATTGTGCTCCGATTTCGATGGTTGATACCTCTATTAATAGGCGTTGAGACCTGTAATCGTCATGCCAACGGTCATTTGAATCGCTCGAATATTTCTACATATTTCCCAGAAAATTCAATTTTATTGAAAATCAACTGAACTATAGCCCACAAATTCAGAGCCAGAAAAATCTAAAATCTGCAATTGTGCTCCGATTTCGATGGTTGATGCCTCTATCAATAGGCGTTGGGACCTGTAATCGTCATACCAACAGTCATTTCAATCGCTCGAATATTTCTACATATTTCGCAGAAAATTCAATTTTATTGAAAATCAACTGAACTATAGCCCACAAACTCAGAGCCAGAAAAATCTAAAATCTGCAATTGTGCTCCGATTTCGATGGTTGATACCTCTATTAATAGGCGTTGGGACCTGTAATCGGCATGCCAACTGTCATTTCAATCGCTCGAATATTTCTACATATTTCGCAGAAAATTCAATTCTATTGAAAATCAACTGAACTATAGCCCACAAATTCAGAGCCAGAAAAATCGAAAATCTGCAATTGTGCTCCGATTTCGATGGTTGATACCTCTATTAATAGGCGTTGGGACCTGTAATCGTCATGCCAACAGTCATTTGAATCGCTCGAATATTTCTACACGTTTCGTAGAAAATTCAATTTTATTGAAAATCAACTGAACTATAGCCCACAAATTCAGACCCAGAAAAATCAAAAATCTGCAATTGTGCTCCGATTTCGATGGTTGATACCTCTATCAATAGGCGTTGAGACCTGTAATCGTCATGCCAACGGTCATTTGAATCGATCGAATATTTCTACATATTTTGCAGAAAATTCAATTTTTATTGAAAATCAACTGAACTATAGCCCACAAATTCAGAGCCGGAAAAATGGAAAATCTGCAATTGTGCTCCGATTTCGATGGTTGATACCTCTATCAATAGGCGTTGAGACCTGTAATCGTCATGCCAACTGTCATTTGAATCGCTCGAATATTTCTACACATTTCGCAGAAATTTTCAATTTTATTGAAAATCAACTGAACTATAGCCCACAAATTCAGAGCCAGAAAAATCTAAAATCTGCAATTGTGCTTCGATTTCGATGGTTGATACCACGATTAGGAGGCGTTGGGACCTGTAATCGTCATGCCAACATTCATTTGAATCGCTAGAATATTTCTACACATTTCGCAGAAAATTCAATTTCAATGAAAATCAATTGAACTATAGCCCACAAATTCAGAGCCAGAAAAATCGAAAATCTGCAATTGTGCTCCGATTTCGATGGTTGATACCACTATTAGGAGGCATTGGGACCTGTAATCGTCATGCCAACATTCATTTGAATCGCTAGAATATTTCTACACATTTCGCAGAAAATTCAATTTCAATGAAAATGAATTGAACTATAGCCCACAAATTCAGAGCCAGAAAAATCTAAAATCTGCAATTGTGCTCCGATTTCGATGATTGATACAACCACACAACTGTTGGGACCTGTAATCATCATGCCAACGGTCATTTGAATCGCTCGAATATTTCTACATATTTCGCAGAAAATTCAATTTTATTGAAAATCAACTGAACTATAGCCCACAAATTCAGAGCCAGAAAAATCTAAAATCTGCAATTGTGCTCCGATTTCGATGGTTGATACCTCTATTAATAGGCGTTGAGACCTGTAATCGTCATGCCAACGGTCATTTGAATCGCTCGAATATTTCTACATATTTCCCAGAAAATTCAATTTTATTGAAAATCAACTGAACTATAGCCCACAAATTCAGAGCCAGAAAAATCTAAAATCTGCAATTGTGCTCCGATTTCGATGGTTGATGCCTCTATCAATAGGCGTTGGGACCTGTAATCGTCATACCAACAGTCATTTCAATCGCTCGAATATTTCTACATATTTCGCAGAAAATTCAATTTTATTGAAAATCAACTGAACTATAGCCCACAAACTCAGAGCCAGAAAAATCTAAAATCTGCAATTGTGCTCCGATTTTGATGGTTGATACCTCTATCAATAGGCGTTGAGACCTGTAATCGTCATGCCAACAGTCATTTGAATCGCTCGAATATTTCTACACGTTTCGTAGAAAATTCAATTTTATTGAAAATCAAATGAACTATAGCCCACAAATTCAGACCCAGAAAAATCAAAAATCTGCAATTGTGCTCCGATTTCGATGGTTGATACCTCTATCAATAGGCGTTGAGACCTGTAATCGTCATGCCAACGGTCATTTGAATTGATCGAATATTTCTACATATTTTGCAGAAAATTCAATTTTTATTGAAAATCAACTGAACTATAGCCCACAAATTCAGAGCCGGAAAAATGGAAAATCTGCAATTGTGCTCCGATTTCGATGGTTGATACCTCTATCAATAGGCGTTGAGACCTGTAATCGTCATGCCAACGGTCATTTGAATCGCTCGAATATTTCTACATATTTCGCAGAAAACTCAATTTTATTGAAAATCAACTGAACTATAGCCCACAAATTCAGAGCCAGCAAAATCGAAAATCTGCAATTGTGCTCCGATTTCGATGGTTGATACCTCTATCAATAGGCGTTGAGACCTGTAATCGTCATGCCAACGGTCATTTGAATCGCTCGAATATTTCGACACATTTTGCAGAAAATTCAATTTAATTGAAAATCAACTGAACTATAGCCCACAAATTCAGAGCCAGCAAAATCGAAAATCTGCAATTGTGCTCCGATTTCGATGGTTGATACCTCTATTAATAGGCGTTGGGACCTGTAATCGGCATGCCAACAGTCATTTGAATCGCTCGAATATTTCTACATATTTCGCAGAAAATTCAATTTTATTGAAAATCAACTGAACTATAGCCCACAAATTCAGAGCCAGAAAAATCGAAAATCTGCAATTGTGCTCCGATTTCGATGGTTGATACCTCTATCAATAGGCGTTGCGACCTGTAATCGTCATGCCAACGGTCATTTGAATCGCTCGAATATTTCTACACATTTCGCAGAAATTTTCAATTTTATTGAAAATCAACTGAACTATAGCCCACAAATTCAGAGCCAGAAAAATCTAAAATCTGCAATTGTGCTCCGATTTCGATGGTTGATACCTCTATTAATAGGCGTTGGGACATTTAATCGTCATGCCAACGGTCATTTGAATCGCTCGAATATTTCTACACATTTCGCAGACAATTCAATTTTATTGAAAATCAACTGAACTATAGCCCAAAAATTCAGGGCCAGAAAAATCTAAAATCTGCAATTGTGCTCCGATTTCGATGGTTGGTACCTCTATCAATAGGCGTTGAGACCTGTCATCGTCATGCCAACGGTCATTTGAATCGCTAGAATATTTCTACACATTTCGCAGAAAATTCAATTTTATTGAAAATCAACTGAACTATAGCCCACAGATTCAGAGCCAGAAAAATCGAAAATCTACAATTGTGCTCCGATTTCGATGGTTGATACCTCTATTAATAAGTGGTGGGACCTGTAATCGTCACGCCAACGGTCATTTGAATCGCTCGAATATTTCTACATATTTCGCAGAAAATTCAATTTTATTGAAAATCAACTGAACTATAGCCCACAGATTCAGAGCCAAAAAAATCTAAAATCTGCAATTGTGCTCCGATTTCGATGGTTGATACCTCTATCAATAGGTGTTGAGACCTGTAATCGTCATGCCAACCGTCATTTGAATCGCTCGAAAATGTCTACATGTTTCGCAGAAAATTCAATTTTATTGAAAATCAACTGAACTATAGCCCACAAATTCAGAGCCATAAAAATCTAAAATCTGCAATTGGGCTCCGATTTCGATGGTTGATACCTCTATCAATAGGCGTTGCGACCTGTAATCGTCATGCCAACGGTCATTTGAATCGCTCAAATATTTCTACACATTTCGCAGAAATTTTCAATTTTATTGAAAATCAACTGAACTATAGCCCACAAATTCAGAGCCGGAAAAATCTAAAATCTGCAATTGTGCTCCGATTTCGATGGTTGATACCTCTATTAATAGGCGTTGGGACCTGTAATCGGCATGCCAACAGTCATTTGAATCGCTCGAATATTTCTACACATTTCGCAGAAATTTTCAATTTTATTGAAAATCAACTGAACTATAGCCCACAAACTCAGATCCAGAAAAATCGAAAATCTGCAATTGTGCTCCGATTTCGATGGTTGATACCTCTTTTAATAGGCGTTGAGACCTGTAATCGTCATGCCAACGGTCATTTGAATCGCTCGAATATTTCTACACATTTCGTAGAAAATTCAATTTTATTGAAAATCAACTGAACTATAGCCCACAAATTCAGAGCCAGAAAAATCGAAAATCTGCAATTGGGCTACGATTTCGATGGTTGATACCTCTATCAATAGGCGTTGAGACCTGTAATCGTCATGCCAACGTTCATTTGAATCACTCGAATATTTTTACATATTTCGCAGAAAATTCAATTTTATTGAAAATCAACTGAACTATAGCCCACAATTTCAGAGCCAGCAAAATGGAAAATCTGCAATTGTGCTCCGATTTCGATGGTTGATACCTCTTTTAATAGGCGTTGAGACCTGTAATCGTCATGCCAACAGTCATTTAAATCGCTCGAATATTTCTACACATTTCGCAGAAAATTTCAATTTTATTGAAAATCAACTGAACTATAGCCCACAAATTCAGAGCCAGAAAAATCGAAAATCTGCAATTGTGCTCCGATTTTGATGGTTGATACCTCTACCAATAGGCGTTGGGACATTTAATCGTCATGCCAACGGTCATTTGAATCGCTCGAATATTTCTACACATTTCGCAGAAAATTCAATTTCATTGAAAATCAACTGAACTATAGCCCACAAATTTAGAGCCAGAAAAATGGAAAATCTGCAATTGTGTTCCGATTTCGATGGTTGATACCTCTATTAATAGGCGTTGGGACCTGTAATCGTTATGCCAACGGTCATTTGTATCGCTCGAAGATTTCTACATATTTCGCAGAAAATTCAATTTTATTGAAAATCAACTAAACTATAGCCCACAAGTTCAGCGCCAGAAAAATCGAAAATCTGCAATTGTGTTCCGATTTCGATGGTTGATACCTCTATCAATAGGCGTTGGGACCTGTAATCGTCATGCCAATGGTAATTTGAATCGCTCGAATATTTCTACACATTTCGCAGAAAATTCAATTTTATTGAAAATCAACTGAACTATAGCCCACAAATTCAGAGCCAGAAAAATGGGAAATCTGCAATTATGTTCCGATTTCGATGGTTGATACCTCTATCAATAGGCGTAGGGACCTGTAATCGTCATGCCAATGGTCATTTGAATCGCTCGAATATTTCTACACACTTCGCAGAAAATTCTTTTTTATTGAAAATCAACTGAACTATAGCCCACAAATTCAGAGCCAAAAAAATCGAAAATCTGCAATTATGCTCCGATTTTGATGGTTGATACCTCTATCAATAAGCGTTGGGACCTGTAATCGTGATGCTAATGGTCATTTGAATCGCTCGAATATTTCTACATACTTCGCAGAAAATTCAATTTTATTGAAAATCAACTGAACTATAGCCCACAAATTCAGAGCCAGAAAAATCGAAAATCTGCAATTGTGCTCCGATTTCGATGGTTGATGCCTCTATCAATAGGCGTTGGGACCTGTAATCGTCATGCCAACGGCCATTTGAATCGCTCGAATATTTCTACACATTTCGCAAAAAAATTCAATTTCATTGAAAATCAACTGAACTATAGCCCACAAATTAAGATCGAGAAAAATCGAAAATCTGCAATTGTGTTCCGATTTCGAAGGTTGATACCTCTATCAATAGGCGTTGGGACCTGTAATCGTGATGCTAATGGTCATTTGAATCGCTCGAATATTTCTACACATTTCGCAGAAAATTCAATTTTATTGAAAATCAACTGAACTATAGCCCACAAATTTAGAGCCAGAAAAATCGAAAATCTGCAATTCAGACGCACAGAAAATATACCTCAGTTGGAGCTCCAGATTTTAACAACGTTTAGTTGTGTAGGCTCGAAAAATTTAAAAACTTTAGAACGTATTTCTGAGAATTTGGTCCGAAAACTGTCACTATCTTAACTCCAGACAGTATTGTAATGACAAAATGTATACCTGAAAATTACACAATGATTATTGAATTCGTCCGAGCAAATCCAATTTCGCTAGTCCGACTGTGTTCTCCAACAAGAAGGATGGTACAAAACGAATATGCGTTGATTACAGGCGTCTCAACAAGGTGGTAGTTAAAAATCGGTACTCGCTTCCAAGTATCGATGACCAAATTGACCAGCTCCAAGGCGCAAAGTACTTCTCTACATTGGACTTACGAAATGGATTTTTATTAGACAAATTAATTTTATTACTGATTTCTACCTATATCATTCGGGTACACAATCTGTTCTTTTGACCAACCGGTGAAGATAATCGATTATAAATACTATCGCAATACTACTCGAAAGTGTGTTTGGTGCTTTTTAAATTGTCCCAAAACACTGGCGCACATGGACCGGCAGTCGGTAAATTGACTGTCCTAATTTCAGAACAGTCAAATATTTCATTACATCCGGAATTGAATGCAAAGGTCTATTTAGCGTCTGGCATATGTACGCTAATTATGAGGAAAGGTCTACGTGACTCTCTTCGTGTGCATACCAAGGCAGTTAATGTGAAATCGTCATTCGGTTGTGGCGCACACACAAGGATTTGTCATATTCAGCTAGGAAATTTGTCATGAAGCCATCACTCACACGAAACCCGGCAAATCCGTGTTAAATGCTGAATTAAATGTGTCATATGCCATTTCTGAAACACATGGCACCTCTGCATTTATATGAAATTTCACAATTTATTTCGGCATTGTAAACAAACCAACTGGAAATCCGTTAATGTTTCGTCTGTTCATCAAAATTTTGAAATTTTGCAAATTCAGTGTTACAGGTACCAATTTTTTTTTTTTTAAATTCATGTATTTTAAATTTAAATTGTTCGAAGACGACTATACGTTTATTATTTTATTTAAATGCTTTGAAATATGACACTTTCGTTCAAGAACATTTTATATTTTCATTTTAAAATCTAAAAGTCGTGATCATACGATCAATTTTAATTGATAAACTATTTTTTTTTATTTGTTTGTTTTTTATTAAATTAAATTTGTTAATTGAGAATTTATTGTTTACTATATAACAAGACTATATACCTAACTATCGATATATCAATTAGAAATCTTGTTAATTATGTGTTTGCGATTTTTTATTTTATTTTATTCGAACTAGAAATCCTTCGATTTTATTACAGCATATGTCTGTTTTAAACTAAACTAACTATAGAGATCTTGATCTTTTCAGAATTTAGAGAGAAGCATTAAACAATTTAAAAAAAAAAAACCGCAATTTAGAATTTAGATATTTTTTAATAGATCAGTTAAAGCGATTAATTTGTTTAGATCGTTTATTCAAAGGTAAATATGTGTGAACTAAAATTCAAAAACTGTACATGATCTCAAGGATGTTAATTTGAAAGGAATATTTTAATGACAAGGTTATGTTATGTGCTTCTGCGTGTACAGGTAGTCAAATTGGGTCATTAATTTATTCGAATCTATTTGTTCCTGAATAAAATATAAGTACTTTATTAATTACGGGGCGAATCCATATATGTATGTCATATTCACAGTCGTTCGGTAGCATTTCGAAAAGAACAAATAATAAAACTAGAAGAAAATCAAATCTTAACAAAAATTAAAACAAAGAATAAGAAGAAGAAGACTTATTAATAATAATACAAAAAAAACCTCGGACATGTCTTCAACTTTAATATCAGAATTCAAAATAATTAATTTTATTTTAATATATAGCTCTATACATTTATTCCGTCATCTTCTTCCACCACCATCTTCATTCACGTGATTTTGTTGTGGTGTGCGCCTTCTTCATCTGAACTATAACAAAATCTTTATTTGATATTTATAAATAAAAGAAGAAATACAAATATTTTTTTATTTTGGCTGGTTTGTTGGTTGGTGAACGCTTTCTTTTCTCGATTCTGAACAAATTCAGATAGAGGTATACTTTAAGTATTTCTTCGGATATTATTTGGCACGTTTAAACAGCACGTTTTATATTATTTTCATTTATTGTTATACATATATGTATATATAAACGGAATATATTTATACTCGAATATGTATATTATGTATGTAGATACACAAAAAGAACGAAAAACTCAATTTGTTGTATATTTTTGGCTTGCCTTTGTTGATTGTTTGTCGTTGATTTTATTGTTGTTTCCGTTTCTTAATTTCTTTTTCAACATCTTTTAGTTCTTCTTTTATTTTTATTATTTCTACAACTATTATTGTTATTTTGGCTAATCTTAGTCAGGCTGGCATATTCAGAACTTTAGTCTATTTTGGCTATCGTTTTGTATTAAATTGTTGTAGATAGGCACTATAGTTTATAAATATACAGTATGATCAAAAAGTACCTGGAATTTGTAATTTAAATGAACCGCTCTCGACCGATTCGGATATTTTTTTTTTTTTTAAGTTGGTAGATCCTATACTGACATCTGTGTGTAACTTGAGTGGGATCAGATGATTAGTGTTTGTTTGTCAGCTGTTCATAATAGACAAGTTTTTGTGTTTTGTCGCATTTTAACATGAACAATTTTATTGAGCAAAGATTTTGCTTGAAATTTTGTGTTTTGAACGGAATTTCTTGTGCTGAATCGTTGAAAATGTTGCAGAAAGCCTTTGGGGAGTCTGCTCTATCAAAAACCAGAGCATATGAATGGTATAAAGTGTTTAAAAATGGTCGTGAAGTGGTTGAAGACTTGCCTCGTTCTGGACGCCCTTCCACATCGAATACCGATGAAAACGTTGAAATTGTGAAGAAAACTGTGCTTGAAAATCGTCATGTGAGTATTAGAGAGATTGCTAGTGATCTTAACATCTCATACGGAACCGTTCAGCACATTGTTGTAGATATTTTTTGCACCACGATAATGCGCTGTCACACAAAGCGCGTATTGTGACAGATTTTTTGACCAAACACAGCGTAAATATCCTTGAGCAGGCCGATATGGCTCCGTGCGACTTTTTTCTCTTCCCTCGACTTAAATTACCACTTCGTGGAAAAAGATTTGAATCTCTGGAAGCCATAAAACGAAATGCGAAGAAGGAGCTGAAGGACATCCCAGTTTCGGCCTACCGAAAATGCATGGATGATTGGGTTAAGCGTTGGCAGATGTGTGTTGCTTCAGATGGATGTTATTTTGAAGGAGATAAAATAAATTTGCCCGAAAATTAACACAAACTTGTTTTATTTACAAATTCCCGGTACTTTTTGATCATACTGTATATACTAATTAGCAAAATAGATTTAGAAATAAATACGGGCACAACCAAATTTACACGATGATCAACCAACCATATGTTTTAGAAACGTTTATTTCGAAGAGGGCTCAAACTGTGCTCAAAGAATGTGGAACCAATTAAATCACAAACTCCGCAAACAAATTGCTCGGCAGTAATTTGAAAGATGTAAAGATTGTTTAGGACTATTTTAATCTAAAATTGTGCAATTTAATTTGAATAATTATGTTTATTCACTTAATCTTATAACGCGGTTTCCATATAACGCGAAGTGAAAATTCCGAACAACCTTTGTTTGTCATACAAGAGAACATTTCAACAAAGTACATACATAAGTGACTTAAAAAGTAGATCTATGTATTGCGCAAATTCATCTGCACAGCTTTCGACTGGGATGTACAGAGAAACCTCACTACAACGGACATCCACGGGACCAAAAATATTGTCCATTTTAGTGAGCTGTCCCTTGAACCGATTTGTGATTTTTTTTTAATAAAATTTTTTTGGGATTCTGTTTCTTATCCGATTTTGATGAAATTCAGCATTTCCAATAGAAATGGGGTTCTTAGATGATTTCTAGAGGGAGTTCTGGTATATGGCCAATTAGGAAAGAACTCGGCCATTTCTTATCCGATTTTTGTAAAATTTAGCATATGTGATGGAAATAAATTCTAAAATTATTTCTTGATAAAGTCCTGGAATATGGTCAAGTATGATAAATCATTCCACTAATACAATCAGTAGTTTATACGTAGGTATATTTTTACATCAATGTTTGGGCTTTCTACAGTAGTGGGTATCAAAAATAGTAGAAAATCTC
Source organism: Tipula helvola (assembly GCA_963556165.1). Taxonomy (NCBI): domain Eukaryota; kingdom Metazoa; phylum Arthropoda; class Insecta; order Diptera; family Tipulidae; genus Tipula; species Tipula helvola. The sequence goes on from OY744481.1 coordinate 106,083,356, forward strand.
ACTAACACTTATAAATAGAAATATTAGGATTAGGATTTAATAGTATGAGTACTATACGGTATAATAACACTACCTTTTATACCTACGGTATAAAATTTTCATGTACCGAAAAATTAACGAGCATGCAAATTCGAAAATGCAATATCTCGGCGACAAAAAAAGATATTTGAGCAACCTGAACGGCATTTAAAAGATGAAGGCTTGTACTATAAGATCCCACACATGGATTTTTGAAGAAAAAAAAAATCGCGGTGCTAGATAACCTCAAATATGTAAAAAAACAGTGTTTTTTGCACTTTTAGGTTAGAATATCTCATAAACCTGACGTGGGAAATTCTGAGCCCATAATGAAAAATTACTTCGGAAACAACTATTCATTGTCCAGGGGCAAAATTTTGCAGGTTAGTGTAATAGGTAACAGGATTTGCTAGGTTGTGTAACCAGGGTGGGAATGATTTAAATCATTTTTTTTTTCGCTAACAAATTTTAAATGAAATAAAACAAATTTTTTTTAGTATAATTTTTGTGAACAAAGTTTCTGTTAAAGAACTAGTTACTTTTGAACTAAAATAATAAAATTTATATTTTATTTTAGTGGAAATTCAGTTTATAATTCTATCATACAATTATTACTTTATTACTATACTATAGCCTTGTCTTGACGCTATAATTGATTGGATCATAATTCGAATTATGATCATAACTTTTTAAATTTTAGTACAGTTTAGTACTATAATTAATTATCCTAAATACCCATAATTAATTGGCACATAACTTTGACTTGCCGGAAAAAGCGCGCGGATCGCTTCAATCGCTATATGAAAAGTGTCAAATATTTGTCAAAATAAATTTGTTAAACAAAAATTTGTTAAAATTAAAATGGCTCAAATACATAAAAAACATTTTTGTGATGATGAAACGTCAAAATTAATAGATATATGGGGTGAACACCAAATAATCAACATATTCGAAAATTGTAAAAACCACATCGTTATATACATATACCAAAATTGCTTATGAAATGAGTCTATTTAATTATAATAGGACTCCTAAAGAAATTAGAAACAAAATAAATAACCTTAAACAAATCTACAACAAAACAAAGCTAAAATCAGGTACATATAGTTTTTATCAATTAATAATTGAAATTATGGATGATGAAATTGCAAAAAATTTAAATTATGAAGGATTGCATTTCAAGATGATGTTATTAAATATTTCAGGTGAATCAGCACCAGCTTGGAAATTCTTTGACAAGTAACATGAGATACTTGGAGTCAAAGACAAGTACAATAGTCATCTAGGACAAGATAGTTTCATAGAAGGATCCGGGCTACTTCAAAAATTAACTTACCGCTTATCTTTTTTACTCATTTTCTCATGCGTTAAGTTAAATTTTGAAGTAAAGGTAAAATTTGTTTAATGAATTATTTTAAAGGAATTATATCGCTCAAATAAACATTTTGGGCGACAAAAATAATTAACTGGCAACAAATTTATAAATAAATAAATTAAAAATTAAAAAATTGAAATTAGTTTTAAAATATTCTGGAAAATGGAGATCCCTAATTTAACTTAGAATTGCAGAGGCTAACGGCTTCGGTAACTCTCACGGGCACGCGGGAGGTCGCTTCGCTCCCCCCCCCCGCTTAGCCCTCCGAGGGGCTTTAAATTTGAACTTCGAGGGACGTAGGAGCCGGGATAAGCAAACATGTCGCACTGCGTGCCGCACGTAGGAGCGGATTATATAGAATCTATTAATGACATTGCAATATTTTATATCGATCCCCCATCAAATATTAAATAATTTGTATCGATTAAATTTCATTTTTTGTCACGAATTTTTTTTTTTTTTACAACTGAAAATTTTTTTTTCTGTTCCAAAATATTATATTTGTCGCCAATTTATTATTTTTGATGCTAATGTTTGTTGCCAAAATTTTTTTCTTGTATGCCCGTTTAAATTGTCCCAATTAAAATAAATAACACTAAATATAGGTACATATATGGCACGATAAACTGATACGTTTCAAAATCGTCTTTTTCTGCGCAGCTCCGTGTGACGTGATAAAAAAACAAAACAAAATAAAGGAATTTGTACAAAAACAAAAACTAAAAAACAAATTAAATAAAAGAGAACAAAGTTACACGTAAACAATTATTTTCAATTTTGTTTTTGTTTTTTGCTTTTATTTTTTTTATTCATAAAAAAAATACAACATTATTATGTTACAATGTTTCTTTCTTTAGTAAGTTAATTTTTGAAGTAGCCCCGAAGGATCTAATAGCGACACAACCGGAAACTCGTAAGTTGTTTGACTATACATATACATACCCATTCACACATGTCAAATACAATTATTTTTATTTTAGATATTCGAATGCCAGTATTGATATGGACAATTTGTATGGTGAAGTGCAATACTTGGAAGATGAAACCGAAAATCTTGATCTTGAGTCAAGTTTTTCGACTCCTCAGTCAAGATTTTCAATTTCTTCCCGTAAGAGTAATTTATCGGAGTCACAACTCTTAGAGGAACCGGATTATAGTGGCACCACCAATTCAGTGCGCGCCGCTTCTAAAGCAAGCAAACGCAAAAAAAATGAAGCCAAAGAATCAAAACGTTTTGGAGAAGCTATTGCAAATCGAAGAAAAACGAGACAAAAGGGAAGAAAAAGAACACGAACAAAATGAAAAAGTGACAGAGGCAATGATCCGTTTCTTGGAGTCAAATGCTAAATAATTACGTAGATAGTAAAGTGACTGAATTCAAACCAAATTGTGATGAATTGTGATGAAATAAAATTAAATTAAATTTTTGTATTTTTTGTTATAATATATTTTCTATAATATATGTATAGTGAAAATAATATCTCAGCGAAATTCTGACAGCTCTCGCGCATCAAAACAAATGGCGTAAACACAGCGATGTATTTAGGCTCATATGTTGACATTTTGAGGTTAGAATTTGTCTATTTTGAATTATGTTTTTCCTCAAATTTATTCACAAGTAATTTTAATTTAGATAATACACTATAGCATTAGCACTTTTGATAACATTTAAGATAATTTTAATGTCATTAGCTTGCCTCGAACAAATTGAAATTTAAAATCGAGTTTTTTTATTGTTTTGCTTTAACACGAAAAATGACATTTTCTTCTAAATATGCCTAGTTTGTACCTTAAATGGGTATAACGTTACATAACCAGTGGTGTTGTCAGTATTTTTTAATTTCACTTGTTATTTTAGAATTAACCTATAAAATAATGAGAATTTTTAATATTTTCCAATATAAATTACATTATGTGATTAAATCAAATTTCACATATCTTTATTTATATTTTTTTTTGTTTTTAAAAATATTACTCAGCCGACCCTTCTCTGAATTTTTAATTTTTTTTAACTACTTCACTGTTGGCTGCGCACAACGATGAAAAAATGAATTTCGCTGAGATATCATTTTCACTATACAATTATTTTACTTTTGTATTTCTTGAAATAGCATCTTAGCTAATGAGTCACGTTTACTCAGGCCATCTGCATTCCTCCTATCTGAAATTATTCTTTGGGGGACATTAAAATCTGGAGCATTAACCTGGGATTTGTGTAGCCAACTGGCATAAAATTGGCATCTATTGCGTTCACATAAATTATGTATTATTCCACAAGCCTTAACAGTATGTTTACAATGTTCCAATGAAAAATCCATCCTCTTTGAAAGAATTCTCATTCTTCCTTTCAGTCTACCAAAACTATCTTCAATTGTCATCCTTGCTGAGCTTAGACGAAAATTGAAATGCTCTTTAATGGGTGTCAACTTTGTACCCGGATATGGTTTAAGTAACCAATTACGCAAAGGAATGCCCCATCTGCTATTATATGGTTTTTAATAGTATTTCTTTCAAAATATTCTGATAATTTTGAGTCCCTAAATACTACAGCATCATGAACTCCGCCAGGCCTACCAACATTAATATATCTTAAAAAGAAGATAAAACAGTAATTATTAATTAAAACAATATACATTAAAATTGAATAAACATACAATATAAGTACCTGAAGTAATATTTAGCATCGGCAAGGACTAATACTACAATAGAGTAGTAGTGTTTATAATTAAAATAGTCTACACCTGATGTTTCTGGTTTCTTAATCGGAATATGCGTACCATCTAATGCGCCGAATGTTCCGGGAAATTTCCAGTTAATTAAAAAAATTTTGCTTATGGAATCCTGTTCGATTTCTGTCACGGGAAAACGAACCTCTTGCTCATATAAATTGTTCACCAAAGAATCACAAAATTCTTGTAAAATATGACCCACGCTACTTTTACCAACCTTATACAGGTCCGCAACAGTACCTAAATCGCAGTTGCTCTTCAATATGTGTAGAGCAATTATTACACGTCTCTCGACACTCGTAGCTTCCCTCATAATGGTATTAGACCGATACAAATCTCCACGAACAACATAACATGAGTATGCAATTTCGAAAAGGGCACATCTCGAAAATTTTGACAAAACCGTTTTTTCACGTTAATGTGATGGAAATATATCCCCGCACCTATTTTGTTTGAAATAGGCACTTCTCTTGTATTAATACTGCTACCAGTGTTGATTTGTATGACAATAATTTCGAAAAGGCCACAACTCTTGGAGATGTGCCCTTTTCGAATTTAATGCATTTTACTAATCGGCGAAGGCGATATATCTCCGTCTCTTGCTGACGTGATTTTGATACATAAAAGTTTCGTAAAGTTTATACAGCACACTAGGTATAATATTATTGCAAATTCTTAATTAACTAAAAAACTGCTTATCAATTTTCAATTTTTTTTTACTTACAATTAAATATAAAAATTCATATTTAATCACAGTTAATTTCAAAATTCATTTCTATTCATATTTGTATATGATTAAACCTAATATGCATTTTTATTGAATAGGTCGTGTGATCTTCTTTCCGAATCACTTCACCAGCTCCTGGCATTTGTGAACGGTGATTTATTTCAAATTCGACAAATTTAAATCAAAAATTTCTTTTTCTTTTTGTGTTTCTCATTGTTAATAGACTGTTACTCGATTCCAAAAATGTTCGATCGAATTCAGATCTGAGTGCGAGTTCGCGACAATATTCTGCGGAAAAATTTTCAGCAAGCAACCAATTAACGTAGTCTATTTCGTAAACAAATTTCCCCTTCCGAATAAAATATTTTTAAATCGCATGCAATCCTGCTGAAAATTTTTCCGCAGAATATTGTCGCGAACTCGGACTGAGTGATCACGCCGTTGTAATTTGCTTAATTAATTCTGTCGTTTGCTCTGATTGAGGTATGGTTGGTCGTTGTTTTGCTGAAAATACAAGCTTACTGGGGACTTTAATTATCCGAACTGCAATGAAACATTCTTCTATCACCTCTAACGAATGAAGGTTTATAAATCTTAATTATTTAGAAGGCATCATTCACAAGCAGTTGCTCGAAATAGTTTGAAAGATCGGAGCCATTCCTTGTTTATCCAAACATAGTTTTGATGCCGAAAAGGAGGAAAGAAGTACTATGAATTGACAAAATAAAAGCTAATCTGTTTGGTTCTGCAATATACGTGGTAGTGGTCTTTTTCTGGCATGGAACATGACAATTTATTGTCCGGAAAATGGAATGATTGCGGTTGTTTACATTCTATTATTAACTCATCTAATTCTTGGTTATACCGAAGAAGATAAACCACCACGCTTGTGTTTTCAGCAAGATAGCGACCTAAAGAATACCTCGAGGTAGCAAAATATTAGTTTAACGATTATGAAATGGGGGTCGCGCAATGGCCAAGTCAGTCACCTGATCTGAATCCGATCGAACATTTTTAGAATCGAGTAAAAGTCTATTAACAATGAGAAACACAAAAATAAACAGAAATTTTGGAATTGAAATTTGTCGAATTTGGAATAAATGACCGTTCACAAATGCCAGGAGCACACGACCAATGTTATTCAATAAAGATCTAAGCATGTACAAATAAGAGTAGAAATAAATTTTGAAATTAACTGTGGTATTATTTTGAAAATCACTGTACGTTTATGTTTCAGGAATTTCGAAAAGGGCACATCTCTTATGTATAAAATATATAAAAAAATATATAGAATAAAGATTAACATTAAATATTTATATAATTTTCGATTACTTTTGGACCCTACATGTACCCTTAAAATAAATTGTATACATTTATTTACTACTTTAGAAAATAATTAGTTTTCTTCAATTCCTGAAAAATTTAATTTTTCAGACATGTGCCCTTTTCGAAATTGCATATTCATATATAGTCGAAAGTTTTCCTATTTACACGATATTTTTTTTGAAATCTGCTGTCCGGCAAATTTCGACCTACCATTTCCCAGTGCCCTTCTGACTTTGGTGCAACAACTCTGGCATCACCCAAATTTTGTTTGAATTACTGGACCTTGATGTTACTACACAAATTATAGCCGCATTTATTTTCATTTGAAGGTCAGCACAGTCATTAATCAAAGGTCGAAGCCTTTGATTTTGTTTTTTCCTGATCTTTTTGTTCTTTAAACTTCTTAAATATAAATTATTCAGATTTACCAACTCCCTTGGATCCATTTTCTTTAAGTAAACAGTAAAGATATTTTTAAGATACTTTAAACACTTTTTGACGCTTACTAGTTCAAAACAAACTAAAAATATTTTTTATTCACATTTTGACATTTATAACAATAAATATATTGGTTCGCGTATTCACTGATAGGAGGCAGTATAGTAGTTTACTTATACCGTCAAGACGGAAAATCCAATTTATGATCATAACATTAATTTTTAGTACTGTAATTAATTATAGCGTCAAGACAAGGCTTATATACGGCGATTGTCATGTGAAGCGCCGTGTTTGTACAAAAATCAAGGCAGTCCTGATTTGTTTTAATTTTTTTTCCCTTTAAACAGAAACATTTATTGTTTGATTGCATAAGATTGCAAAAATGGTGGTTTTCTTTTCTCATCCTACCTGAAAATGTAGAGAGATATTTATCTACGGTTTTTCAAACATTAATTCTAAACATACAACAAACGCTTTTAATTATTTTAACAATTTGCTTAAATAATTTGCTGAAAAAGGAAAAATCGTTCTCGTCGCTCGTTCTCAATGTGTACCACCGGCCTTATTTGTATATGTTGTACATATTATATAGACGGCATTGTTGAGATGCCGGTAATGCGACCACATCCTGTAATGAGTTTCCTAGTTTTTATTTTTATTTATTTATGGCACTGAACTGGAACTGGATTATTCAACTACTTTAAATCCTGCTCTTCATATATGGATTTCATCCTTTTTAAATAGGGAGTACCGCTTGTTTCTGTATATTTTTACTAAATCAGGATTACAGATCAGAACTTGCAGAAAGTCACCGCTAAATCCAAAATGACCCTTGTCAGCATTCAACACGTCCACATCAGGATTGTCACATAAAAGTCGTTTAACTTTGTAAACTTGTCGAATTTGTAGTATTTTGTCCCTATTGAGAAATTACTTTGGTCAGTACAAATTTAAAATTTCTCTAAATGTTTACAAGTCTATACCTGATGCTTATCTTTATTGTCTCGTCTATGTCAGAAATGCCACTCTCTAAATCAGCTACAATTCTAGGATACGGAATAAAATGTTTCTTGCCAGGTAAACAAAATGTATCACGTAATTTTAGAGTTTTCAAAACGTTCTATGAGGAATTCCAAAATCTTCCCAACTTAGTAAAAGGTGGCGTGAAAGGCAAGCTTCCATGTGAGGGCACTCTCGATGCAATAGGAAAAGCGTTTATACAAAAAGCGTGAAAAGTAGGTTTTCTCCGTTTTATATGCCCAAAACGATAGCTTTCTGTATTGTTGGATACTTAATCATTCTTACCACCCTTACTTGATTCTACAAGATTATTACTGTTGTGGACCTTGCATAGTAGCGAACCTCGTAAAAGTGGATATTTTTAAAGGATCTGGCATTACCATTAAATTTCGCATCGATTACTCAATTGATGAAATTCTGTATTATTCTGTGAATGATTTTAAAAATAGAGCAAAAAGGGGTCAATATACCTATGTATAAATAAATACAAAAATTTACAATTTATTTTGGTGATTTTGTTTTAAAATTTGTAATCTTATACATACTTCCTGAATAAAAGTCGTTCTATAACCGATTGCAATTGCAACAGGTATTGTGATTAATTAACCCATATGGCCTTACGCATAAAATAATTTAAATTTTAGGTTAAGTCTATTAAATTCTTAACATTTTTTATCAACAATGCTATACACCATTACATTTCCTATGTATTTCATTTCTCAAGAAGAGTTCTCGGAAATTTTTAATTTCCAGACGAAAAAACATTTTTTTCATTGTGAGTCTTAGTATGGACCGAAAAAAAACAGAGCATTTTTTGCATTGATGCTCTGAAAAATTCACAAAACTTCGGAATCCCTCTTTTAATTTTTTAGGACCGGCCACAAGGGAGTCCACAAGAATTTATAACCGAGAAGGTGAGAAAAATTGTACATGCGCCATGCCTAGTTTGCCTACTTGGGTATTAATTTGCCCCTGCCTGGAAAGATCAATTTTTAAAATTTTCGCATTTGGATTTGTTCGTCATTTGAGTTGTTGTCGAACGATTTTTAATTTTTAATAATAATTTTGATATATCTTTATTGAATTAAACAATATTTTAAAAATTAATATTCGAAATTAAAAATATTTCTTTAATTTCTTGATTGTTGGTCGAAAACATGAATTTTCTTTAAATCGTTGAATTCGTTTTTTTTTACGCCGATTAACCGGATGAACGTGCCATTTTCTACAACTTACCAAAAAATTGGTACTTGAGGTAATTCTTTTCGTAAAACGCTTTTTAAATCTCCGATTCCAAACTTAATAGTTCAAAAATGGGAAGAATACTTTTAAATCTGTTGAACTTATAATGCTTTAGTTTTAATCGCAGTGATATACCTCTTTAAAAAACAAGAAAGAAAGTTTCACGCATTTTACGTGGTAAAATTTTTTTTCAAGTTTTTCTCTTCTCAAACATTTGTTTCTATATCATTTATTGCCCAGTGTCAATTCATACATCCGAAATGTTGCATTTAACTGAAAAAGTATGGATTGAAATATTACTGAAGATGTGTTTGGTGATCATATTAAAACTCACCAAGAAGTTTTCGACTAATTTAATGGTTATACACCCTGTGCTGACCCAGTTAATGTCGGTCGAAAATTTTCAGCCGAAACTAAAAAAATCGGTAAGGCAGATTGTGTTATCCCAGACGAAAATAAAAAAGTAAGTTGTTATAAATCAGTAGTGTTTAGTAAAAAATTAGTACGGATATATGGATAGCATTGTAGACCTTTGTTAATATTCTTATATGGCAAAACCTGGCTCCAGTTCCTCGTGGAATATTGAGGAAAATTCGAGAAACACAAAAAAATATTTAAAAAGGGAATAAAATTAGCCGTTAAAATATAAAATTAGTGTTATGTCTCGAGATGAATTGCAATGATGTGACTTGCTAGAAAATTTGTATAAAATCAGCTTCTAGAGTATTATGTATGGTGACTTGTCACTAACTATTGCAGGAAAAAAATTCAGTTCAAGTTTCCCGTCGGCTAGAAACTTTATCAAATTTTCCAAGATTGTCCTGCCCACAGGATGTTTCAGCTTAAATTTTTTCTGCAATAGCTAATAACAAGTCACATCAATGCAATACATCTACAAGCATAAGAGTCTAGGGGCTGATTATATACATTAATTTTTTTATTTTTGGCTGGGATAACATATTGTACATAGTATGCATACTTTCGACTGAAAACATTATAAAATTCTCCCCGATTTCCTAATGAAAACTTGAACTGAAATTACTTTCTGCAGTAGCTATTGGCAAATCACATCAATGTAGCCCGTTTACAGACAAAACACTCTAGAGGCTGTTTTTATACTAGTTTGTTATCGATTCTTGTGATTTTCCGATATTTTCTACGATTGGGTGGAACAAAGTTTTCCACGTAAAACTATTTACAAAGGTTTTTATTGTAATTTCAGCTGATAATAACAATTTTCGACTGTATGTAAATAACGTAATCTGCATTATCAAATTTTTACTTTCGGCTTACTTTTGTTTAACTATCTCTACAAATTGTCAATATTTACGATATTGCTCCCTCTCCCATTTTGCACAAAGCATATACTTAACACCCAGAAAAATTAAATGTTTGGCTGGCATAGTAAGGAATGGGTTAAAGAAAATGGACAGCTTCCTCAATCTCTGTACTCCCATAGATAGACACGTTAATTATGTAAATCGCAAAACAATTTGCAAGAACTAAGGCAAAGGATTATAGATGAACTTGATTTGTACAGTAATTAAACCGGTAAATAATATAAATATACTTATGTACCTTGTTAAGTTACAATCTTATTTATTTAGTGGTACATGTCTAATATTTCGGCTTACCAGCCTTACTTACATGTTAAGTGCATCTAATTAATACAAAAAATTCAAATGCCAAATAACTCGAATCGTCTGAATCATTTCACATATGAAACAACCACTGATTAAGGGTTTATTGGTTAAGACTTACTGCCTTAGTTTATGAAACCAATACATTTTTAGCTAAATAAAAAGGGTTGTAAGGTAAAATTAATAAGATCACGAAGATATACAATTTGAGTATAGTTTCTTATTGTACAAACCTGTCACATTGTTATATAGAGAAAGAAATGGAATGAAATTAACAATAAAATTTGTAAAAGATGTTCACTACTACACATACAGTTCTTAATAGATGACGTCAAAACTTTAAAGATGAATAATAGCACAACAAACAATATACAAACAACAGTAATTATTATTGTATTTAGTATTATATGCAACAACAATAAAACCACTTTAATAGTTTTGAATATAACAAAGTGTTTTTTTTACAGTTAAATAGACCATAAATATTTGTCTGTAGGTATGTATACATGTGTACATACATAATGTATAATGAATAAATGAAAAGTCAGCAGAGGGCATATTATAATGGCAATAATTTTACACTTTGCGATTTTCAATTCAACTAGTTGGAAAACTTTTTTTTTTTCTTTGTTACTTTTCCATAATATAAATTATACTGTTTGGGCATCCATACTCGTATATCACGATTTTTAGTTGTGATAACAATTTTTTGTTTAATTTTTATTATTTCTAAAATGCTGTAGGTTGAAGAAATGTTTCAAATCTATCATTCGCCGCTTGTAAGATCTACGATTTGCTTTGTTATTCTCTAAGTATATGGTATATGTATAAAGTTATCAAAACTGGCTTGACAATATCTTTAATAGACTTGTGGTGTAGGTGGCATTTCCTTTCGATTACACTTAGTCATGTGGTTAAGTCGTTACACATATTATATAGGTTTACGATAATATTTTATTTATAATGATAGATAACTATTGGTTGTAAATCAGTTATACAGATTTCGCTATAAACCATAATTAATAAACTTGAATTTACAACAAAACAAGAATTAATCATCGTAATGTGGTAATTTTGTGTATAGTAAACCGCAAATTATACATATTTTATAGTGTTTCTAAATAGTATCATTATACTCTTGGCAACAAATTATTGGTTGGTAAAATGGTAATGTATTTGATGAATTATAACCTAAATACCAGTGAATGTAAAAATAATTAGAAACATTCTCAGAAGTCAATTTAGAAAATCTCTAATATCTCTCTTATTCTACTAAATAAAAATTATAACTTTTTATGTTAAAAGTTGTGTTGAACTGGGATCCTTATTAAAATGAGAAAGCTTGTAGCGTGCATAATAGATTGTGTACCAATTGTCTTTATGAACCACATAGTCTTCGGGAGTGTTTAAGTCCTTCTTGTAGAATTTGCTTGTTTAAACATAATGACATTTTACATTTCTAAAATTACCAGCAAAATAAATATCCAAAGAACAATTCATCTGGAAACGTAAATGCATCGAGCATTGACATCTCGTCGACCACTACGAATCAACTAACTTCGGCCGTTAGTTACCAAAATGAGTCTTCAGTCAGTCTCATTAAAGTCTTCAAATGTAAATGGACTAGTTATATGATCGGCACAGCACTCGTAAACGCCACATCGTCAAGTGGCAATCAACTGTTATGTCGAGCTTTGCTTGACAGTGGTTCTCACTTGAATTGGCTTAAAGGCCAAACGATATCTGAAATAATTTCAGGCATAAGTAGAAAGGAGTCCGACATTCGACATCAAATGTATCTCTCCATAAAGTCTCGAATATCTACCTATAGTGTAGACTTAAAATTGTATGTCCCTACGAAAATCACAAACAGCTTACCGTCGATCACGTGTGATTTCCAGTTATCAACAGTTCCAGTCGAACTATGTTTAACGGATCCATACTTCTATATATCTGATCGAATAGATTTACTTTTAGGAGTAGAGATTTATCGCAAATTATTCATAGGAGATCATATAAACTAGTCCAAGAACTGCCGCCGTTTTACAACACTTAGTTTGGATATGTTGTATCTGTGGTAAAGCTGAATCTTGGTTATCTAAACAGAAATTAAAAATTTCATATGTCGCTCTGTGTAGCATTGACACTCTCGACTCACAGGTACGGCAATTCTGGGAATTAGAAAATATTTCACTCAAGAATACTTATTCGGTGGAAGAGAAGTTATGTGAAGAGCATTACAGTCGAAATTTTAAGAGGTTGCCTTGCGGGAGATATTCTGTCACACTTCCCATCAAACCCAACATCGACGATTTAGGGCTCTCTGAACAATTCGCGCTTCGCCAATTTATGCCACTTGAAAAACGCCGTAACATTAGAAAAACTGTATACGAGCAGCACAAAGAATTTATGTCGACTCAAAAATGTATTATTTGCTAACGGATAATAGTACGACCACCAATCTTCGAGTAGTCTTCAATGCTGAACCGAAAAATTCGACGCAATTGTCGCTGAATGATTGTTTTATGGTCGGCCCTACTATCCAACAAACTCTTGTTGCCATTACTCTGCGTTTTAGAAAACACATTTATGCCGTATTTGGTAACATATGTGTTCATGATAACTACAAGCAAGATTTTCAACGAATCTGCTGGCATGATCATCAGTCCAAGACGAGGCAATCATTCAAATTATGTACCGTTACATATACGGAATGGCTAGTGCGCCTTTGTTAGCAACCCGCGCATTAAAACAGTTATCTGTTAATGAATACGATGCAATATCCTCTCGCTTCAAGCAATCCAAAATCTTACATTTCATTAATACTAGGGCTCGCTGGAATACGTTGTGGGCTATCCAAAACATCGGTTGGGATAATCCCATACCAAACAAAATTGCAAATGATTGGATCCGTTTCAAGTCTGAGCTGTTAGAACTAAAGAGAATCGCACTCCTGAGAAGTGTTTTAACTACAGATGGTCAAAGGATTGAGTTGCACGGTTTAGGTGATGGTTTCACTCGCCTTGAACTCTGTGCAGCATTGTTGTTAGCCGAAATTTCATCCAAACTTCTGGAGATTCTCGAAATAGCCATCGATGCGATCTTTCTGTGACCAGATTCTGAAATCACCTTGCTTCGAATAAAATCCGAATCCCACAAATATGCTACAATCGTTGTAAATCGAATGATCAAAATTTAAGATTATTCTGCCTCATCACATTGGTACTATACGTTAACTCATCAAAAAATCCTGCCGACTATGTGTCTAGAGGTCTCAGAATGGCCAAAACCTACTAGTCATCAGCTTGATGTCGATCTTATGAATTTGGATATTCGGCAACACTCGACAGTAGTGCTTTCTCAATCCAAAAATTGTTATCAAGATATCTTCAATCGCTTTCATGCGCTGCAGAAAATCCTTCATGTGGTGTCTTATATGCTTCGATTTCATAATTTCTTAAGGGCCAAGCAGAATTAATACTCATCAAGAGACCTTGCTCCGTCAGAACTAAACGCTTCATTAAAATTATTAATCAAACTGGCTGAAAAAAATGAATTTGCAGAAGACATAAAAGGTCTCACATTCAGCAAACAAATTCGCATCAGAAACTCGTTCCGAGCGTTAACTTCCTTTGTAGATCAAGACAGTATTCTACGTGTCAGCGGCCGGCTTCGAAATTCCTCTATCTCGTACGATAACAAACATCAAATAATTCTCTCTATAGTGCTCATGTATTGACTAAATTGTTCGTTGATCACGAACATTGAATATTACTGCACGCAGGTCCACAAGCCCTTTTACATATATAATCTGAGATTATCTTATTGGATCATTGGAGGCAGAAACCTGTACAGAAGTACCGTACATCAGTTTATAAGATATTTCCATGCACGTCCTCGTACCCAGTATCAAATTATGGATGAGGTTTTAGTGGCCCCTTTGTTACCAAACCAATCATTCGTTCAAAATTAATAATGCCATGCTACGTTTGTTTGTTTGTATGCTTTACCACGAAAAGTGGGCATCTAGAGTTGGTTATGAATTTCTGTACTCATATCTTGTTATGTAACGCTACCAACTTTATTGGAGCCCGGTCTGAACTTCAAAATTTAAAGAAATTATTTATGTCACAAAATTTCGAGAGAAAGTAACTCATTATTGCACAGAACATAATATTGAGTGGTGTACTATTCCGTCTAGATCTATTCAATTCTGGAATTTATGAAAGTCGGCTGTTAAGAGCGCCAAACATCATATGCGACAAGTTCTCGGAAAATTGACTCCTACCGTAAGGAATATTATACGTTGATAGCTCAGGTTAAACGGCGTTTGAACTCTCACCTACTGACAATCATGTCTAGTGACCCAAACGATTTACACGCTTTATCACCTGGTCATTTCATTATTGGTTCGCCTTTGACTTCGCTAATGGAATCCTCCATATTGGATCTTCGCACCAATCGACTTTCCCGATTTCATGCACTTCAACAAAAATTTCAAAATTTTTGGGGCTCGAAGGAAAATGGAATATTTAGCAGAATTACAACAACGTACTAAGTGGCAACGAGGTCAACAAAAGTTTCAAATCGGATCGCTAATTCTCGTTCATGATAATAATTTACCTCCAATGAAATGGAACCAAATGGTCGAATAATAGAGAGTCATCCCGGTAAGGATGGTGTGGTACGCGTGATCACGATTAAAACTGCACAACCTGTATTGAAATGAGCTACAAATGAAATCAGTATTCAACCTATCGATGACGACTGCGATCGTCAATCTTCTTAAAAGGAATTTACCTGTGGCAAACTCGGTTGGTAGAAGCCTTAACTCAGAATTTTAGAGAGACATTGTGATTCAACAAGCAGTCTCCATCAAAATTCGAAAAGCTCTTAAATTGTAAATATTGATTCTGCGGCTGTTGCAAGTTAATATCAGTTTTACAAGTCATTTCAAAGTTTACCGATGGTTTCTAAATATCTTAGAGATCTTTATTAAGAAAAAGCCCGGTATTCAAGAGGGTTGCTCAAGGTTGCTTTGGCAGAACACACAACAAACAAAAATTCGAGGGCCAGATTTATAATTTGCTTTCGCACTCCGTTCCAATTTACCCCATTACCCTTGGGGTTTGATATTTTTCGTGTAAATCGATATTAATTAATTCACTTAATTCCCATAAATTATTTAACTCACTAGCTAGGTTCTGAAAACCATGGCGCTCTTGTTGTCTCTTATGGTGCACGCGTACTATGTCCATAAGCAATATTTAGTTCCCAAGTTTTTACATCTTCATTTAGTTTTCTAACGAAACAGTCATATTTCATTGTAAAATTACAGTCAAACTATTTTTCGAAATCAAATCCTAGAATTGGGCAGGCGAGTTATCTAGTCAGCTAAAACATCTGGATTTGTACCGCATAAGTTTGCATGCTATCTATTAGATAGCGTCTTCATCTATAAATACAATAACGATGAAATAGTCTCAAATACAGACAGAAACTCTTTTTGTACATGCTTGCCACCATCAATATGCTCCACGAGAGGATCCTCGTGTTGCAATCACAAATATTGGACTGATGAATGGAAACTTCTTTATAAAAGGATAGAAAGTAATTCGTTGCAAGCGAGAGGCGAATACCCAATAGAATGTATTCCGAGTGAACCGGAAATCGTCCGGTTCCATTCTGAAGAGGATCTCTTTTAAGATACTGTCGGGACCATAGAAGTTTGATGTTCTTGCATTGATGGTGCTCATTATAACCCCCATACTTACAATAAAAATGATTAACTTGCATCTCAATAGAGCAACTGTCTTTCTTGATGGTAATGTCTCCGGCTTGAAATAACTTAATGAAAGAATTTTCTGTAAGATTCCTCTGCTTATCGAGGGGTGCAGGTGTAGCTGAACGGCAATATTAAATAGCCACTTGCGTTAGTTTATCTCTTCCATGACTCGTTTTTACTTCGATCGTCGCTTAATAATATGGTGTTGTGGAGTAAGGAGAAACCCATACCCCTGATGATTGGTTGTGATGCTAATGGTCATCATTCAATATGGGTGGTTCAAACATTAAAGATCGAGGGCTTCCCTATTTAATTTTCTATGCTATTCTGAGCTAGAAATACGATTGACATCAGTTTGTGCTCTATCTCTGATCATTAGGTGTACCTCTTTTCATACTCAACAAAAAAGGCCATCGTTTAAATATTAACAGGAGATTAACCTATTGAGTTCATTTTCCTCTCGAGCCCGTTCCTCTACTTGTTACACTGAAGAAATTTCGATCTGATAAGTACATTGAATCTTTTCATACAAAGGCAATTCTAAATGCCTTTTAAAATGCTTGAGTTCTGAACTTAAAAGGTTAATAACCTGCTAGGATACTAAAAAATTAAACCAACAAATCTAAACTTCAGGATTGGGCTATAACTCCTTTTAGTGACTCAAAAGTATTATAAAAGAAGTTTAAGGTAAGCTCGTTGGTCATCATAGATAAACTTCTTTGTTCTTCGTTTCTGTAGCTCGGCTGTAGTTGGTCTTAATAACACTTTGGCTAATAATGGCATTGTTAAAGTTACCTGAAAGTTTCCAGACGGTAAAGTCGATAATGCAGATTACGTTATTAATATTCCAGCCGAAAATAAAAAAAATTGTGGTTATCAGCCGAAAGTAAATAGGATACATGGATTGTAATAAAAAACGGTGTAAATAATTTTCTATGAAAAACTTTGTTTAACCCAATCGCGGAAAATATCGAAAAATCAGAAGGATTCACTAAATTGGAATAAAATTAACTTCCAGAGTGTATATCTGTAGTTGAATCGTTTTTATTGGATTTGTTAATAGCTATTGCAGGAAAGAAATTCAGTTCAAGTTTTCCATGGGAAATCTCGGAAAATTCTATTTTTTAGAAAATTTGTATAAAATTACCCTCTAGAATTTTATATTGGAGATGCATTTTATTGATGTGATCAGTCAATACCTATTGCAGGAAAAAATTTAGTTCAAGTTTCCCGTGAAAAATCTTAGAAAATTTGAAAAAGTAAAAGCCGAAAGTAAAAAATGAATGTACAAAATCAGCCTCTAGAATGTTATGTCTGCAAATGGATTATATTGATATGACTTGTCAATGGTTTCAATGATGACTTTCTAATGATTTTTGGGAAATCAAATTTTCCGAGATTTCCCACGGGAAACATGAACTAAATTTTTTTGCTGCGATAGCTATTGACAAGTCACATCAATAAAATACATCTCCAGATATAACAATCTAGAGGCTGATTTTATTCAAATTAAAATATTTTTTTGTGGTTTCGCGAGTTTTCCACAATTTTCCACGAATAACTGGAGCCAGGTTTATCTTGTTTTAAGTTAATTTGTTCTATTGTTATATGAACCTCAATATGTTATTTTAAATATACATACAGGCCTAATTTAAACCCTGTTAAAGTTATCCGAAAGTTTCCAGCCGAAAGTAAAAAGTCGATATTGCAGATTACATTATAAACACTCCAGCCGAAAATAAAAAAAATTGTGGTTATTAGCCTAAAGTAAATAGGATACATGGATTGTAATAGAAAATAACGAATTCTGCATTGCCGACTCTGTTTACTTCCGGCTGGGATAACAAAATCTGCATTACAGTGTTTTACTTTCGGCTGGAAACTTTTCTGGCTTTTCACTTTCGATCTATGTGATTTAGGCTTTCGTTTTAGAGTTCATCGAGGATAACAATTTCTACGATAAAACATTACTTTGTGCGTATTTAAATAATCAAATTTTAATTATTCCAGTAAATTAATTAGTTTTCGTAAACTCCCAAATTAAACTTAACTTTACGGTTGGCTTTAATCAATGCTATAGGTATGTTTAAACACAAATCGAAAGAGGGAATTTAACTAAAGAGCAAACTATGAAAGTAACTCGAGTCCCAAATAGAGGTTAGCTTCTTTAAAATCTGAAACTGTCATAATGAGAATTGACATACTGTTCGCAGAAAAATAATGTTTAAACACTCTTTTCAAACGAAGTACGCACATTTTATTTGCTTTGTCACACTCCGAGACACATCCAGGTTAACATGATTCTAGAATGAGTTGGTAACATTTTTCTTATCACAATTTAATTATTAATTGTAAAAATAATTCTTTCGGTCTTATTGCAAAAATCTATGTAAGAAAACAGAAATGCTATATAATTAAATAGTAGTCGTCTCGATATGTACCTACATATCGCATCCACCCAATAATTATACAAAATTTCTTACAAAATAAATTAAAATTTTACATTTCGAGACATGAAAACAAAACAAAAAAAAATTAAAAATAAATTTAAACGTGAATTTGGATTTTATTTTATTCCAAATCACTGATACATGACACGACAATGATGATTATGATGAAGTTGATTTTTTTTGTTCAACATTGTGTATGGTTAAGACAAGTTGTTAAGACTTACTCCAAATTAACCTCGTTGGCTACGATTTGGTTAACAATCTAAATTTATATTATATTAAAAAATAATTAAGGGCGTTTGAAACTCGATTTTTAATTTTTTTTTAACAAATAATTTGTAAAAAAAAATTGTTTTCGTTTCTTTTATAAGATCTTAGACGTTTTACTTCTCTGCGCGTTTAAAGTACTACATACATGACAGTTAAGACAAGATAAATGAAATAGTTTTCTCTATATACACGAGTATATAAGATATACATAATACAGACTACATTTTGATACAATGTACGATTTTTTTTTTTAGTTTTTATTGTTCTGTGGCTTTTCAATATCTGGTATAGAATTTCGTTTCCAAACCAAAACTCTTTGGAGAAAAAATCTTTTATTGTTGGAACAACAACACACAACACGAAATGAAATTAAGTTCAATCAGAGTGTGGTATCAATTTGCAGTCATTTGCAGAATATAAAAGTTGAATACTTTTACTTGTTTGTATATGCCCATCTCACCAATTCACATACTATAGCATTGTGCTACACAATATGCTAGTTCGGCGGCATAATCATGATTCATGATCTAGCGAAACTACTGTATTTATAATTAGTTAAGCCTACAAGTCTTAAATCTTTAAATAGGAACAAAACTACTGAATTTCGATTTAATTACTAATTTAATTAATTTTTTTAATTATAGATGCACGTATTTTGCTGTTTGAACTTATGAAAGTATTGTATTAATACAAAATACATATATATTTCGGGCCCGCGGGGGTTAATTTTTAGGAACTGCCACCAATGAACTACAATTCAATTGAGTTGTTGAAATCAATTATTTTTTTTAGTTTTAAAAGAGTTTTTAGTTTAAATTAAATGTTTTGTAGAAGAAATAATAAAGGCAACCATTATGGCCTTCAGAGCATTTTGTGCTTTACTAACTGCATTTAGCAATGCGCCGCTGTAGAACTAATTCCATATGTAGTCTGATAAAGTTGTGCACGAGAGATATTTATCGTCTCAAGATATATAAAATTCTTTATTATGCCTATTGCCTACATCAGATCTCAACTTGAATATGCCGCCAATGCTAGGTGTCGTTTTTATATCGAACCTATTCGGAACATTAAGAATTTCAAAACAAAGTGTATATGCTATATAAAACCGTAAGATGTAAAATCTAGCAAGCAGCAACATTGCTATTATCCAAAGCAACCTTGATTATACAAAACCGTAGTCTAAAAACCGAAGCTTTTATAATGGGGAATTAGAAACGAGGAAAAAACCAAAATTTCCATAGTAAAACACACATAAAATATATCGCACGTGACAAAAAATATAGTGACACAACTCACAATTTTAAATTTTTAAGGAGAGCAAAAGAAAAAATGCCAATTTCGATTTTACTACACTATTCTCTATGGGCGTCAAAAAACGGGAGATCAGAAAATTAACTATGTCAGGTTATGAAATCGATCATTGCGCATCTTTTTGACGAATTATCACAAAAACTTAATTTTTTGAGTTGTGTCACATTCGTGTGGTTATTAATGTCGAATTCTTTCGCAAATAAAAACATAGTCCGGGATCAAAAAGATTGATCCCGGATCAAACAATTTTGATCCTAAATACTTTTCATATTTTTTTGAAAGAAAACATTGATCTTTTTTTTTTTGATCTGGGATCAATTTAAAAAATCCGAGATTTTCGGCAGATTTTATTTGAGGTTTTTCAAATACATAGAAAATACGTCGAAATAAAAACACGAAAAAAATGAGTTAGCGCCATTTCATGATTGATTTGTGCCACGAATAGTGTTGTTATATTGTTTCGATTTAACTTTAGCATCTAATATATAATTACCCAGTTCATTCCCTAACTCCGGAACGCTTTTCTTATATTTCAAATTTACATATGTAAATATTATAACTGAGTAGCCTAAGTGATAGAGGTGTTTATCTATTAACAACAAATTTCGAACGGAAAATATCTCGAGTTCGATGTTCAACAAAATATCATTTTTATTTTTATTTTTATTTTTTTAGTGTTCATTTAATGACCAAATATTTTACTATAAATTAAATATTCCGCTTTATAATTACTACAGTAATTATACAAGAAAATACGTGGTACAAGTTTATTTTAGCGCCTAAATGTATGCGAACACTACTACATGCTTTGACTTTCACGTCGCTTGGACGTGTTTCTCAACAAAATTAATTTCTGTAAATATTTTTTATTTTCTAAATTTTAATTTACCAGCAAATGTTCAACCCACTAGATATTACATTGTGTAAATAAAATTCCAGCTAGTGTCACACAGATAATTTGGAAAAATTATTTTTACATTATTCGGGTTATGAATGTTCATCCGATTTTGTAAATGTAAGTTTTGCAAAGTTTATATTATCTTCTGACAATTTTGGCGGTCTGCAGATCGGTGAAGGATCGAGTGAACCGATTGAAAAAAAAAACTGGTGCCTAGCAAAGATCTATTTAAAGTTGCAGGATTGGCGATGATACTGGCTGGATGAGCTGCTGTTTCTCGACGTTTTTTGATATACTCCATTATGAATGAGCTGATGCTCAAAATGGAGCGTACCGGAAGATTAAAATATAAATTAATTAGTGAAGAATAAATAAATAAATAAAAAATAAAAAACTACACTGCTTATAGTTATTTAAAAACTTTTATATTGAGTTGTAGTAAGCCATGAGAATTTTTTGGTAAACATTTTTTTCCTATCATAAACTTCATAGCATGCTATGTTTGAAACAGTTAACAATGAAAGTTAAATAATTTAGGTTGAACGTAGCTTAGTAGTAACGTATTGGACTAGAGCGGCTAAGGTCTGGGGTTCGATTGTGCCCAAGGAATTTTAGTTTAGTTTTCCAATTTATATTTTTTTGACGTGATCACGTCTTACACCGCATATTCAGAAAATTGAAACGAACTTTTGCCTTTGGTCGTGGGCAATTCCTGTAAGCATTACTTTTAATTTAAATGTATGATTTCTTAGGTTGATCCTTAAGGCTTCATGCCTCACATATAATATTATCGCAGCGACGTCATCAGGCGGTGAGGCAAGCCGGGCCGCGAACCTCGGATTTCGCGCGATATAAATGCTTCAACCAGAGAATGGCTCATCCGATCCGAGCAATCCTAAAGTTCTTAGAATTAATTTCCACACTAATTTTAATTTTAATTAAATTTACAAAATAGAGATTTAGAGGGTTTGACTGCACTATAGCGAGAGAATGCCTCTTCTGATCGGAGTAATTCTGGTGCTAATTTGTGCATAAAAAAAATGTGGCAGATAATTTATTTTAAATTAAAATAATTAATCTCCACATAAATCTTAATTAAAATTACAAACTACAAAATACCCATTTGCAATGATTGAGAGCACTGTAACCTCATCTGATCGGAACAATTATGGTGTCAATTTATACGTAGAAAATCCATGGCAGATAATTTATTGTAAATTAAAATAATTAATCTCCACATACATTTTAATTAAAATAAAAATCTACAAAAGAGCGAATTACAATGCTTGTGAGCAGTGGAGGAGAACACCACTTCTGATCGAAGCGATTCGAATCTCAATCTGTGAGTAAAGAAACTGTGGTGGATAATTTATTTTAAATTAAAGTAGCCCTCCACATAAATTTTAAATGAAATTGATATCTTCAAAATAGCGATTTACAATATATAGTAGTTTAGGACACTGCAGAGAGAGAATCCCTCATTTATTTGTGCGTAAGGAAACTTTGGCTTATAATTTATACTGAATTAAAATAATTAATCTCAACATCTTATAAACGTTATCACGCATAATACCTACGGCCGTGTAGACGACACAGCCCACCCCGATTTTTTTTTTTTTTGAAGGAAAGCACAGCTCCCGCTGTTTGTAGGTCTGTAAGGTTTTTTGTGGGATGCCCCAACACATGTAAAATCACCCTTAAAAGCCCTTACTCTTTGGTTTAAGATCTATTTCAGGTACAATAATCCTTAAAAGCCTTAAATCACGAGCTATTCCTACTCGGCTAAAAATATATCAAATGTTCAAATGGTGATTGTGAACTAATGGT
The DNA here is from genome assembly GCA_963556165.1 of Tipula helvola. Taxonomy (NCBI): domain Eukaryota; kingdom Metazoa; phylum Arthropoda; class Insecta; order Diptera; family Tipulidae; genus Tipula; species Tipula helvola. The sequence goes on from OY744481.1 coordinate 106,106,415, forward strand.
GTGAACCACTGGACATCACCATTATATATAAAATGTATCCGTCCTAGGACGGGCTGTACCCCCTAGTATTTATATGGTAACGGAGCAAAGTTCACAAGCTTAACTGGTTGGTAAAATTACATTGATAAGCTCATTCAGTCGAGCAGTGCACGAAATCGAGGTGCAACTGGAATGCATTGGGTTCTCCAACCTGACTTTCCGTCATTTGTAACACATCATAATTTCCTTCATCTGATGATACATATAGGCTGTTGTAAGGTTCGCGCACATCGATTGATCGTGCAATCCCGAAATATTTTGCACACCTACACAAACGTACAAAAAATCAATAAAAGGTTGTACAAAGCAAGAAGCGGCTCTCTTTCCATGCGGTAAGCCAAGCAAGCAAGTGGATCAAAAATAACGTACGAGTTATTTACAAACAGAAAGACCCAGAAAGGACGGACAGCAATAAAAAAAAGGAAAAAGTGGACACGGTAAAATTTTCTTTCCGTTTATTAAAATAAAAAATGCTAAAAGTAAGAGTGGTTTCATTTTTCCGATTTAAATTGGAAATTCTAAAAGCTAAAGAGATACATTGTGCGTGTTGCTCTTAAAAGAAACAAACAAAAACATACTGCGTGTGGTGATTATTAACAATATTAACATAAAAGAGCAATGATTTGTGATAAAATTGTAGCACAGTAATATTAACTGTATATAGTGCCGGTTGCCGGATAATAATCCTCTGTATCTGGTAGACAATTTGCTTAACCGCCACAGTGATTCATGCGGCATATTATATATTAGTTATATTGCTGTGTGATCTCCGTATTAATTATTAAATTTGTGTTGTTGTTGCGCATTCGTACCTACGCATACAGTGGAGTACAAAAAAAAAGTATACAAGCGATTTCTGTGCAATATCATTAAACGAGGCGAAAATCAAATTCAAATTAACTAGTAAGGCTCCAGTTATGGGGAAAAAAACCAACCAGGAACATTTGTTCCGTGCATATTTCCCATTCAACCCGCGCCGAGTGGACTGCTCGACTGAGCGAAGCAGGGCAACCACAGTGCGTTTGTACAGACCTCTTTGAGGTGGCGTCCAATTTTACGGAATTACTTATTGCCTGTTGGGAAATCCACGAGCTAAGCGGACACAATCTTGTTCTGTTGCACAGCGCAATTTGACGTCATCTGCTCAGCCAAGCTAATCGAAGAACATCAATCAGCTATTTTGTTATTTAACCACTTTGTAGTTTACGGTTTAAAATAAATAAAATTGTTGTGAAATTTTGATTTCAAAAATTTATTTCGATATATAAAGTTACCGTTTTTGAGAAATTCAACGGTCAGCCTTATCTTATATTCTCAAGATAAGTAAGCGCGTTACAATATTATAACGACTTTAGGATAGTTTACATTGGACTCCATTCTGAATGAGAATGATGCTATTTAATAAACGTCATTTTCCAATATTTTTTATTGTTATTTTTGCAACAATACAACACAAATTGAGATTTTTTTTTTCATATTCTTTGATAGACAAAAAACACGATTTTTTTATGAAACTCGAAAGAATTTGACATTAAGTCAATATACCAACATTACATAGATGGCAGTGATGGCAGTAAAAATTTGGTAAAATGGTACCACCACAATTGCCTGCCACCTGGGTAAATTTCAAGTTAAAAAATTGTAGGAAAAGCAAAACAAATTCACAAAATATTAAGAACAAGTAACAATTTTGTGATTCATTTTTTTTCGTATTTTTCTGTAAACATCTTAGACATCTGACATACTCTAGTAAAACTAAAGATAAATTTAGCAAGTATTATTTTAATTCGTCATAGTCCTTTGATGCATTTTTCAAAATGCAAGTTCTAAAAATATATTTTAGAAGTAATTAAATTATAATATTTCTGCAATTAATATTTATTTAATACCATTACAGCCTTCTTGTATATTGTTGTTAAAGATATGTAGAAAACTTTTACATACATTTTATAATATTTTTGCTGTTTTCATTGTTTGTGTGTTTATATCTCTGCAATCTTTTCTGGGGCTCAAGGCCTTACGCAGTAACCAAATCGAGAATGTATGGTTATAGGCCCGTTTTGCGTAAACCAAATGCACATTGCATTGCTTCACACCACGCTATAGTACTGAGATATAGGGGTTATAGTTATGTTCATGTTCATCACCGTTCGTAGTCAGATGAGGAATATTCTTTTTGAGTCCCGCTCCTATAGGGATTCGATCCCGTTACCTTCCGATCCAAACGCCGCAGCATTAAATAGTGTACGGTTTAATCGGTCTTTCTTCATTGAGAAACTTGAAGCTAAAAAACACCAATTTTACTATGGATTCCTATGGAAATTAGTGAAGAGTTATACCACTAAAAAAGCTTCGAAAAATACGTCATAATGATTATGGCTCTATACTCTAGAAGGCTCTGATAATAGGCGAGAGCTTTTAGGAACTATTCACACAAAGTGCAAGAAGCGAATAACTAGTAATACTTTTTCAATAAAATTTGACAAAAATAAATTTCATTTCTCTAACTTCCGCCTAATTTCGGCCAAAAATTGAAGAAGGTCATTAAACATGGGATGTTAGGAAAGTTTAGATTTAAAATTCAATTCCATTGCAAATTAAGAGGTTAGGATCTAAAATCGTATTTTAGATTTTAATCTTATTGTAGTACTTATTTATAAACTGAGAATTAAGGTGTTCAACAGGACATTAAAATGATTAAATCCAAAACTTTATGTTTTGCTTTTAATGAAAAAATGATCATTTAGCAAACCAGGGTGGCTTTAATATGAAGCTGTTCTTATTGGTTGCCATTAATTTTGATGCATAATACAAACAATATTGGTTTTATTAAAATTAATTTTTATTTCAAATTAAAATCAAATATAATACATATAATTAAATACTTAGAAATATGATTAAATCACATAAATATATTTGTTTTATACTCATTTCTAGATTATCCTTTTTATTTGACATATATTAAATGTAAATGTCATGAAATTTGTATAATTTGAAGCTCATTGCCTGAAGTTGAAATATCATTCAATCAATAGCCAACTATAAGAAATTTATGTCGAGGTTATTTTCGCTAAAATTTGCGCTTTGTTCCTATGCAGATCAAGAAACAAAGATTTTATTATAACCAATAGCATTTAGATAAAATAATAAAGAAATCGTAAGACGGTTACAGTCGATTATTGGATAACTATACAAACATACTTTAGCTCTAATAACTTTACGGCCTAAACTTAAATAACAACAGTTAACTGGAAAACTGTTTATATGTAAAAAATCAATTAATACTATAGAGAAAATTAGAAAATCTTGAATTTTCTTCCTCAGAAATATTTTTTAATTCCAGTTTGATGAATATCTGATAATCTCTTAGAAAATCAGAAAATTCCGATACGCCAGTAGTGCACAGCGGTTTGCTGCTTGTGGCGTTTGCACAATTGACAGAATAAAGATACGTGAAATGACGAAGAGTACCCCAAAATCTAATATTTGACACAAGATAAGATATGTTTGACTGGTTGATGTTGAAGTTTTAATTTCTTAGCCGCCGATATCTATGTCATTTAATATATCAATTAGTAGCTTAATAGATTGGCCAATACCAAATTATTTAAATCTGTACATTTTATAAGCCTGGCCACGACTATATTGTTTATTATTGTGGTATCGTTGGAAAGCCACAATAAATAACAAAAATTTAATGTTTTCCAGCATGTGAACTAAGAGGGTCAATTACTTCGAAATCATCGAAGTGGAGATTGTAAGGAACTACAATTTTTCTTCTTAGCTGTAAAATTTTTTGTTTCCAGAAAGAAGTAGTTAAGAAATTATTTCGTTTTTTGTACTTAGCAGGTTCATATTATTAAAAGTTCAATTAGTAACTTCACCAGTCTCAAAATATTTCCTGATCTTAAACTTTATACCATTAAAACATCCTCCAACTTCACTTTATTATCTAACGAAGGAACATCATTAACAAAAAATGCAACTAAATTATTAATCAAAAAGGGTTAAGCCTTGGGGTAAAAGCTTAAACGTTCAACAACGTTGGAAAAATGTATGTTCAGAACTTAATAGCTCGAATGGATTATTCAAGAATTCTAAACATTTATTAAAGTCGTAAGCTGTTAGTCATCTGTTGAATATTTTGACAATGGTGACAATCAGGAACTTGTGGGATTTATGAGGCAATCCTTAATTGACTTCTGAATAGAAAAGACCATATTTGTTGGTAAAGAATTTTCCCTATGTAAAATTAGAGAAAATTCCAGTATACATTGTATCTAATCGTCTACTGCTACTGAAAGAGCATTAAATGAATTAACATGTTACACATATCAGAATCTAATTTTGTTGAATTTACTGCAATTCGGAGCGATGATTTTTAAGTTTACATTCTGCTTGTGATTCTGGTAAACAAATATTGGAGTTTGATATCCCTAAAATATTTGGTTCATGAATAGAATATTTTTGTTATACAGGCAAATTTGATTAGGTACAGCAAAATTTTGCAGTTTTAATCTCGCGTTTTACATTTTGGAAACCAAAATTTCGTACCCAACTCGAAATGTAACTATACATTTTTAAAACGTTGATCAACATTCTATAATTCAATTAGTTGTTTCAAGAGTAATTTGTTATTTTTATCTCAATCATCAAAAGCAATTTCGATCTAGAATACAACCAATTTTGGTTAACTTATTTGACAAATGATGTTTTAATAAAAATAAGCTATAGACTATTTTATTGAATTTTTACATTTTAAAGTTGCTATCCTACTCTAAATAGTTCGTGCAAGCTAAATTTTCATTACGAAGTAACCCAAATCTCTTTAAAACTCAAAACAATAATATTTTTTATATTTAATTTAATTAAATTAATTAAGCTTTTAATTTCAGTTCACTTTTTGTCTTTTAAATTAATATTCCAGACTAAAATTGAAATGCTAAAGCTTGATTTAAAACTTTTTGTGCACAATAAAAATTACAATAAGACAAAATATTTTAAATGATTTGAATTTTAATTTATGTGTGGCTTATTAAATAGCGATTTATTCACTTATGTTTTGTGTGCTCATGGTTTAATTAATACGTCCTTATAACATCTCGCAAGTGACCCGAAAATTTGTTGATAAAATTTATTGGTTCCCGTTAATAATGAAATAGACTGTCATTCAAGTGACGTCCTTTGCTAGTTCGGCAGGTTGTCAATCTGTTACCATAATTTTGAAAATCTTTTTCACCTAATGCTGGTTCAATTATAGTGATATTTGCTCGATGATGTTGTCTTTGAACAGTTTGAGGATTATCCGCATAAACTTTACTCGCATGATTTGACATTGATATTCTATGGTGTACATTAATCATGCTCAATCGCTAAAATTTCTTATTGGGTTTACCTATTGAAATATCGATTATTCGAAAACTTTAAAAATTTGATCTTATGCATGTCTAAGAAAATCGAGATCTCAACAATTTTTTCTATCGGCAAACAACATGCATAAGATCCAATTTTCAAGTTTTCGAGTAATCGATATTTCAATAGGAAAACCCAATAAGAAATTTTAGCGGTTGATGTTGATATAAGTACAGCATATAATTTCAAGGTCAGATTTTGGTCAATGAAAGTAAATTTTGAGATGTCGATTTTCTTAAACATGGATAAGATTAAATTTTTAAATTGTCAAACAATGTCGATTAATAGGTTATTGGCTTTGTGAAAGCCCAAAAAGTTTAAATCTTCATAAATTTTGTCTATTTAGTTTTGTTTTTAATTTGGCATTAAGTTCAAATATTTCATTTGAGTAAATTTTTTCTTGTACATATAATAAATTCTGCAGAGTATATACTTTTTTAAGAACATACAAACACATTTCGTTGTTGTTGTTGTAAAATTTAATATAAGTTTAGGATAAACTTTATTCGCATATAAGTTGGTAAATTCCATTTATTCTGCCACATTGGACATTTAAGATCAAACGGCCACTTCATTTTGTAAAGCAAGTATAGAATTAATTGTTTTTGTACTCATTCAATTCGATCGATATCAATCTTGTACATCGGATCCCAAATAATCGTTACATACTCCACGTTGAACCACACAAGAGAACAGTACAAACACATTAATGGAAAGTGGACTACCAAAATCGTTGACGGAATGACGAGTGAAGCCAAGAAACCTATTAGACTTAATTTAGCTATAATTAAGTTAATATGATCCCGGAAATTCAATTGATGACCTTTAAATGGCGTCACTCTTTCGAGCGGATGATTATTAATGTGATAAGGATGAGTAATCATCTTTCCTCTCCTGAATAAACTCATAACCTCATATTTTTCTAGATTTTAGTATAATTAATTAGTAATGGTCAATTTGTATAACTAATCTAGATCACCATGCAGTTTCAAACATAGTTAAATTGTGCTAAAGCCTGTAAAGTAGTTATAATTTTTAATATTTTCAGGTCATCCGCATAAAGTTCACAGTCGCAATATTTCCAATCGACCAATAATTTGCATACTCCAAATCGGTCTAATTTTCCAAGAAGAATTTCTAACTGCGGTGTTAAAATACAGATAATTAGTTAATTTAGTTTAAATAATTTAGGTATGGATGATGATTTATGGAAATTCCCCGACAATTTTTGATGCAATATAACGTTCACCAGATTTAAAGATTGGGACATTGATTGACTTCTTCAAACCAAAGATAAATGCAATGATAATGACTTACTGAGATCTTTAAGAATACATGTGGTTATATTATCAAAATCACATCCATATTCAATTTTGGATGTAAATACCATGAATGCCGTCAGCCACAGACATACACGGCAATCCTATTAGATTATGATGATACTGTCCCGAGTGAGATGTAGCAGATGGGGACTAACCCATCACAATGATTTTTTTTGTAGACAGCTTGGAAAAAATCCCATTTTTGTCGTAGCGTCATTAAGGGACATCGTCCATGGATACCCGGTATATTTCCGTTTAGCATCAGCGAATATCCAAAACAACTTAGACTCCACCGTCAAATTATCTTGAAGATTTGAGATATCGCTTCTGTAGGCGAGCCTATACTGATTATCGAAATTCCGACGTTACGGCCGGATTGAATTAATATAAAGTATATTATCACCATTTAATTTAGCAAGCTTGTGAGGTTTATTTTTTCTATTTCTTAAATTGATCAAGTTATTATTAAACCACGTTGGATCGTTGTTCATCCGATTATAACTTTTAGGCACAAATTTATCAAAAGCATTGAATAAAACACAGCATCAACTAAAGCATCTTCATCGCTCCATTTATAATTAAAAATTTCATCCCAGTCCAGTTTTTCAAGAAACAAACATGAAACAATCAAAATCGATTTGCAATACATAGGGGAAGTGGGGCTAAAGTAAGCACTTTTCACAATTTTCTTAATAAAAGCTTAAAAACTAAAATATTCGGAATTTTTTGATAAGTCGATTATTTTATGAAGTTTGGCCTATACAGTGGATCGGTTGAAAGCAAAAAGAATCCTTTTGATTTATTAAAAAAACAGCTTACAAAAAAGTAAGTCTTCCGCTTACGTTTACCCCTACATTGGGGTAAATGTAAGCAAGTGAAATTTTACTGTGGGGTAAAAGTAAACTAAACAAACTCTAATAGATATACTTGATTAAGATAACTTTATTAAAATAAAATAATATCACAAAATAAAATTAAACAGTTTCACTGTAAAATAGTAAAAATAATAATGCAGTCATCAACTAAAAATAATTAAACAGACTTAAGAATATTTATCGCATATTGTAATCGCTTAAATCGACGATAAACCTAAAGTAACCTTTAGTCCTTATAGTTCCTGGGATTTGGCTTGGATCAGGCAATTTCGCAACAATGTCACTTCTACTGACCTGCGATATGGCATCGATAATTGGGAAAACATAATAATTATTGTGTTTTCTTAAAAATTTTGTATGGAAATCTTTTTCAATTGAATATAAGTCGGTTTAGTGGCCAAATTCCTGGTTTTTGAAATGACGATATAATATTTTTTGAGGTAAAAGCACTTTCATAAGCACGCTTTGCAAGCTGAGGTATGTCGTCGATGGTAATTAATCTACCAGGTCAAGTTAGTATACAATCATTGAAAGCTATCTTCAACGCGTTTTTGAGTGGACCAAAAACTCCGACGTTTAGTGGCTGAAGCTGTGTGAACAGTGTGGTGGAAATGAGAGGAGAACGATTCCCCACGTTTTTGCAAAATCTATTGCAGCTAATGAGCAAGCAGTGACTGTTATGGTTATCCATCAGCAAAAGAATACGATTATCCTTGGTGCACTGGGTATGGCTTTGGGTATGTTTCAACACTTCTGGGAAGAGCTCAGTAGTCATCCACTCAGTTTTTGATGCAAGACCCAAACTTCCAGATGGAGCTTCTTGTAAAAAATGGTCTTTGTATCGAACACGGGGAAAGATGAACACTGGTGGGAGCGAGTTTCCTGCGGCATTCACAATTGCACAAAACTTTACCAACTCACCACGTTCTGCCGAGACAATTTGACCCAGGATACGATTTTCCAAGCTTATGTGCATATTGATACCCAAGACTTTGAGTTTGAGCGTACGTTAGGCCATAATTTATTTGAGAAGATCTTAATAAATATTGTCGAAGATCATTTTCTTCTTTTATGCAAAACACTTGTTTGTGATGCTGGGATTCACACGTTATATTTTCATAATCGCTGTCATTTCCAGAATCCACTTCACGCACTACTGGATTTAATTTGGCCAATTTAACCCGCTCGAAAAGTATGTTGTGGTTAATCCTATATGTTGATACAGTTCCTCGAATGGACAGTTTATTTCTAAGGACGTCTTTTATCGCTGTGGCCATAGACTCCTGGTTAATTCGGCTTTCTGTTTTTCGCTTATAATTTCTAGCCATTCTGAATTAAAAAGTATTAATTAAACTAAGATATACATTTTTAAATAATTCATTAAAATCTCTTGGGGTAATAATAAGCATGCTTAATTTTACCCCATATACAATGCTTAACTTAACCCCACGTGTTTGTTTTTTCAATAACGGTAAAAAAAATTATGATGCGGGCTACATAATTAGTAATGCAATTTGTTATTAAATTGCAAATTGTATGTACATTTTAATACCTCTTAATAATCCTTACCTGTTTCAGTTTTAAACCCACTATGGAAGTTTTCCAAACATTACACAAATTTACTAAAACGATTAAAAACCACCTTTCCACCTATAAATCCAAACTGAGACTGAATATCGTACTACATTTTTTTTAGTATGAAGATAATACTCTCTTTCATTCTCTATTGTTTCCTCGCTTCAATAAATCCCGTTAGTTTGAGAGATATACAGCCTGTTTACCTTTACCCCATGCTTAAAGTAGCCCCACTTCCCCCGGTGTAATCTCTCAGGGACAAATGGCGACATTGTCTTTGTAATCAAACAATAATTAGGATCATTCATAAATACCAAATCCAGAACCCGGCCGCTTAAATTAGTGAATTTACAAATTTGCTGCAAATCTAGCAACGGCTTAGAGTCAATCAAAATGTGTTCATCATCATTAAAAATATTAATCGCAAAGACGTTGATCATTTACATGATCCCCGTTTCTGTTCAACGAATTGACCCAAAATACCTGGTTTTATAAATATTTACGATTTTTTTATGTATGCTGGTTTGATGATTATTGAACTGGGCATTGAATTGGGAATTGATTTGAAGGTTAAGTTAGGGGTCAATTTGAGGGTTGAGTTGAAGTTGAGTTGGAGTTGAGTTGGGGTTGCATTATAATGCAGTGAGTAGTTAACAATTTTTTTTATATGATGGAATTAGCGCTTGCCTATTTATCAACCGATTATTATGAAATTTGACATGTGTATTGGAAATAGGAATCTAAAATGATTTTTGGATGAAGTTCTGGAATATGGCCAAGTATGATGGAACTTGCCCATTTCTCAACCGATTATGATGAAATTCGACATGTATGTCAGAAATGGGATTCTGAAACGAATTTTGGATGAAGTTCTGGAATATTGCCAATGACGGAACTTGCCCATTTCTCAACCGATTATGATGAAATTCAACATGTGCGTTGAAAATGGGATTCTAAAATGTTGTTTGGATAAAGTTCTGGAATATGGCCAAGTAGGTGGCACTTGCCCATTTCTCAACCGATGTTGATGAAATTCGACATGTGTGTTGGAAATGGGATTGTAACATGTTTTTTGGATGAAGTTCTGGAATAAGGCCAAGTATTATAAAACTGACCCATTTCTCAACCGACTTTAATGAAATTCGATATACATATATATTGGAAATGGGATTCTAAAATGAGTTTTCGATGAAATTCTGGAGTAGGATGGAACTTGGCTATTCCTTAATGGGGTATCATCAAATTTGAGATGGGTGTTGAGAATGGAATTCTAAATAATTTTTTGTTAAAGCTCTGGAATCTGGCCAAGTATGATGGATCTTAGTTATTCCTTACCCGATTATGATGAAATTTGACATGTGCGTTGTAAATGGTATTCTAAAATGATTTTTGGTTAAAGTTCTAGAATATGGTCGGTTACACGGTTAGAAATATCAGTATCATTTTGTATTCTACTTTCGGTATAAAGTTCTAAAATACGATTTTTCGTGTTATATTGGATGCATGTACCCCTGCTACTTAAGCTTTTGACCTGTTTGGCTGTTGTTGCATGTATAAGTATATATATGTTAGTTAAAATAGAAATCAGTACTGTCAAAACTGTCACACCAACTTTATGACACAGGTGACAGGTGAATGCAACCCTCATAGAAAAAATCAAAAACCCGAGGTTCTGATAACCTCGTGAGGTTTCAGCCCTTTATATTTTTTATTAATGATTTACAATAAAAATTTCCCGAAATTTCAATTAAATTGAAAAATTACAAAATTTCTTTCAATTAAATGATTTTCACCTTTTAAACTCTAACTGTTCCTAAATGTTCAAACAAACTATTTATTTCATTTAAATAAAACCCAATTTGTTCGAAATATTCTTTAAGTCAACGAAGTTTTTTTCAAAGAATTTGTTTCTTTGAAATGAAATCTCAAATTTTTGCTCAGTGTTGCATTGAATTTATCGCATGTGTTAAATTTTAACTGCGGTTTAAATTTGTTACTCGGCTTACATTGAAAATATTCAAAAAATAAAAATATTTTGGTTGAGATTATTGTCCATTCTTGTTCCTGAGTCCATTCTGAATCCTTTAGATTTATTGATTTAGTGGAGACTTTAACAAGTAAACCGGATTTGGGAACCCCAAAAGAAGTCAAAAAAAAAAAATCCGAAAAAGTAAAGTTTTTGAAAAGATTTTTTAATTCGATTTATAACTTATTATATAACCTAAATTTTTTATCGGGTTGGGTACGTTATCCCAATTACAAAATCCCAAAATAAAAATCCCAAAATTACAAAATCCCAAATTAGAAAATCCCAAATTTTAAAATCCCAAAATTTAAAATCCCAAATTATGAAATCCCATTGTTAAGAAGAATGTTTATTGAAACACGCGCGCGCGTGTTTCAATAAATATTCTTCTTAACAATGGGATTTCATAATTTAAAATATTTTAATAAATACATAATTTTATAAATTTAATATACATTCATAAACATAGGCTTGTCAGCTCGAAGCGATTAACTACTCGTATCTTAACTTGTTCAAAATAATTATTACAAGAGTCGGGTCACTCCCATCTCTAGGTACAAAAATAATAATATAAATGTAGATTTCTCCAAAGGGACAGTAATATAGGAATGGATTGCATCAGTTCTATTCTACTGTACTATAAAATTATAAATATTCTGATGTTCATTCATATTAGTAGTCTGCATATTTCATATCTGAATTCGTTTATTTTTTCCAATTACAAACCGAAATCAGTTCTCTCAATTAAATGTTCGAAGTTTAGAAATTTCGATTTATAACGCTATAGGAATTTCGTACTTCAATAAAAAATACAAAAGTCTTTAATCAATTCAAATTTTAAAGGTAATTATTTTAAATGTACAAAAAATTGGGTTATGAATAATATATTCGTATTTAGGCCTCAATACAAAATGAAAATTGTAAAAAACAACAAATGTGGGAATAATTTATATCACGACGGATTCTGTTACCATTTGGACTCAGAAAAAAATAATATTTATAAATGGAGATGCGCAGAAAGAAAAAAATTTTCTTGCAAACAAAAAATCTCTACATTTTTACAAAATAATCAACACAAAATTAGTACTTCGTTTTTTGATCATTTACATGATCCCCGAGCTTCAGAAGTTCATCTTGCTGGCTATAATGCAAAACTAAAAAATCAGGCTACAAGTAGTTCCGCACCACCATCGCAAATAGCTCGGGAAATAATTGTAGGTTGCAAACCAAATGCACGCGTTTACTTACCCAATAAGATGGCACAAAAAAGCAAAATAACACGAATTCGTTCCAGCAAAATGAAAGAGCCAGAAAATATCGATGAAATTGATATACCGCAGCACTTACGTTTTCTCGAAAATGAGGTTTTTATTCTTGCAGAGAAGAAAGTTCAAAATGAAAAAATTATTATTCTGGGAACCATAACTGGTTTAAAAGTATTGGTTGAGTGTCCTTGCTGGTTAATGGATGGAACTTTTTATGTTGTACCGTCTATTATGGCCCAGCTTTTTAGCATTCACGGGAAAATTGAAAATGAAGTTGTACCCTTAGTGTTTTGTTTGATGACGAAAAAGAGTAAGAAGTGTTACTCTGATTTTTTCTATGAATTGCTTCGTATAGCAAGTGAACATGATATTCATTTGACAAAGGATCATTTTCCACAAAGGATCATTACGGATGTTGAAAAAACTATTTATTTAGCCAGCCGAAGAATATTTTCCTAATACAGAATTTAAAGGCTGTCTTTTTCATTTTGGACAAATCTTATGGCTCCAAGTGCAAAAGTGTGAAGCAGCGAGTAAATACGGCAAAAGTGAAGATTTTAGTCTCGAAATTAGGATGATAAAAAGCCTTGCATTTGTTCCTTCTGATGAAATGTCTCATTATTATACTGCATTATATAATAATCTTGAAGATGAAAATGCAAAAAAAATTGCTAGATGGGTTAAATGTAATTACATAACCGGAAGCAGCTGTAACAAAAAACCGCGTTATGACCCTAGTTTTTGGTCTGTCGAAAACGCAGCAAAAGGCAATTTCCCCCGTACTCAAAATAGCGTCGAGGCTTGGCACCGCCGCCTTAAGGCTATTGTAGGAAAGCAGAACAGTGGGCTGTACCAAATGATATCTCATCTTGGAAAGGAAATTATTGTTTCTAAAACAATTATTGAAAAAATTAATACCGGACAAAGATTTCCAAAAAGGAGACAAAACATTAACAAATATAAAACCATTAAACGTGTTATCAAAAGACGAACTTCAACTATGAAACTAGAATATTTAAGGAATATTGCTCACAATATTCATCTTATTCGTTAATTTTGTACTCCACCTAACAAACTACTAATTTGAAATAAATACATTTTTAATTTCTGTGCTTTACTAATTTTGTGTATTATTTCAAATGTTGGGATTATCATATTTGGGATTACCGCCGTTTTCGAATTTATGGGATTTTCATATTAGGGATTTTCATTTTATGGATTATGTTTTTTAGGATTTATTTTTCGTTTGGGATTTTGTATACGTGGGATTTATTTTTCTGGGATTTCACTACGCTCCCTTTTTTATCGACTTGGTTGATTTATTAAAATTCGAAAATTCTTACAAATTAAATAGAACATTTTTCAAACATTCCTTTTTTTTGGATAATTATTCACATATGCTAATATAGGGAAATCTCCAAAGCCGCTTAGCATTAGTAGTTGCGCAATATACATATATGCAATATGCGCAATTATGACAAGAAATTTTGAAGCTTCCTTTTCTTTTCACAATGTATTGTAGTTAACAAAAACTTAATTGGGTCTTCCGTTTTAATAGAGCACAATATTTTATACTTTTGGGGGGATTTTTATTTTCGAGAATATGACTGTATCCCAATTATTTTCCGACTGGCCGTCGTAAGCAATACTTGTTTTAAATTAATTTGACATATGATTTTTGAATTAACAATTCTTCAATTTGAATAAATATAAATAAAAGGTCAGTGTTGGATTTTTACGCTCATGATGTCAGAGGTAGGTTCAAATATTCTTTTAGTGGCATCAGTGCAACACTTAAGCCAGTGTAAAAAATGTGTATTTAACTTTCCTTTTTGGATGTTATCCATATATGTACATGATTCTATGATTCCAGAACAAGAAGTAAAACGTACCACGAGACGATGAACTGCAGTAAATGAAAGTTCTTGGTCGATTTACCTATACATCGCATCATATATTTACGAAGACCTTAAATTTTTCATAAGAATACAATCATAAAGCAAATAAATTTGCTTCATAACTTCCATGCACTTCTAACAACTCATATACTATTACAAGGTCACCATTGTTATGCAATAACAATAAGATGCTGTCGCCAGCTGATTTGCTAGGCAATGGACTTTCTTGGCTAATTATGTAAGTGCCTTTATTTTATAACAGTAGCAGTAGAAATAAATATGAAACAACAAAGAGATTTTACCGCAACCTAAATAAAATCCCTTGAATATACAGTTCGTGCAACATGTACGTATATATATTTCAGCCTTTATAATTTCTAATCAAATCTTTATTTTCTATATATAAATTCATAAATAGCCTAGAATTCTGTTCTGCTTTTAAATCCATAAGTTATGGATAAAAAATAAATAAATTCAGATCACATCAACAAAAAAAAAAAAATTCTCAGGTGCATCTGTTTTCTTCAATAAATTGCGATATTTCTTTGTTTATTCATAACAAATTACAGGTATATATTCTCTACAAAATATATAAGATCAATATACGAATGACAAACAATACCCAAGTGTCAGTTGAATAAATGATACATAGTAATGTATGTTTTGGATGGATATATGTATATAATACGTCTAAAACAGTTTTTTTACGTATATTAAATTCAATTTCTATTATTTACTTAAGGTGCCGAACCAATGTGTATACATACATATATGTACTCGTAAGATATAAATCTTAATTTCATTTAACTCAAACTAAAATTATTTAAATAATTTAAATTTTTTCTTTTTTAGTTTGTTTCAAATCAACAGATTATTATACTCGTACACACACACACATTTTTTTTTAAACAACAACAAAATTTAATTAAAAATTCATTAAACGTCTTATTGTTATATTAAGAAACCCGAATCGAACGCTGAAATACAAGAACGGCAAAAACAACAACGCAACCGGCAACAATAAGAATTATATTATTATTATTATAAACAATTTATTGTTCTTGTTGTTGCTATTTTTTTTTTTTCGTTTTTGTTAAAAAACGTGATTTGAAAATTAAAAACTCTCGCTGAAACAAAACAAATGAATGAACAAAAAAGAAAAATTAAGTCGCGAAAAAAATGGCTGCGATCTATTGTGAGGAGATTACGTAATTTGTGTTATTGTTCCAACTCTGAGATATATAATTGTTAAGTCGATTTTGTCTTAATTTTTAATTTTTTTATTGCGTTTGGTGTTTCAATTAAAATGGAATTAAGTTTTTAATTATGTATAGGATAGGAGATTAAATTGGTCACACGTTTTTGTGTACAAAATAAATAGCGCGCAAGGTGACACCGTTTCATGCGTTTGATATACAGATATTTAGCAGATCTATGCACGACTAAAGATTCTACTGCCTAAAACGATTGATTTATTAGCGGAAATATAGGATTTCCAATTTTAAGTGTCCGGATTTTAAAATTGAATCAAAACAAAAGGAGTGCAATCGAAACTTTTCTCCTAACACTTTTTAGGCTTGTTGGCATCGACAAGCAACTTGACATAACCACACTGAAAAAAGTTTAAAAGGTGTCAACTCAATCAATTCTTGACGAGCAATTAAAATCACCGTTTCGTGAAATTACGCATCGGAATGCCCGAAACGGGCTTATGAAATTATCGTCGTTGATTACAATCATAATAAATAATACAACTGAACATTCAAAAATATAGCTATGATTAATTTTTTTTCTCTACAAATAAATAAAAACAAATGGAATATATAACAAGTATAATGAGTAATTACCCTATATGCAGATTGTGTTAAAACTGTTTTACTATAACGTAAGCTACGTAACTCCGTAAGAATGGCATATATACATATATTTAATTTAAAGTAATTAAAATTATTTCTATTTTAAGAATCTAAAGTAATATTTGGTTTTATAATAGTAAGGTTCACTAGAACTTCTATAAGAAATTGATTGATTGATTGATCAGAGTACGACCAAGTCTGAGCAAGTCACTTAGATGACACCGGGAACTCCGTACACCCTTTATGTATAACAAAACCGAAGGATAGGAAAGGTGTGTTAGTAACTTAGAATCAACCCGGTTCCAGACATCTAAGTAGTTCACAAGCAATTCTTTCGATTTGATTTTCTCAACCATAGTTTGGAAATTCTTTTGATTCGTTTTCACTTAGTTTATAAATTCCGCAATTAGCAGGCTTCGGCACTGGTCTTCAAATGAGGAAAATTTCTTTTCGAAGAATTCGCACAGACCAAAATTCTGGTTTATATAACTACGGTTCTTCTGCTTATTATCTCGAGTGATGTGGTTTTTTGTGAACTAGTTTCCTAGTTGTGTAGTTTTCAGATCATCAAAATTATTACTTAATTCACTATAATTATTTATTTCGTTTCAATGAACCAGAGCCAAGCTCTTCTTTATTCTAATTTGAATACTAATTCGTTTAATACTGCCATATTGTGAAGATAGGTTTTGCTATTGTACTTGTCGCCATATAAAGTAGAACAAACTTCTTTAAAAGTTGTGTTGGTGAAAAATTTCCGTTCAACTAAGATTTGACCTGCCCACAATCAGGAATTATTATTTCCGGATTTAAATGATTATTAAATTTACAACTCATAATTAAATTTACAAGCCAGCAATTAAAAAAAATTCCTTATATAATTTTTTTGATTTTTGTGTCATTCAAGGAAACACGAGTGGAACATAAAGCTTTTACACCTGTCATCATGAATAGTGAACAGCTGAGCCATAAATGTGGGAAAATCGTAGAATGTTCCGTCGACCATCCAACACTTAAATTCTCCTAATATTTTCAAACTTTCAAAATATTCTGAATCTCATAGAACATAGAGATTTCCTTACAAATATTTTAAAATATCTGGAATATTGATTTAATCTGCCAAATTTGGTTCCTTTAAAGTGGATGAGGCTCTAACTCGGGATATTTTAGATTTGTAGGCCTGTTTTGATGGTGAATAGGCTCTGCAGTTTTCCTCTCGAAAGACGACTCTCTCCCTTATATTTTGAGACGGTATAAGTCCAGTATAGTATTTTGTGCTAACAATTTAATATTTTGATTAGTCATAGAAACTTGCAGCTGATGTGCGAACGGGTCTTGTACATGATCCGTTGGTGTAACATGTATTTTGTGAAGGCCCTTTTGCAACACTCTGCTTTCACACTTACATTTTAATCTTTTGTCGCATCTCCAGCTAACGATTTTATCCTTATTAGTGCACCGTATATGTCTTTTCCTGATAACACGTTACACAAAATTTAACTATTAAGTTGCAAGACAAGATCAAATGATGATTGCTTAGCTATTACAGATAATATCAAACCAATTAAAATTCTGAAATGTATTAGTTTATTTGTTGTTTTCGTAGAATAATTTGCGCGCGCAAATTATTTTATGAAAACAGCAATCAAAATAACTGCATTTTGGAATTTTCATTTTTGGATCACTGGCGTGTGGAATTTTGGGATGAGGATCTATTGTTTGAGGAATTTTTATTTTTGGAATTGTAAAAGAGGAATTTTGCAAATGGAATTTTTTTTTTGGAATTCCTTACCCAACCCTAAAAAAATAAATTCTAAATTTTAAATTCTAAATTCCAAAATTCAAACTCCAAATTCCAAATTTCTAGTTCCAAATTTCAAATTCTAAGTTCCAAATTCCAAACTTCAAACTTCAAATTCCAAATTTTAAATTCCAAATTCCAAATGCAAAATTCAAAATTTTAAATCTTAAATCTTAAATTCCAAATTTCAAATTTTAATTTTAAATTTCAAATTTTAATTTTAAATTTCAAATTCCAAACCTCAAATTTCAAATTCCAAACTTCAAATTCCAAATTCCCAATTCCAAATCCCAAATTCCAAACTTCAAATTCCAAATTCCAAATTCTAAATTTCAAATTTCAAATTCCAAACTTCAAACTCCAAATTACAAATTACAAACTTCAAATTACAAATTACAAACACCAAATTTCAAAATCAAAAATTTCATTTTCCAAATTCCAAATTTCAAATTCCAAACTACAAATTCCAAACTTCAAATTTCAAATCTAAATTTCAAATCCTAAATTTTAAATT
This sequence comes from Tipula helvola, assembly GCA_963556165.1. Classification (NCBI taxonomy): domain Eukaryota; kingdom Metazoa; phylum Arthropoda; class Insecta; order Diptera; family Tipulidae; genus Tipula; species Tipula helvola. The sequence goes on from OY744481.1 coordinate 106,124,998, forward strand.
TCAGATCTCAAATTTCAAATTTCAAACTATAAACTTAAAATCCCAAATTCCAAATTTTTAATCTCAAATTCTAAATTCCAGATTTCAAACTTTAAATTCCAAATTCCAAACTTCACATTCTAAATTTTAAATTTTAAACTTCAAATTCCAAATTCCAAATTTCAAACCCCAAACTTTAAATTTCAAATTTCAAATCCCAAATTTCAAAATTTAATATTCTGTCAACCATTTGATCAAAATTGTTTCCAATCCATGTCCAAACACACTTCTACTTGTGAGTATTTCGTGTGCGTACTCGTCTTATTCAAAAACGTTAAATGATCGTTACAGAACTTGTTCAAAATTCTGGACTCGGTTCCTTTGTCGCCTAGTTCATAAACATCGAACTCGTACTGTAACAACTCATTTACTGCACTTGTGACGTAAATAACTATTCCTTTATAAATATCTTTCAATTTTACGGATTATTTAAATAGATTTCATTTTGCAGTATACAGTTGTTTATGTTAATGTTAATTAGTTTGTGTAATAATTATGTAAATCAAATATTTAGGTCTATTGCGTAAAGTAAGGAAATCATTTTAAACAACTGTACTGAATTATTTACATAAAAACTTATTGAAGTTATATTTTATTTTAACTTCATATTGATAAAGCTTTACAAAAAAAAATATTTAATATAATCCAAAAGAGGATGTCTCTCAAGAATTTTTGCTTTGATGTTTGCCATAAGGGCTCGTACGGCGTTTCCATCCACTTTTCGTTGAGTAGATATATAAATGGTTTTCAATTCTTCAACTGATTTCACAGTTCGGCCATCGTTTCTCAAATTCCGTTTCATAATTGCCCAAAATCTCTTTGAACGTAATTCTGGAGGGTTCGTAGGATTCATCTTCTTTCGTACGAAATTCACGTTATGCGCCGAAGCCAAATCCGGTCAGAATAATGTGGAATTGCTATGCTTTCGTACAAGTGGTAAAAGGCGCTTTTTCATTCACTCCTGTATGTAGTTATCGGTATTTATATTGTCGATTTTGTGAAAAACGGGGTGCTGTTAAAACCAGATTGACAGATCGCCTGCCACACCAACACCTTTTCTCCAAATTTCTCTTGTCGAATTGCAGTGATCGATTCATCCAGTACTTCAGGTTCTGCTGTATAAAATTGTGGACCAGGTAATTGATTGATTAATTGATTTGATTGATTTTGGATGTACGACCAAGCATTTAGCAAGATCTCCCGGTTGACGCCGGGCCCACCGTACAACCCTTTTTTACATTTATTTGGAAGGATAGGATAGGATTGTTAGTATAGGATTGAGATCGACCCGGTTACAAACACCTTGACGGTCAATTGTTAGTATTTACATTTTTCTAATAATTACTTTACTACATTTTTTCTACAGACTGCTTTCCATCCTTGGCATCCTAAAGTCAATTCAATGTTAATTAGTTATCAATTACTTCTTATATACCTCCCACACCCCACTGCGTCCGGCCGCTTTCCCTTGATTAATACTCTCAACCAACCATGACAACTCATCTCCAATCTAATCTTAAGCTTTATTAAAATTAAGATTAAACTGCATAATAATTCCTAAGACTCAAAGCGCATTAATTTAATTAACTAATCTCCTCCTCTTAATTAATTAATTTTAAATTTAGGTTTAATATAATTTCCATAAATTGAATCCAATTTCTCGTGATCTTTGAAACAAATCAATATTAATCTATTTTTAGCAAATAATTTCTACTTGATTAGACATTATTGTCAAAGCTGGAACAATTGTGGTGTTTTTGTGTCAAATGTTGTGCAAAATTAGACGTTATGTTAGGTTCGCGGATGATCTGGTGTTCATGTACAATCAACCTGATCGTACCATTGTTTCCCAACATATCCAATCGGACCTAATCCTCCTGAGGTACTCCTACTGGCGCTCCGCGCATACAATGTTCTTAAATTCAAAAACTAAAGGGATGCTCTTTAAGATTAGCGATGCTTTTTTAGTAGACCCTAATGTTCTTTATCACTCTCGTAATTGCGATCAAATTGCTTGTAACGATGGATGTGTTAAAATTGTATTCGTTGAATTTTTTAAGTACTTAGGACTAACTGTGGATAACACTATGCTTTGGAAACACCATATCGATGACCTTCGTAAGTATCTCATAATAATGATTAGCAACTTTTACTTACTACGTAAAGCATGCCCGACTGCAGTTTTAAAAAATATATACTTTGCATTAGTTGACTCGAAATTGTCTTATGGCTTAGTTTGTTGGGGTGGCACTTACTATTCCAGAATGCCACCACTCCTTATTGTGAAGAAGCATATTGCTAGGATTATTCTTAATGGGGAGATGACCTCTGCTTCATGGCCTCTATTTAAATTTCCACTTAGACATCTGTTTGTGCTTAAAATATGATAATAAAAGCTTTTTTGTTATCATTATGAACTAATCGAAGGTCAGTACTAGATACAACTTGAGGAACTCTCAGTATATTCGCCGTTAAAGATTCAACACAAAAAACTTTCAAAACTCATTTTTAATTTTGGCTCCAAAAATGTTCAATTTCAATCCGGTCTAAAAACATTTGTATTCGAATGTGATAGTGTGAGTGATTTGGTGCAATTTCAAGTGTAGGTAATTGCAATTTTAAAATTTTATTTATTGTTTTCAATACACTTTTTATTGTTTTAAAATGAAAAATTATAATCTAATGTTTAATGTAACATTTTTAAAATTGTAATGTATAGCAGCAGTCAACACTGGATTTGAATGCATCCACTGATTGTTTGATGACTAAATAAATAAAAAAATTAAAAAAAATTAATCCAGCTTAGTTGCATTTCTGCCAGTTAAGGCTCTCAATCAACTTGCTACTGATTATCAAGAAGAATTTCCACATGCATGCCAAGCCATAAGCGACTCATTTTACCTTGATGATTTACTTTCCGGTGGTGAAACAATTGACAGCACACGACAACTGTTGCACGACGTTTTACATGTACTTCAAGCTGGTGGTTTCCAATTATGAAAACTTAAATAAAACTGTAAGGAATTATTAAATTGCATGCCAAATACGACGTTGGTGTTCTAACGCTTGGTATAGAGTGGTATCCAATTATTGACAAATTTGAATACAAAACAGAAAAACCACTCAATCGTTTATTGACGAAACGGAAATTATTATCGTATGTTGCAAAAATATTTGATCCACTTGGGTGGATCACCAATCGTCACATGTTTCTAAATGCTTTTTCAAAAGATGTGGTTGTACACCAAAGACTGGGATGAAACGATAAATAATGATTTGCTTAACGATTGCACAAGATTGATAGAAGACATTGATTCTGTGCACAAGATTCGAATCCCACGCTACATTCATTTCTGTGATGCTTCGGAGAAAGCTTACGGTGCAGTAGTCTAATAATATTTATAATAGCCAAGTCCAAAATTGCGTCTATAAAACAAGTGTCATTACCCAAGCTTGAATTCTATGGTGCTGTTAATAAAACAGCGAGATAATAATCTCGAATGATCAAATACATTAATACAATAATTCAGTTTTAAGTTGATTCCGTCAAGGCTTGATGTGATTCAAAAATAATATTGGCTTGGATAAGCGGTAATCCAAGGGAATGGAAATCTTTCGTCGGAAATCGAATTTCAGAGATAAATGATCATGTACTTCGTCAAAAGTGGAGATAACCCCGCTGATTTAATACGTCGCGGGTCAAGTGCGGTAGATTTAATTGACGAAGTATTATGGTGGAAGGGTCCGTCATGGTTAATGCATCATCCAAATAACTGACTTGACATAACCTACGATTTCCAAACTACAGGAGAAGCCCGTTCACAACCACAGCATTTATCGTTTCGTTTGTCTATTTAAAAGGAAAACGAACAACTGCTAGATATCGTAGCTGGGGGGTGAAAACACAAAAAGCAAATCAGTTTTTTTATTTAATATGTATGTGAAGGCTGAAAACGCGTGACTGCATTACATACAATCCATTTCATTTGGTAAAGAAATTCATAGTTTGTAACTACAGAAACCCATAATTTAAAACATCAAGTTGCTTATACTATGCCAGTTCCTGGATAAAGATGGATTTTACAAAAAAAGCAAAATATACCAAAATAAGCTAAACATCCAATTATCTTACCTAACCACCATCCGATTGGGTACTTAATTGCAAAAGATCTACATGAAAATAACCTCCATGCTGGTTCAACATTATTGATCAACTTGATATGACTACCGGATTTCAGCATAGCCCTCCGTTTCTTTGATTCCGGACCAAAACAAAGCCTGGTTTCCGGGTTTGTAAATTATAACTATTGCGGTTCTCTTCGGATTGTGTTAATTGTAAGTGGCTTGCTGAGAAAGAAGCAATTAATTAAGAACGTGAATTAAAATGTCTATATAAATAGCAGACTGATGCTCGAATATTTTTGTGTGCGTTAAATCTAATTGTAATATGCCATATCCTTTAAAAATACCGAGTTTTGCTAATAAAGTTGAATGCTGTGTATAGGTACTTCTTCTATTTCGCAAAACAAGCAACATTAATAATGTTGAAGAAGGAATACCCGTGTAGCCGCTTATAGAACACTGCGATTTTTTTTGGCTATGTACTATTATACACAACGGTTAAATTTAATATAGAGAACCAACATTGTTTTTCTAAATTCAGTTGGTCTCAGCAATATACAAAAAACAAACATTTTGGGCATGGAAAACAAAGAAAAAAGCTACTATTCATGTTCTTTCCACGAAAACGAAATTTTTACATTTATACTCGAAAGCTTGCTTAGGGCCCACATTTTCCTATTGTTTTCTATTGGAGGCCCGAAAATAAATGTATGCCGTGGGCCTGGATTTACTTTTGTTGGGGCCGGAAAATATCTTCTTAATTCTCGATTCAATTGGTTTTATTTTTAAAGAAAATAACGCATGTCGACTCGTTATTCAATTTTATTTACTTCTGCAAATTACAAAATCTTATATTAGACTGACGTTGATCATTATGACTGAGAGCGTGTAACGTAATGAACTTGCGGTCACACGTTATCAGAACATCCAGGAGTCACCACCTGCAGCATTTGTCCGGCTTACACTCAGTTTGGGGTGGGAATTTGGTGGTGCCCTTCCTGGATCGAGATAGCTGCCAAAATAGAATTTGTTTGCGGATCAACTTACCTATAACACACTCACACACACACGCGACCTGACGCTTCTCTCCCGACAGTAATAAGTTCTTTTAAATGTTCATTTTAAATATTTGATTTTGTAGTTATAACCAATATCATTAACATAAATTATATTATAACAAGCAATTACATCAAAACTACGATTAACGTTACGTTACTCATACTGTACAAAAGAAAAAAAAACTACTTAATCAAACTGATTGATACCACCACTTGAGTAATATGCAGCTTATCGGTTCGGCTGATGAGGACTCAGAGCTCTGCGCGTCTCGATCCCCTGTAAAAAAAAAAATCAATACAGAAATGTCTGCTCACGGCAGCCCGTTAAGATGTATAAATGGTTATAACCAACAATAACTACTTCGCTGTTGCTAACATAGCTGAACACGTTGTTAAACTTCCAATATTACCGCTAGGAATGGGTTGGTTTCCTCTTATATACACCGGAACACCTTGATAACTTCGTTGCGCGAAACTGTGCTGTAATTCGCTTTTCTCCCTCTAATTATGTGATGGTATAGTCCCGTTTCTAGATGATTCGGCTGCGTGTTGGTTATTGCACCACACCAAAAATACTCTCACGTTGGTGTAGCACTCCGTGGTTTTCTTCCGTTCTTTCGTGTCACTGTATTATCCTTATATGTCTTTATGATTTGGTTCTTGTTTTCCTTTTTTTTTTTTTTTTTGTCTTGTTTGTATCGTGTGGTTAAAGGATGTAAATTCCACACGTATTTCCTATTTTATTGGACACACTGCACACACGCACTTTACACGTACTTACTTTATTATTATATTCAAATGACGTATAAGGTGATTTAGGTGGCCCGAAAATTCTGGTATTCTTAAATTTTACTTCGGTACTTTTACGTTTTTGGTTTTCTTTGTTTTTTTTTATTAATTATTTAATTTATTAATTTATTAAATATATTTGGTTTTGTTTTGATTTTTTTTTTTTATAAGTTTTTCAAACAAGCGATTTTTTTTGATGCGATCGCTTCGAAAACAAAAACTCGACTCCTCTCTGCAAACCAAAAATTCTCCCTCGGTTTATTATTTTTTTATTTGACCCATGCGCGCAATTTTCATAGTGACCGATACTAAAAGTAATTCAAACCAGAGCCATCTATGGTTAACCATGCCACCCGTTTAACCATAATTATTATTTATCCAAGAAATTTTTGATTATTATTCAGCGGTACCGGTTATCGACTGTGAAAAAATACAAAGTAGCCGCATTTCACGATGTCGCCTACGTTGATGTTGGTTTTCTTATGTTGCCATTTATTGAGTTTTTGTAATGAAGCAAGATATTCGTTATACCATCTGCATTTGAATCATACTACATATCTGGAATTTGTACAATAGGATGTCCCATGAGAAAGTGGTCAGGTGTTAATGCGTCAATTTGATTGGGTTGTAACATACAAATTGGCCTGGAGTTCAGGATTGCTTCTATCTGCACCACAGCCGTGTATAACTCCTCGCTGGTTTAGATGGTTTGGCCTATTACTCTCCTTAGGTGAAACTTCATAGATTTTACGGCTGCTTCTACAAGACCGTTCAAGTGACTTCCACCAGTGCCACTATTCTGGTTTTCCCGGGGAATTGGGAATTGGGAAATAATTTGTTGTGACTTGTTTTAGTGTATTTTGGTATCATTTTTTTCAAAGCATACCGTGGCGATTGGTATTTTGTTCAAATTTTGGGAAAAAATAATTCCATTTTCACACTACTGCCTACTGTGTAATTCCCAACAAAATTTTTGGGGAAAATAAACAACAAAATTGCTTTGAAATGGAATTATTTTTTCCCAAAATTTTAACAAAATACCAATCGTCACAGTATGCTTTGAAAAAAATGATACCAAAATACACTAAAACAAGCACAATAAATCATTTCCCAATTCCCAATTCCCCGGGAAAACCAGAATATTGCCACAGGTGCGCTAAAATGCCAATTTAAAAGATATTCCTTGGAAAGACAAGAGATTATAGTTTTAAGGTGTAGGAATAAATTATTTAGTGAATTGTTAGTGCCAACGAAATTGGTTCCGTTGTCACTGTAGACATCAGTAACTGCTCCTCTTCTGGACTTCAAACGACGAAAGGCACTGATAAATGCTTCTGAAGTGAGATCAGTTACGGTTTCCATATGTATTGCCTTAGTGAACAGGCACATAAAAATACATATATATGCCTTCGACGATTTTTGACCACGTCCTTTCTTAAGGTGGATATTCACTGGGCCCGCATAATCTACAGCTACCTTCAGAAACGGACGATTAAGCTGCACGCGATCAGGAGGCAGATCGCCCATTAATTGATTATGTGTTGTTGACCGGTGCCTTGCACATACAACGTAATTGTAGATGATTTTTCTAATAAAATGTTTCGCCCCAATTATCCAATATTTTTTCATTAGTGTAGATATCAGTAATGTGAGCCCGGTGGTAAAATATTTTTCGTGTAACTCCTCTGTAATAAGATAGGTAATTCTTGAGTTACACATTATAGCAGGATGCTTGACTTCATATGAAATAAATGAATGTCGTATTCTGCCACCCACTCTGAGTATTCCGTCACGATCAATAAAGTGTAAAAGTGGTCGTAACTTGCTTTTCCTGTGCAGCGCTTGATTTTTGATAGGCTTTCAATCTCCTTGTAAAACTGATCTCGTTGATGGTAAATACTGTGATGCCTTAAGCAATTCTTCTCTGCTAATATCACCACATGTCCTTGAGCATTTTGACGTTCTCATATTGTTTGTCACTCGCTTTATAATGATTGCAAGAATTTTACAAATTTTATGGAAACTGGAATACTTTGATGGTAACTCATTGATGTCGTTGTTGGTTGTAGTTATATACGAAAATGCTTAAATGTGTTATTTCTTTAAGTAGCATGATACGTCAGTCTCGTAACTTTGTTTTTGAAGTGCCCAATCGGATTTGTTATTTTTTAGCCAATTAGGAACTGTCCACCATAAACGGTGATTAATTAATTGGTTTGGTGAAAACCCTCTTGAAGCACAGCCTGCCGGATTTGAAGCCGATGGAACATGGTGCCAGCAATCTCTCCCCAAAATTGATAAAATATCAGATACATGATTGGCCACGTAAGTTTGTAATGTTCTTGGATGAAGAGATAGCCAGTCCAAAACAATGGTCGAATCCGTCCACATCCGTCATACACTTGTTCGATATTAAATGTTAAGCCTGCCTTAACGCTTTCTAATAAACGTACTATTAAATGAGCCGCACAGAATTCTAATTTTGGAATGGAAATTTGATTCAAACGTGCGACCTTGGTTTTCGCAGTGATTAATATGACTTTAATGTCTCCATCCTCGCTCTCTGTTCTACAATATATGATTGCGGCGTATGCTACTTCTGACGAATCAGCAAACCGATGAATTTGGCGGCGTGTTTCGTGGTTTGAAGCCATCGTGAAATTTCAAATTGTTCTAATTGGTTAAGTGAACTTCGTAGAGTGTACCGTTGTTCTTTTAGATCGTTTGGAAGTTAGGTATCCCAATCCAGTTTGAGTAACCATTGCTTCTGGAATAATATTTTGATTGCAATGGTGACTGGTGACAACCACCCCATAGGGTCATAGATTCGCCATGCTTCTGACAGAAGCTTCCTCTTTGTCGGTAAGAACGTCTCATCCAACCTTACAAAAAATTTGAAGATGTCACGTGAAGGATGCCATTGTATACCCAATACCTTGATTGTGCTACCATGGTCGTCAAAGTGCACTGGTGATATTTCTATGACGACTTCCGGTATACTTGACGGAAACCCTCTATGATTGGATGCCCATTTCCTCAAATGCAAACCATGTCCCTCTAACATCGAAGATATTTGCCCCTTAATTTGTAGAGCAGAGTCGATATCTTCGCTCCCACTCATCACATCGCCAATATACATGTTGTTCTTCACTATGAATGACGCTTCTGGATACATTGCCGCACTCCGAACAGCTATTTCCATCAGTACCCTTGAGGCTAAAAATGGTGCCGGTTATTTAACATAAGTCACTGTTAATAATTGATAGTGTTGAATATCGTGACTTGGGTTTTCTCGCCATAATATTGTTTGATATTCTACATCTCTTTCATCTATTATTATTTTCCGGTACATTTTTCGACGTCTCCGGTAAATGCGACATGATGTTGGCGAAATCTTAATAAGATTTTGTATAGCGATGGCAATATGGTCGGCACAACCATAAGCGCATCGTTTAGTGAATAACCTGAGCTGCTCTTTGCTGACGCGTCGAACACGACCCTCAGCTTAGTTGTTGAACTGGCTTCCTTGATTATTCCATGATGTGGTAAAATATAGCAGTTAGGTTTTAGATTCGATTTCTCAACTCTCCTCATATGACCCATGGACTCATACTCCCTCATGAAGTTTCGATTTTGTTGGTAAAATGCTTCATTTTTAGTGAATTTCCTTTTCATGGCCATTAGTCTACTCTGTGCTATGTGGTATGATCGGCCTAGTTCAATTCTTGGTGATCGAAAGGGCAGTCGCACTACAAATCTATTGTTCTCGTTGATAGTAGTGGTTTCAGTGAAATATCTCGCACATAAGGCTTCCTCGTCTGATAAATACGGTGGTTTAACGATCTCTTCGACCTCCCAAAATTTTGGCACACATTGTAGTAACCTTGTCACACGGCTCTGCTAAATGCTTGCCTGGCCCTGCTACAGCCCACCCAAAAATGGTATTTTGTGCAACTGGTTGATTGTCATCCCCGTAAATCTTTCCATCCGTTAGAATATCAAATACGTGGGCGGGCAGCCACGAATACGGATGGATCTCCCCTGGAGTATTATAACTGAGGTCAGCCAGCTGGAGACACTGTAGATGTTGGTAAATCTATGATTTTACTTGCTTGTTTGGTACTATAGAGGTGATTTTCGAGGTCATATAAGTAATCACTTTTAGGGGGGAATATCTTCGATCTCTTCGACCACATAATCGTAGTTTTGTCTGATGGATTGGTAATTGCAACCTTCTTGCACAATTTTCACTTATTAAGGATACTTGAGACCCGCTATCTAACAACGCTCTACATTCTTGATAATTTCCAGATAAATCTTCTACCTGAACTATAGCAGTGGATAATAATGTTTGATATACGGTTGATCGATTGATTATTGCAAGTACTTTATGTTTATCGACGGTAGTTTCTTCGTTACTTGAAATTTGGTGACTGAATGAATCTGATTTTGCTTGATTTGCATTAGACTCAAAATGTAGCAGCGTATGATGCTTACGCTTGCACTTTAGACATCGACGTGACGATTTACACTGGTAAACGGTATGGTTGATGTTTAAACAGTTAAAACATCTTCCCTCCTTTTTCATGATCTCTACACGCTTCGCCATTATCAGTTCACTTGTACACTTATAGTTTATAGATGCTTCATTATTGGTTTCCACGAAGACCTTTACTGATGATTTTAACTCAGGCTTTTTTTTTACCAGCTCCACGCATCACTTCCAACGCATCTTTCCGCTTATTTAGAAACTCGAGATAATTTTCAATTATCGGAAATTAATTGCTTGCCGATTCATGTGCCCATCGTTCCTTTGTGTCACTGTCTATAGTTTTCCTAATAGAACATGAATGAGCCATGGATCCGTCGATTCGCCTTTTTTACCAATCGCCTTTAAACCTCGAAGTACTTCATCCGAAGTGTCATACAACGAACGTACATTGGCCGAATTTGGTTCCTTAATAATCGGTTGATTAAAGAACCGTTCGATGTATTCATGTATTGCGTAACGTTTTCGGTCATACTTTGAACATAACTTCTGAAACGCTTCTATATAGTTTGAGTCGGTAGGTTTGAAATGTTTTTTGGTGTTATGCTTGACCCGTTAACAAACCCTTCAGATAAATAAATTTTTGCACAGCTACGATATTTTGGTTTTCATGTACAGAAGCACTAAATGCGTCGTAGAACGTTTGCCATTCACTGTATTGACCATCGAATTTAGCAATGTTTAATTTTGGTAATTTTACGATAGTTGGGTTGATTTGTGTATTGTTAAAGCTGTCATTGCTCGCTTCTTGAACTGCAATTCCTAGTCTTAAATTGTTATTTCGAATCCATTTGCACAAGGCTGTTGTTACGCGATAGTACTGCTCTTAATACTGCTGGGAATAGTCATCTAGAATTTCTATCGCTCGGTTTAAACGCGTTTGTGGTGTTTTCATAGATTGATGAAGTAAATGTAACTAACCGCGTCATGCAGTCCTTTAGTGTCCCTAATTTTAAGTAATATTTACAACAACATGATTTAAGTAAATCTGATTCTTTTCTTATTTTCTTCCAGTTCGTGAACAACTTTAATCAATCACTGAATATGGCATTTTGACACACTTAACGCGGGTTCTCTTTTATGATAATATCGACAATTTACAATTTTTTGTTTTTATTTCATGCGTTGTTAAATTTTAATTTACAATATTTAATCAATTTGTCTACACTGTAACACAATTTTTTAACAATCTAATTTTCTTCACGTAAAGTGTGTTAGTGAGAAAAAAGTAATCAATGAAATAACTATTAGGCCTCCTATTAAATACTTTAACCTTTTTCTTCAACCGAACAGTCGACTATTCGCCAAACTAACAACAATGTAACCATCGATTTCCTATTACGTCACCACCCATTCATTTCAAACAACACATTTATGATTCTAATCCAAATAAACAATCTACTTGAAAACAATAAAAAATTAGAACAAATCACTTCACAATAGAAGATTTTTTTTTTACTTCTATTTCTAAAATTATTTCTCGCTGTTTTGCTATATAAGTGTGAAATAATTTAAAATGAATTACAATAATAATAAAATTAAAAATAGAATACAAACTATAATTACTTCAAAACCAAAAACCAAAACTAAATAATAAACCATTCAAAATGTAGGTGTGAAATAGAAATTTTCAAATATCAATCTAATCGCGCAACACTTAGCCGTTTCATTTATTATTTGCCATTTAAAATTGTACAAAATGCAAAAAAAAAAAAAAAAAACTTTCATTTACAAAAATAAATTATCGGTAAATAGAGATATTATTATTATTGCTATTTTATGTTATTTTTGTATTATTACAAGCGCAAAGTGGTTAATTGTTTAATGAAGTGTACATAGTAGGTACGAGTATACCTATAATACTCGTAAACAACAAATCAAGTTTTTTTTTTCAAAACCTCACCTCAACCAATTTAATTTTTTATTTATTTTTATTTCTATAAAGTTATCGTTTTGTTTTATATTGTAGTTTAATGCCACAAACTACAGTTTTTCTGTAACGTGAATAACCCACATACATTATAAACCATATTCTTATACTCACAGCTGATTTCAATATTCTTATACATATAATTACAACATTTAAAGATTAAAATCTATACACAATGTTTTTTTTTTTATTTTAGCTTTAGAAACGAAACGATATTCATAAATAACAAATTAAATTTATGCTTCATCAAATAACCTACAAAAGTCCCAGAAAACGTAAAAAAAATAGCAACAACAAACATTAGAAACACATTCAATTCTTTGTGTTTTTTTATTATTGTAACATAATCAAATCACCAAGAATGAAAGAAATAAAAACGAACGAATGAATTCGAAGAGAAGATTTACAAAAATCAGCATAAGATCTTCAAACGTAGCAACTTGAACAATGCTGTATACATACACAAACATAACTTGAAGAAAATTGCTAAATAAAGAAAAACCACCATGGCAATGAATAATTAATTTAAATTTATTCGTACAAAAAAACTAAAAAATGAAATAAAATAAAATTTAAAAATAAGAAAAATCTTTATTTTGACACCATGATATTATAATATGTATTGGGATGGGTTGGATGTTGTTTTCCTAAATCGATTGAGATGGTGGCTGTCACTTAAAAATAAATGCTTCTGCCATCTACAGAATTAGGTACGTATATTATATAAATTATCAAGAAGTGGTGAAGAGTGATTATTTCACCGGGATAGAGTACCTAATCCAGTTGCCTCTAAAGCTTCTAAAATACTGTACTCACATTTAAAGTTACAACACATCTAGTCTGTAATCACATTTGTTACGTGGATAAACACAAACTTACGTCAAATTTAGGATGTGTTTAGGAGGTTAATTTTTAAATTTGCCACTGCCTAAATTTTTTGTTTTAGGGTGTTATAAGTTAAAATCAGCATATACAATAATTGAATAATGCCTATTTAATGTTAAAAATTATTTTAAATTTAGTGAAAGTTATGCAGAAGTTGTAAGAAAATGTCGTATAGAGTATGGAAAAGAAGATTGTCAGTCAATTGTGACCACTCAAAAAATTGTTGCAAAATGTGTGGAAACTGGTTCGGCAAAGGATGAAAAAAGCAAATTGTACCATCGTAGTGGTCGTTCTGAAAAAAATATTGCTGCTGTAAGCAGGGATGTCTCAAAAAATGTTTTGTAATCCTTGTGCCCTATAATTAATTGTTAAAAATATTCTTAAGGTGACAAAAATATTTGGATAAATATCGGACAATTTATTTCGAAATTTAAATATAGGACATTATTTGGTGACGCACTTGGTTCGATGCGCGTTGAAATAGATTGATGTTCATTACATAAATCCGCTGCTTTGATGTCTTTAGAGCCTTCATGAGTTATGCTCTCTCAAGCTTAGTACACGATGCATACAGGTGCTGTGTTGTTACTTGCAGTATCAAGAACTGCAAAGTAAAAATGCACTTTAAATCTTTGCTGGGGGTTCTGAATGAATTTATTTTGCCCTTCATATGAAAATTGTTTTATTTTAACTGAATGCGAATTGGCTCTGGTTCAAATTCCGCTGGAAAGTTGATTTCCTTAGCAAGCTCAGAAGCTTCTACTGACATACTGCCAAATTTAATATCACTACATAAGTTCTCTAAAAACAATTTCGTATTCTGTAATTGTTGGATAGCAGAATGAACATTTAATTTTTTTTCTTGGAGCGTTTTCTCGTTACACGCGAAGTTTCTGGGTGTCTTTCGTGCGTTTACACCGTGTAATCGCGAAGTGATGTTGCGATTAGGGTATCCAAATTACTCGAGTTTCAAAGTACCCGGGTAGTCGAGTATTAGTTTTTCAATACCCGGGTAATAAACAAAAAACATAAATATGTATACATAAAATCTGTAAAACATCATAGATCATGCTATTGTCACCCTCGTTTGGATTAATAAGTTATAAGTGGCACATACACGCAGAAAAAAAATATGGTTTCTACACCCAGAAAAATAATCCTTTAAATTTAAGAATTTACCAATTAAAACTAAGATATTTTCCCTATATTTTTTGCGCAAAGGAATTTAGGTTTTATTTTTAAGGATTTAAAATCTTTGGTTTTAAGTTTTGAAAATTATTCAATTTCAAAGAAAATAAATTTAAACTTAAGAAACTAAAACGTTAAATTTAAAGTAAATAAATATTCGCTTTAGTTATCCCCTTTTACTACCCCACCACCCCCTCCCTCTCCAGCTGTAACTACAAGATCTGAAAAGCTTTAATTTAATTAATTATTTGTGTCTCCACTATTTTTTCAATACCGGAGGGGGATTTCGTTCCATCATCAATATCATATATATCATATGTTCACAAGCGGTCACCTAAATTTGTACTAACCGTGGCAAATGTTGCTTGACATCGTTGTTGTAGTTGTTGCGTCTCTTCTCTCTTGTCTACTCGCTCCTCATGAAATACAAAAGAATATCAAATAAAGAGAAATGGACAATTTATTTTAGTTTGTATACTGTTATTAAGTCATTAAAAATAAAGATTTTTAAACCTTTATTTTAAAGTTTCATTATACTTTAAATTTAAGAATAAATCAATGAATTTAATGGATTTTACATTCATTTTTAAGAAAAACACAGTTCTTTATTTAAAAAGTACCCAATCTTTAACTTTGAAGTATTATAATTTTCTCAGTGTACAATTATGTTTCAAAGGTATCATGTTATGATTGACAAACATATTATAATTTTGGTAGTTATACATTTTGATTGGAAAGAACATTATATGATTACTGCCAGAATATTATTTTGAATAATTATGTTTGTCGAGATCATTGGCTAATAGTTACAATCATATTAATAGTTACCAAAAAAATTCTATTGTTGTTGTAATCTTGTTTTATTTGCAGCTACACGCTTGCAGAGACCGATCTATGATGGCTGTTATTAGGAATATAATTAGAGGGAACGTTAAAAAAATGGTGGCTACCATGTCACTTTGAGTCATTTTTTTGTTGATACCATTATCTTCTTCTTCTCTTCTCTTCTTCTCTACATATATAAATCAGAAAAATAATTTGACTGTTTGTTTGGATGTTCACGATAAACTTAAAAATCCCTGAACCGAATGTAATGCGTTTTATACTAATGTATAGATAATTTTCTCGGCCAGGTTATAGGCTAAGTTTCATATTGATCGGGCATCAGGGGGCTGAGTATTACATAAAAATGTCTGACAAATCGAGGAAAAAATGAAATTACAACAACAACAACTAAACATTTTATGTTTTGCTCTTGATGACGTTAAATTCCTATAGGAAATTCAAATTCATTTGAATTCAAAAATAGAAAAAACAATGTCTTTTTCGAATAACATTCTTATTAGAAAAAATAAATAGAAATAAAAACGAATTGGAAGAAAATAGAAAATAACGAATGATGAAAATAAATGAAATTCGTATGTCAAATAAAAAAAAATAATTTGGTATTGTGCAAAATTATTGAAACAATAATGTTTTTTTAATCGAGCGACAATAAATCTGTAAACACTAAACATATTAAATATTATATTCGTTTTGTGACGTGAGTGTAAGGGAAGTTTTAATATTTCAAATTAATCGGCACAATTGGTTTGGAATAGGACACAAAATTGAAAGAGGGGCGATAATTTTCAATTCAATTTGATTGATCTTTTGTAAGTAATCATTAGTATTTCATATTGTTACTTTTTTATTTAATATGCATTTTACTTTCTTAGGTGTATAAGTAAGTTTCGATAGTGCTTTGCTAAACATATTTGTTTTATAAAACTTGGATAAATTTTTACCAGCAACTGAAACGGAACCATATAAAGCTACGATTTTCAATTTAATTTGACTGACTTATTTGGAATTCGTAAGTAAACGTTAATAGTAATTATTACATATGTTATAGTAAATATTTACTATAACATATGTAATATGTATTTACTATAACATATGACATAGTCGAAATACTATAGTTCGCAAATCGAACATCGCCACTTGGTAAACCGAGGGCGACATGCCTGTCAGCGCCAAAGTGAAAATCCACAGCAAAGAAGAATTCGCCTGTCATTGCAAAAAGAGCGAAGCCGAGTACTTAGGGAGAGCGAAACCAATGAGGTAAGAGGAGCTCGCCTTTCTTTACAAAGAGAGCGAACCAATTTTTTTAGAAGGCGGCTTTCTTTAAACGGAGAGCAGCATGCTTCACAAAGAGAAGTCCCCGCACAAATTCCAGAACAAATTTCTCAAGACAACATGCACCGGGATGAACTTAGGGCAACTAGATTTCTGGAAGGAGATAGCCTTCAAAGAGCGAATCCAACTTCCACTGATTGGCGCATTAAAGAATGTTCTGCCTTTCACTATAACCCTTATATAGAGTATCGCAACGATTAGTCGGTGAGTTTGGGTCCCATGAATGTAGAGTGTCAATACTGCCGTGCATTTAAGTGGAAGGATGAACCAAAGGGTCTTTGTTGTCAAAACGGAAAAGTTAAACTGCCTAAAATTCTCCAGCCTCCAGAGCCTCTGGTTTCATTGCTTTCCGGCCATCATCCTTTATCCAAAGAGTTTGCTAAAAATATAAGGTCATATAACAATGGATTTCAAATGACTTCCTTCATGAGTAAACCTTTAATAAAAAGCGGTTTTATGCCGACCTTCAAGGTGCAAGGTCAGGTGTATCATTTGATCGGCAGTGTACTACCCATCTCCTCCGACGACCACAAGTTCCTACAAATATATTTCATCCAAGACCCCGGTACGCAGGCTACGACTCGGTGTAATAATATTCGGCAAGCTCTTAATCTTTCTCTTGTCAGCTTACTGCAAAATATGCTGCATCTTCACAATAGTTACATTCTATCGTTCAAAACCGCACTCGAAAACGTTCCGCCAATTACATTGGACTTTAATTTAATTATTCACGCAGATAGAAAGCCCGCCGACCAGCACGCGCGGAGATACAATGCCCCGACTACTAGCGAAGTAGCTGTGTTGATAGTAGGTCAAGACTTCGAGAGAAGAGACATCATTTTGCACGGGCGCAACAACGTTACAAAAAAACAACGGGCGAGTTCACGCTCAACTCGCAAAAGAATTATGTGAAAACCTTTAGGTTTGGGTGGCGGTCCACCAGGACCAGGCATAGACACAAAAAGGTCCGTAGCCATGTGAAAACCTTTAACTATTGAATCATTTCAAGTTTCTTCGGTGGGCCTGAGAAGCCAATGCAGATAGACGGCTGTTGTTCGCTCAGTATTTAAATTACACTACAATTTTGGTTTAAAAAGTCAATAAGTTATTCTATTCTGGATTTGGAGGACGAATCTTACCGATATTAATTGTTTAATTGAAAATTGAAATTTATAACCGACTATATTTCAGTCTAGCCATGTCTTCGTGAGCTTGAGCAAAGTACAGTTCCGTTAAGTTAATCATCTAAACCTGCCCTAAACGCTTTAAAATTCATCATTACTTGTACACAGCAATTGTTGAAGATTCCATATTTAGACTTTTGAGAATGGTTCCGGCAATCTAAATGAACAAAGCAAAATGGCATCGCTGATTTGATTGATTTTAACTAAATGAAATAGGGCGGTTCTATTAGACAAAGGCGCTATTTTGAATGTAAAATCATAGCAGCTGGAAAGACGGTAGCATGTCTCCCTGCGGCTTCTTCCTTGCGCGTATCTTTAGAAAATGGCATTCGAATCTGTTTACCATTATTATAGTTTTTGTTTTCTATATGCCCCACATAACCAAACTCAGCAACTGCATGAGCAATACTAAACAATAAACATAGCATACCGATTAAACAACTTCAAAATTATTATTTTATTATGTATCAATGTATAAGTGCCTTTTTCACAGCTCGCTAAGATGTATAATATTTAATATTTTAAGTATGGGTGCATTTGTCTTTGTTTAACGTACTTCCATTTCAGATTTTTTTAATCACTTGTACTACACATGCATACTTTTTGTGTCTTTTCATTTTAATCTGACGGAAATTGCAATTCGAATTATATCGTATGCAAGTTCGGTGCATTTCGTGTTCGTTTTTCTTGTATATAATTTGCAATTTCAGTCGTACCGGATTTTCCGTTCCTTTTTTTACATGAAATTTTTGACTTACCCCCGCTAAAGATGTTTTCACATCAAAAAGTGTCCGAGACGCATAGAGCGTACGATCCCCTACAGTATCCGTTGATGATGTGTCGCGGTGAGGCGGCTATTCCTTACCGGTATAATTCCTCAAACCCTTCCTGCAACGGGGTGAGCCTAACGTCGATGCTATTACAGGTCGCACCGTAAAAACTGTTTCCTGCATGGACTTTTACGCCTACAGGATGATGGTACGACCGGAGAAATTCAATATATTTTTGCGGTATGGAATGCTGCTGAATCAATATTGGGTCGATCAATATGCAAAAATAGAAACCGAAAGACTCAATTACATCCGATGTCATCAACAAAAATTGCAAGTCGAACAGTATATACACCTGCAAGATGCCTTAAATGACAACGAACAAGTTGGCGATGTGGGTCAACTGACGATACTGCCATCATCATTTACTGGCGGCCCCCGCTATATGCACGAACGTACACAGGATGCAATGACGTACGTTCGAAGTTACGGCAGACCGGACCTCTTTATTACTGCCACCTGCAATCCTAACTGGCCAGAAATACAGAGTAATATATTTACGAATAACGCCCCGCAAGGCAGATACGACATAGTAAACAGTGCTTCACTTAAAAATAAAAAAATTAGTGAAACTTATCACAAAAGGAAACATTTTTGGACCAACACAGTGCTACATGTATTCTGTGGAGTGGCAAAAGCGGAGTTTGCCACATATGCACCTCTTGCTCTGGCTGCAGAATAAAATCAGACCAGATGATATTGATTCCATAATTAGTGCAGAGATTCCGGATATCATTGTTGACCCCCAGTTGCATGCGACCGTATTGAAGCACATGATCCATGGTCCATGCAGTCGTATGAACCCGACGTCACCATGTATGCAGTCCAGCACATGCGGCAAGAAATATCCGTAGAGCTGTCGAAGTAATACGTCGACAGGAGAAGACGGATATCCCAAATATCGTAGGAGGCAACCTGATGAGGGAGGGTTGGAGTCAACGGTACGCAACGGTGCATTGCGCATTGACAACCGGTGGGTGGTGCCTCATAATCGCGTGCTATTGAAAGCTTTCGACGCTCATATAAACGTAGAACTCTGTAGCTCGATTAAGTCAATTAAATATGTTTGTAAATATATAAACAAGGACAGCGATCAGGCGACGTTCAGTATTCACGCAGCAAACGAGGTGGATCAGTTTCAGTCCGGGCGGTACATTAACACTTCAGAAGCGGTGTAGAGAATACTATCGTTCGAAATTCATGAGCGCGAGCCGGCAATAATCCAACTATCGGTCCACCTTGAAAACGGCCAACGCATTTAGTTCACAGAGAATAATGTGGCCGGCATCATTAATAATCCCAGCGATACAACCTTGACTGCGTTTTTAAAGTTATGTTCGAGCGATGCTTTTGCTAGAACTTTGACATATAATGAGATTCCTTCTTACTATACTTGGAGTAATAAGAAATTTAACCGTCGTAAGCAAGGAGTGCCCGTGGAAGGACATCCCGGAGTAAAGAAGAGTGGTGCACTTGGTCGAGTCTATACACAATCCACCCAAACAACACCGAATGCTACTACTTAAGAATATTGCTACATGTTGTTAAGGGTCCCACCTCCTTTGCTAACTTACGCATAATAAACGGTGTAACGCACGCTTCTTTCCAATTAGCCTGCAAGGAGCTCGGTTTGCTGGAGGGTGATTCTCACTGGTACGATACATTGACAGAGGCAGCTTTAGGCTGCTCTGCTGCCTCTATTAGGAATTTGTTTTCCATCATTTTGGTATTTTGCCATCCATCCGGACCCTTATCTTTATGGGTAGCACACAGGGAGAACATGTCAGAAGACGTATTGCATCGCATTCGGACGGAGTGTTTTGACTATTCCCTTAATTTGAGCGACCATATCTTTGATTTGGCATTAGGGGAACTGGATAAAATTGTGAAAGCGCTTGCGAATAAAACTGTAGAGGATTTTGGTTTGCATAGACGATATATAAATGATGCAACAGTTCTAGATATGGAAGTCCTCCGCGAGACATCGTATGATAGATCGGCCATGTTACAGATTGTAACCAACAGTGAACCCAAATTGAATTCAGAACAGCGGTTAGCCTATAACAGAATTTTAGGTAGCGTTCGCGAGTCCGTCGGAGAAGTATTCTTCCTAGATGCACCGGGAGGTACAGGAAAGACATTCCTAATTAATTTAGTCCTAGCTAAATTAAGATCCGATGGTCACATCGCGATTGCCGTAGCTTCGTCCGGAATAGCGGCCATCCTTCTAGAAGGTGGTAGAATGGCACATTCCACTTTTAAACTACCATTTAACATTTCCAATGACCACACTGCCGTATGCAACATTTCAAAACAGAGTGCCACCGCTAAATTACTCCAAAAATGTGCCCTTATTGTGTGGGATGATAGTACAATGCTTCACAAGACATCTGCGGAAGCTCTGGATAGGAGATTTCCGAGAAAACCGATCGCTTATGGGTGGAGTTACCGTACTTTTTGCTGGAGACTTTAGACAAACCCTCCCAATCATTCCGAGAGGCACGCGTGCCGACGAGATTAATGCGTGTCTGAAACGGTCATACATATGGTCGGAAGTAGCGAAGATTTCCCTCTCGGTAAATATGCGTGCCGTTCTTTGTGGCGACAACAACTTAACCAAATTTTCCAACACTCTGATGAAACTAGGAAATGGAGACCTACCTGAAAGTGAACGTAAAGTATCCGTCGACAATCCTCAGTTGTGCGTCTTGATAAATGACCTAAAGCAATTAGTAGAATCCGTATATCCCGGCATCGGAGATCTTTCACAAAAGCCCCTGTCCTGGTTCAGAGAAAGAGCGATCTTGGCGTCGACAAACGAAGCAGTGAACCACATTAACGAGTACATCCTTGATAAATTTGAAGCACAGTCCAGAACATACAAATCCATAGATACAGTCATTGATCCTCAAGAAGCAATTCAATATCCTGTCGAATTTTTAAACTCATTAAACCCGTCTGATATACCGATTCTCCAGCTGTAACTGAAAATCGGCGCACCTATCATCCTGCTTCAGAACCTCAATCCACCAAGTCTCTGTAATGGAACCCGCCTACAAGTTGACACTCTCAAAAACTTCGTAATATAAGCTACAGTTCTAACCGGCTGCGCGATTGGAGAGAAAGTGATAATTCCACGCATCCCTATGATTCCTTCTGATGTTCCATTCTAGTTCAAACACCTCCAGTTTCCCGTACGAGTGTGTTTCGCCATGACCATAAACAAGGCACAAGGCCAAACATTGAAGGTGTGCGGTGTGGACCTGCGCGGCGAGTGTTTCGCTAATGGCCAACTTTACGTTGCCTGCTCCCGTATTAGCTCTGGCCGGCATCTTTACCTACTTCCTCCTGGTGCTAGAACTGCCAACATTGTTTATAAAGAGGCTCTCTCTTAAATATATTTCTAAACTCTTCCCCCCCCCCCCCCCCCCCCCATTCATAAAGTATCGAAAATCACCAATTCTGGTACGTAGCGCTTTATTTTTTTTCGTACAGCGCTTTGCAAATTTTGGTAGTTTAATATCGAGAAACTCGCTTAAACTC
Source organism: Tipula helvola (assembly GCA_963556165.1). Classification (NCBI taxonomy): domain Eukaryota; kingdom Metazoa; phylum Arthropoda; class Insecta; order Diptera; family Tipulidae; genus Tipula; species Tipula helvola. The sequence continues at coordinate 106,147,293 of OY744481.1, forward strand.
GAATAATCTCAAATTATTTTAGAATACTAGAATAATTTTGATATTCCCCAAAAACATTTCGAATATTCTCAGAAATCTCGAATACACTTATAAACCTAGGATAATCTTGAAAAACTTTAATGCTAATTGCACGCTACGCTTAATTCAATCGAAGCTAAACGCGAATAATATCGAAAAATCTCGCATAATGGGCTAAAAACCGAATCCGGGCTCGCAATTGCTCTATCACGTAAGGTGTATGAGATATTCTAACCTAAAAGTGCAAAAAACACTATTTTTTGACATATTTGAGGTTATCTAATCCCGTTGCTCAATTATCTATTTTTTTCGCCGAGATATCGTATTTTCGAATTTGTATGTTCGTGAATTTCTCGGAATTCATAGAATTACGGTATGTGGGGAGAGATTTGTAAGTTAGGGATGTTTTGGTTACGAGTTTATGGGTTAAGGGAGGATTTGTAGTTTGTGATTTTTAATACTATAAATATGTTTTTAGTGTTAGTAAACGATTTTAGTATTAATTAAAAGAAACGTGACATTTGCAATAATTTTTTTGAACCAATAGTTTAAACAATTTGTCTAAACAATTTATTTTGGCAAAACTAATGGCGTATTTAAATTAAGAAGCACATTAAACCCTTTTATATGTTCAAAGTTTATTAGATAATACAAAATCTTAGTGTGTTAAAAAGTGACCATAAAAATGAAAATTTGTTGGTCACTTATTATACCGAAAAATTCACGAATATGCAAATTTGAAAATGCGACATCTCGGTGAAAAAAAAGATATTTGAGCAAACTCAATGGCATTTGAAAGAGGAAAACTTGTACTATAAGACCCTATACATGGCTTTTTTGACAAAGTAAAAATTGCAGTGCTACATAACTTCAAATATGTCAAAAAACAGTGTTTTTTGCACTTTTAGGTTAGAATATCTCATAAACCTGACGTGATAGAGCAATTCTGAGCCCGGATTCGGATTCAGCGTGAAAAATTACTTCGGAAACAACTATTCATTGTCCAGGGGCACTAAATTTTTAAAATTTTGCAGGGTAGTGTTATTAATCCCAAACATATTTTTTACCTGCTTAATAAAACTCAGTCAAACAAACATTTTTTGTTTTTTTTTCATTAATGAAGATACAAAATTGAAATTTCTAAAACTCTATTTACTTCTATGTCCACCGTCCTGCTGCCTTAAGCAAGCAACAACGTTTTCTCTACCTCTTACTGTTAACGAATTATACGAAGAGGCAGACTCGCTGAGTTCATCTTTCGATCTAAGGATCTTGCATTTCCTATCCGAAAAGGAACACCGTCGCAGCAAAAATCGGCACAAAATGTTTCATCGCATTTAATCGATTTATGAGAAAATTGTATTAAAAAAAAAAAACTTCAACCCATTCTTTGTAATTTTGTAGGAACCGCTAGACGAGTATATTTGTATACTTAAAATTAGCTAGTTAGCTAAAAATGATTATGATAATTGAGTTAATTAAAATTTGTAATTTCGAGGGTAACAATAATAAAAATCAAGTTACATTTTAATTAGATTACATGTTTTGATGTTTAGTTATAGTTGGACAAAGATTGGTATACATTATACTTTGTGTTTATACGAAATAAAGGTAATTTAATTTTTTTTTTTTTTTTTTAATTCAGTTAATATGGTGAATTACGTCCAACTAGCAAATCACCACACGAAAAAAAAAACAAATTATAAAAACTACTTATTTTCGTTTCGGTAATTTTAAGAAATTATCTATGAATAATTTTTTGTTTTGGACTTATAACCTTCAATATACTTAATGGCTTTAAAATTTAAGAATTAGGTTTTTTTCATTTTATTTGAGTCAGATCTTTAAACAACGGATGAACACTTTTGAAAGGAAGTTGTGACGGCATGATTTGGATTTAAAAATATTAAATTTCAATGAATTATCAATTTTGCTTGTATATTAAATTCAAATTGTAACCGCATGAGTACGTTTCTGTCATTACGAGTTTAAGTCACGTAATTGTTATTCTATTCTTATCGAAGCTCAATTACGTTCAGGGTAAATTCAACTTGTTCTATATATTTACCGGTATCGCTTATGCGTTTATTCATTCAAATGGTAATCGCCAACCGCATTAAAATACATGTACAAGTTTTTTTTTAATTAATTTGGAATTGAAACCAATTAATTATAATAATAAATAGAAAATTAGGCATGAATGCATTTTCGACAAATAAGTAGCTGTTGTGGTTATCCATTCAAATTACTATGCAAATGAGATTGCTCATTTTGCACTGAAATTTGCACTACATCTAGTTTATGATGATTATTTAAAAAAAAAAATCAAAAAAAAATCAGTATTTTAGAATTATCATCCTTAATACATTATAGAAAATCATCCAAAATTCGGCGATTTCCAACATCTTCTCAAATTGGCCACAGTGTTTACTGCAGATGATTAGTGCTTCCGGTTATACGATTGTGAGCTATAATTTCCGAGTCTTTTCATTAAAAAAAATAGTTCTCTATTCCTTTTATTTTTTCAGTTGTCTTATCTAAAAAAAAAGTCTTCTCGCTATTTTCAAACTGTACGAAGCTGGACATAAAAATAATTTAAAGACTTTGTCTTCCACGTTCAAAAGCTTTGAAGAAGCGATAAAACGATACACGAGTAAGGTAGTTCTTTTAGACTTGCCACCTTTGGAAACTTGGGAAACGGGGCGACATACATAATATTATTTTTTTCAAAATATCCTAAATGTTCTTTAGTATTCTACTAATTTAAGATTTGAAACAACTCAGTTCTGTTTATATAGAGGAAAAAAAAAATTGTGTAATTGGTCATGCAAGTAGGATTATAATATGTATATGGTATAATGATTGAATGTAAATATAACAATGCTATTGTTTGTTATATTAGCATATATTCACACAATTTGCAGTATTATATCTTTTGTAAATTTGATAAAATCTCGAAGGATTTTTCTTCCAGATTATTTAAAATTCCTTCATTTTGAATAGTCTGTAACTTCACACGATTAATATCGACGAATAATCTTCAAATATAGTCTCGAAATTATCGGAAAATTTCGAAACCAAGCATATATGGAATTCGTAATATGGATTAATTCAAAATTATTTCGAGGTTCTTGGAAAATTTTAAAAATATAAGAAAAATGGCATCAATTATAACTCAACATCCAATACTTAGCTTAACTGTATCTGCACGTAACTCAACATTTTGGAAACCTTGGAAAGCTTATAAAAAAATTCTCGATAAACCACTAATTCTGAAACAAGATGCTACAAACCTGTTGCGGGTTCCAAGAAATATCGAGTAACAGGAGTAATTTCGAAAAACTCGTATAATCTTCTGAATGTAATGAGAATTCTAGAATAATCTCGATATTTACATACATAAAATTTCGAATATTCCACAAACACTTGGGTACATTTAAAATCATAATGTAGAATAATCTTGAAAAATTAAGTTATCAATAATAATATGAAAAGTAACATGCAGGCTTCGCAAAACTATAAATAATCGCGAAAATACGACAATGCCTATAATCAGAGCCTTCTAGAGTATAGAGCCATAATCATTATGACGTATTTTTTCGAAGCTTTTTTAGTGGTATAACTTTTCACTAATTTCCATAGGAATCCATAGTAGAAATGGTGTTTTTAGCTTCAAGTTTTTCAATGAAAAAAGCAAAAATGTTATAAAATTTTTATACAAAAGTGTTCTACAATATATTTAGCAGCAATATACAAGTAGGGTATATTGGTATTAAGTAAATATTAATTGCAGAAATATTAAAATTAAATTATTTCTAAAATATATTTTTCGAAATTTCATTTTGAAAATACATCAAAGTTGGCTCTGACGAATTAAAATAATACTTGCTAAATTTATCTTTAGTTTTACTAGTGTACGTTAGATGTCTCAGATTTATACAGAAAAATACGAAACAGATTGTTTAATTACAAAATTATGACACGTTCTTAATATTTTGAGAATTTGTGTTGGTTTTCCTACAATTTTTGCACTTGAAATTTCTCCAGGTGGCAATTTTTGGCACGATTTTACAAAATTTGTTCTGCTATTTCTGCCATCTATGTATATTGACTTAATGCACACGATTTGCAGTAAGCTTTTTTTAATTTGAAAAGAATTCTGTTGTTATGAACTTTTTTTTATATTTTGGTTTAAATAAATCAATTATTACACGAAAATGAAAACGATTTACTTAAACGAGATTTATTATGTTGAAATTCAAGCATTTATGAAAATATCTCAGAAATCATAATTAAGAATTTGCAACGTTTTCATTTACAAATTTGTCTTAGGAAAAAAGTGATTTCCCATATGTTTTGTAAGTTTTACCAGAGCCTACTGTATAAATAAGAGCCTCCAGTATCGACTGTATTTTTTACTAAGCTTAAAATAAGGTACAAACAATTTTTTCTTTACCATGAAACTATATGGGAAAACGCTTATTTTCATTGACAGAGTTAGTATATTAGAAATGTGAGCTTTTGTTTTGTTCTTATATGAAAATGTTCATGAAACATGTAATATTATTTGATTGAAAAATCGAGTCTTGAAAATGTTTATTTTTAAGTGAAAATCGTCATGAAAAATAAGGTACTTTTGAAATTTTAAATATTGTTGTTTTTGTAATATACTACGTCATCAACATAACTCGTTTATAAAAAATACAATAATCATCTCTTTCATTGCCTCCATTCAAATTTGAATTCGAACAGAACCATCTTGATGTGAATAGAGCCGGCATGTGAAAAATGAACTTAAAATAAGGGATATAGAAACACTAAAAATTCATTTATTTTCATAGTGTTTATATGAAAAAACGAGATTTCGATTGACGATAAAATATAAATTAAAAGTTAAACCCAGTTAAATAATTTTTTAAGAAATCGCTAACAAACAACTCAATGTCTTACTCATTTAAAACACAGATTCTCAAATTTCCCTATTTTCCAGCAATAATCAAAAGAAAATAAGGGAAATTAAATTAAAAAACATTCTACAACAACAACAATGTGTATTAAAAAGAGAAAATTCAGTTTAATGACGACATCATATCTCCACATCTAAACCCAATGGTAAGAAAAAAGACAACACGTCTCCGCTCAACAATCAAAATTTAAAAAAAATCAAAAAGAGCCAAACAGAATAAATTAAATCAATACAATGAGTGCGAAAAAAACAAAACATCAAAACCATCTAGCATGCTTTGCAAATTCAAAATAACTATAGGAACATATTTGAATTCAAATTGGAATGGAGGCAATGAAAGAGATGATTGTTTTGTTTATAAATTTCTAGTTATGTTGGTGACGTATAGTATTACAAAAACAACAATATTTTAAATTTCAAAAGTACCTTATTTTTCATGACGATTTTCACTAAGAAATAAACATTTTCAAGACTCGATTTTTCAATCAAATAATATTACATGTTTTATGAACATTTTCATATAAAAACAAAACAAAAGCTCACATTTCTAATAAACTAAATCTGTAAATGAAAATAACCGTTTTTCCATATAGTTTCATAGTAAAGAAAAATTTGTTTGTACCTTATTTTAAGCTTAGTAAAAAATACAGTCGATACTGGAGGCTCTTATTTATACAGTAGGCTCTGATTCGAATATGTTTCTATAGTTATTTTGAATTTGCAAAGCATGCTAGATTGTTTTGATTTTTTGTTTTCTTCGCACTCATTTTATTGATTTATTTTTTTCTCTTTGCTCTTTCTGATTTATTTTAGTTTAATTGTTGAGCGGAAGCGTGTTGTCTTTTTTCTTACCATTAGTTTTAGATGTGGAGATATGATGTCGTCATTAAACTGAATTTTCTCTTTTTAATACACATTGTTGTTGTTGTAGAATGTTTTTTAATTTAATTTCCCTTATTTTCTTTTGATTATTGCTGGAAAATATGGAAATTTGATAATCTGTGTTTTAAATGAGTAAGACATTGAGTTGTTTGTTAGCGATTTCTTAAAAAATTATTTAACTGGGTTTAACTTTTAATTCATATTTTATCGTCAATCGAAATCGCGTTTTTTCATATAAACACTATGAAAATAAATGAATTTTTAGTGTTTCTATATCCCTTATTTTAAGTTCATTTTTCACATGCCGGCTCTATTCACTTCAAGATGGTTCTGGTATAATCAAAGTTGCTTTGGTTGTTTTCAATAAAATAAACAAAATGACACTACTAACTTAAATACGTTTCTAACGCATACTCAGTGCATATACATATATTTATGTTTTTACTGGCATTCAGCCAAATCCAAGTTAAAACAAAAACACTTAATTAGTATGGGTGTAGTAGAAACAAAAATTAGCCCATTATAACACATACTCATCCATGTATATTTACATCTTTTAAACAAGGCATACAAATAGTTTTTGGTTAATTGGATTCTAATTATTCGAATATAAGTTATGATATCTTCTTATATTTGTTGTAGTTTTTCTATATTGTTAATAACATTTTGATTGATACAATTTTATTTTTGCTAATTTTTTACGTGTGAAAGCAGTATTAATCTCCTTGATTTAACGTTTTTTTATCCTTTTTACGTTTTTTACATTACTTTACAGATTTTTACGTTTTCTACGTTATTTTACAGTTTTTTTCGTTTTTTACACTAAAAATGTAAACAATTATTTTTTACGTCATTATGCCCATCTCTACAGTCGTACATTAATGTTTAATTTATTTGAAGTTAATATTTCCGAAAATTGTAAGAGAAGTTAATCACGTTTAAAACTGATTAGCTTATGAATGATTATGAAACAATCAATCCTTCTCATCAGGCCGCGGCGACTGGTACCACAATTTTTATTCCATCATTCAATTTTCAAGCCAGAATGATTTGTTATGATTTTTTTTAAACATTTATTTTTGCCAAATCTATACTACTTTTCTAACAGCAACAAATTCAATATGTATTTATTACAGTCCTGAAGTTGTTCCAGTTTATGAATAGCAGTATTTAGTACTCTGTAGCTTTTTCGCTGTAAACAATTTGTGTAAAGTTCCAGCTATAGAATTTTTACATTTTGCAAATAGGGGCATAAATTTCAATTAAACGTTTATTTGCTATATTTTTTGAAAGTTTTGCCTGTCTGCATAGTAATTGGATAGTTGTGAAACTGTTAAACAACAACTCAGCTTTCATTAGTTCGTGCTTTTACATTACACGATTATACAACAAGAATAAAATGGAACGCTATGTAAATAGTGATATTGTTCAGTCACGTGAACATACCAACTCACCATGCTGCACACGAATATCCTCAATTCGCATTTTTAAGCATTTTTAAATTTAATTTGACACCAAATGTATAATTTCTTCAACATAAATTGTAATATTAAAATCAGCAAGTTTAGTCTATGTATATTGTTCGTTGTTAGTATAAATGTATACAAATTTGTATATAAATCAGAAATTTTTCTGATTTAAGGCAGTTCAAAAATAATTGTCTCAAGTTAACATCTTTTATCGCCCTGGCCAATGGTAAGTAATAAAAGATATAATAAAATAATAAATACTGCTAAAACCATCAGTTAGTCTTTTATACTCAATCCAAACTAAATAGACTCCGCCCGAGGTAATCTGCGTACCACAAAAGAAACCAGAAAAGACATTGCGTGGACCAAAATTTTTTTCATCTTACCTTCTTTTTTGCACACTGAACTATAATTATTTTTGAATTTTTTAGCCACTGAACGGCAAAATTGACATTTGTAGTTATTGTAATTATGTCCGAACAATATTTGTTCCAGTATTTGTCTGTGGTTAGTTTGTTTTAATTTTTTAGTTATTGTAGTGATTTATTTGTATCAAGTAGGCAAACGAACAAATCAAAAATTTTTTTAAATTTATTTTAACTCATAAATATATATTTAATAATATTCAATTTAATTTACCAATTAATTAACCAAGATTTCTGATAATGTCATCCAAAACCAACTAACTGAAATTTTAAATTTAAGAAAATGTTGATCCGTTGTATGTGATAAATTATATAATTTACAGTTTTTTTTATGTTTACCACACCAATTCTGCATGAGAGCGATATGGCGATGGTCAAACACTTTGTTTTTTTGTGTTTAAAAAAATTTAATTTGTTATGTTCTCGTTGGTTACTGGGCGCGAATTTACCAAAACCGAAAATATATCACATTTGGCACATTCAAGGATTAAACAAATGGTGATGTGATGTTCGAATCAAGCTAAATATCAATAGGGGTTCAGAGGATGCGCGTATTACAACATTCGATGGACACGAGGAACTAAGATGAAACTAGGTGCACCAATTATTAGTTTAAGAAAGACCACGATTTAAAAATGTTTTGTGCTCATCAGAACATGATGATGATGGAATGAAATCTCGCCCCCGCGGCTCACGTGAGGGCTTTAGTTTTCGTACTCATCACGCAGAACAATAATGGCACAATTCCATGTTGAATTTTGCTATGAATGGTAAATAGTTGGCGCATAATCACTGGAATCACCTCGAACGTTTTATCCCATAATCCAACATTCTGCTTCTCCCTGGAGTCTAAAAAAATAATTTTTTGATTATCGAACATCTTTTCCGAAAGTACAAAATTAATAGTTCCCCTTCTAAATATTTTAAATTTTCTAGAATGCTTATATTAAAAATACCATCAGGTTGTCTGTGTTATTGCAGTAATTCGGGTATACAATGTCTGCAGAATTGTTTCTCAATGTATTCTGTTGGATTTCGCCTTTCTCGAAATCGCTATCACAGATGATGTTAGAGTAAGTCGACAAACTAACGAAATCAATAGCCCCGTCACGAAATGGATTATTTATATTTTTTTATTTGTTAAACAATTCTTCGGCGAGCACACAGCACTACCAAAAGGAAAACTAAGGACAGAAAAGGCATTATTAAAAGTAGATTTAATCGGGCCAAGAGAAAGGCATCTCCTCCAGTTCGTTCTATTATGTTGTTAAAGCCACGTAATCAATTTGTTTTAATACAGATTACCTCTTACTTTCGTAATGTCTCGATGCTCAACATGTTAACATGTTGCTCGAAGGTTAGTGATGATTATGATAATTCTCTTATCGCTTTCATCCACCGCTTTAGTGTCTGCGCTCTATACACATGTTCGTCTCTTACTTTTTCTGCTAATTGAAAAATATTTCTCTGGAAATTTTTTAAATTTTTCATCTGTCAATTTTGTTGCTAAGTTCATCATTCCCAGCAGATACATATAAATGAAATATGGCAATTGGATTATAAAATGAAATATGGTATTATAGATTCCATATGCAGATTCAAATTGTCAGTCCTCTCAGCCAGCTCTGCAGATTCCATACTATTTCCGGGCCAGGACACATATCAGGTGATATTTTTTTCTAGTAGATCCTTGTAAATTGTTATCACATCAGCGGAATTCATAACCGATTTCTGATCTTCTGAATTATTCACCATTAAATTGAATAACTCTCAAAACGGTAACAAGAAGTGGCATGTAAACTTATCATATACTGTTGGAGACCGATACATACAACCAAGAGCGGTTGATCAAAAGTTAGAACCAATTTTTCTTGTGCTTCTTCGTTTCGCGTGCTGCATAAATTACAGCTGAATTTATTGTAGTTAAATGAACACACTCATGTTGATCATTAACACTCAGGTTAATAAATCTCACCGGGACTATCTTATTTCAAATGAACCTGGAAAAACTAAAAATTGTTAATATGAATGCAAACATTTTTATTTTAATTACAAGTTTATTCGAATCATTAACTGTTTGCAAATATCCATTCCAACCTGGAACATTTACCAAGTTATTAAAGCTGGATTTAAGCACCCAATAATATCTATATCGTTCATAGTACCTTTCTACATAATTTAATTGATGTAGAACAAGACAAAATTATTAACCTGTTCCATTTTCATATCCCATAGTTCTGGACAAAGTTGTTTCTTCTGCAACAGTGGTAGGTTGTGTTGACGAAGAAATCTCCAGACTCCAGACATATCGTTGTTTAAAAATTTCTCATTTGGATTTGTACTGCTTCAAAAATGTGATCATATCGAATTTTAGAATTTTGAAAGTAATGTTCATAGATGATGGCCGGAAAAAGGTAATTTTCTTATTGATCCAAACAATATTTCTTAAAAGTTTTCTATATTTGAACAAATGATCGAGAAAAAAAGTAGAGGGACAAAAATAACCAAAAGTTGAGAAAATTGTATGTCCGTCAAGTTCTTCTGTTGCGAAATTACCATAAAAGTTACTGTCGGTAGTTTTCAAGTATGCGGCATGAAAGTTGGAAATTAGATTAGATTCGACTTAACATTTTGGTTTTTATATAATACTAGCTGAGTTACCCGGCGTTGCACGGGAGGTATATAATTCAAATACCTTGATTGTTATGCAAGAATTCTCTCTTTACATCGCTGTAGTTGCAATCACATATGAAAAGAAAATTATAAGTAGCTGTATTCAGTAACGGGTGCCTCCGTCAATGCATCCAGGCGAAATTTTGTAATGATATTATTGGACATCCTGTTTGTGAGGATAGTTAATTAATTTTGGTTTGGTATTTGTTACCAATTGCCAAATAATTATACTCCATTTTTACAATCCTTCAACCAGATCAAAGTGAATAATAAATATAAAGATATTTTACTTAATAATTTTTATTATAAAGCCTTTTGATAAACAATATTTTTGGTTTTTCCATTTGGAGTGTAAATAAATAAATTTTTTGGCATTCCCACTCTGGAGCAAGCAACATACAGTTGGCCATGTGAAAATCATGAATTTTCCAAAATAACACCAGCTATTTTCAATGATTGCCCCTGGCTTTGTTGATTGTCATGGCAAAAGCAAGGCGTAATGGGAATTGTAGTCGCTTGAATTCAAACGGCAAATCGGTGGGAATCATATATGAATGCGCGGAATTAGCACATCTTCTCCTTTACTTTTACCGGTAATAATCGTTGCTTCAATCACATTCGGCATCAATTTCTTCACACAAAGCCGTGTTCCGTTGCACAATTTCGGTGGATCTAAATTTCGGAGCAGTATTATTGGTGAATCATCTTTTAAAAATAATATGTGTGGTGGAATACCAGGTGGCTCCAAAGAATTAAGAAACTCTATTGGATTTTGCCAGAGGAGGCAAATTCACTTTTCCATTTGAACAACACATTCCAGGCGATTCATTGTGAAACTTTAAAGTATGACAATACAAACAAATGTTTTCCATTTGCCCAATTGAAACATTGTAATCATAGTCTTTCTCGTAATTGAATGCTGCTAACTTTAAATCACCTCTAAAAGTTTCTATTAATCGTCCATATCGTAACCGATCGACTTCCAGCCGGGCCTCACGATGTTCAATGATTTCAGTAGCTCTAGAAGAAGACATCCTGTTTCGTACATTTTCAAGTCGTGTTTCACGCTGTTTAGTTGTTTCATCAGCTCTTGAAGAAGACATCCTGCTTCGTACATTTTCAAGTCGTGTTTCACGCTGTTCAGTTGTTTCATCAGCTCTTGAAGAAGACATCCTGCTTCGAACGCTTGATTCAGCCACCCTTGCGGCTCTAATCTTCTTCGACTTTGCAGTTACCTGCCCAATTGATCTTTTCTTCGGTGGCATTTTTAAGCAAAAATGAAACGTCTAGCTAATTAATCAGGAATGACGGGCATTCAAAACAGAAATTAGTATTAATTTATCAAAACGATTTTAATGTTCCCTTCGATACGTTTCACCGCGAACTGTGTTTGAAAATGTCTTTACGGAATTTTTTTAAGCAAAATCAAATGTTATCTACAATCAAAAAGTAATCATAGATTAACACGTTTATAAACTGAAAACTTAAATCTAATAAGAATGTATATTCACTTGAAATAATATTTAATGCCTGAAAAATAATCACCAACAATTATTTTATTGCAATATAGCTAACTAATCGAGAAAAACGGCATCCGAAACACAAATTAATATTAATTTATTCAAAACGATTAAAACTACGTCCACTTCGATACGTTTTACCGCGAACTGTGGTTAAAAATGACATTTCGAAAAACAAAAGGAGTTTTTTCAAACTAAGGCAATTTTACACGTACAATAATTTGAATCAAAGGATGTTTCTTGTAGAAGATGCTATTTTCAAATATAAAACGCTAGTACTTTTCAAAGTAAATCAGTTTATACGTACAATATTTTTTAGTACCTTTCCTAGAATTGATTTTATGAAACAATCATTGATTATTTAAGTAATAAACTAAATAAAGTAATAAACTATTGGCGTTTAGTATGAAACTACTATTTTCATTAAAAGCCGCCGGTTGCAATAGTGGATTAAAATAGAATGTTAATTATTTCTGAAGTTATGTGGAAATTAGAACTCGCTGACTATGGTACATTTCAAAACAGGATATGATAAATAGATTGATTGATGAAAGATAGTCTTAAATTTAAATTAATAAAATTAATTTGAATAATTAAATCAATTATAGTAGAGGTATGATTTGTGTATAACAATCGCACGCTACATATCCTTTTTGGTGTATAAATTTGCGGCTAAGGCGCTATTTCGGAACATTTAAATAATTGTATCTATATGTACATGTAAAAATGAATTCTTGATCCAGGGCAGACTTCCGGATTGGAGCATGTCACTAATTTCATATAACCCCTTTCCTAAAGTCATTCCCGTCAAAAAATCTTAAAAAAATTGAAATTTGAGAAAACATTTGTACCACAGCCCCTAGACCCCGGGGTCCGGCCCCTTCAAAAATATCGTAAGGTTGGTTCTGGATATGCAACTTGTACATGGTAAAAATTTCATGGCGATCGGTTGAGCGGCTGAGGCGCCCATTCGGAACAGACAAACAAACAAACAAACAGTTTTAAAGTAAATTTTGGAAATACCACCGTTTGCTTCAAAAGTAGATAGCAAAAATGATAGATTCTGATTATTAAAACAATTTTTACACTATTCCGAATATATTCAAATAAAAAGAACGGTAATCCGACATTTTAGACCTACATAACGCCGGATAAGGAATATTACCGCCCTACCTCGTAACAATTTGGTAGGTATTTACAGTGTTTTTAACAAAGTTTTTTCAATTGAAAAATAGTTTTTTGTTGACAATGGTAATTTTTATTCAAAATAAGAATTAACAGAAATAAAATAATTCATCTCAACCAAAATATTTCGAGTTTTTAAAATCAATGATTAATAACCCAGCCCTTGGCTTTTATGATGGCCTTAACCCCGATCAGCATTGAATTCTAAAGTTTGATTATACATATTATTATTTCTTCAAACCAGACTTTTTCTATAAGATTTTTTGGCCCTTTGGCACTTTTCAGCTTGTAATTTGTAATCTTCTTTCCCATGAAGGACCAAATATTTTCAACAATATTGAGGTCAGGACTATTTCCTGTTCAGGGTAACGACTCAATCACCAAGCTATTTTTAAATTCGGCTACCTAAACAAAATAGACATTAAAATTAAGCGTTCTTACTTCACAAATAACATCAATAACTCACGGAGAGCAATCGTCCTGGAAGAGTGAAATACCGATGTATTGAGTCGGGTCCTCAATAGTCACGATTCTGGTTTCGATAATTTTTTTATATTTTCCTCCGTTTTCTGAACTATCCAGAAGGCATAGTGATCAAACTCCAAAGGCTGTTATAGCTCTCCAGGCCATAACATATGGTGAATTTTTCACTGTCGGCGAAATACATTCTGTTAAATACCGTTTGCCTTTTCGTCGCCGAACCCTTGTCCTTACATCTGGTCCAAAGTTATTGAATTTGGATTTATCCGAGAATATGAACCAATGCTAGCCCCTGGGCATTCACTTTTTTCATTCTATTGCGAATTTGAGGCTTGCATCTGCCATTTTTGCTGTCAGTAATGATTTTTTCGCAGGTCGACAAGCATATAAACCAAGTTACTTTTAATAGTATGAACTGAAATAGTGTCGGTTGTTACTATTAGAAGCTAACTTCTCAGCTCCAAAGCCGTAGCAAACCTTTGCTTAAGATCTAAATATCTGAAATTCGATTTGTTGAAACAAAAGTTCTCCTCTTTGCATCAGAGCCAAATTATCGTTTGATTTTCGGAATAGTGCCTTAAAAACTTTCTAATTGCTGTTTGGCTACACTAAATTACTCTTGCAATTTGTGAACGTGTGTACTTTTTGCCTTTGCTTGCAAAATTTTGGCTTTTTCGTTAGCATTTAATTTAGAGCGACACTTTGTAAAATTAACTCTAAAGGCCAGTTTACACCTCTCGTGAACATGAACGTGAACAAAACATTTTTTGTTGATAAATCTGAAATTACTTGATTTTTTTCATTAAAACTGATTGGAATAAACTTGAAATAAAATTAGGTATCGAATAATTATGAAAATAATGAATAAAATGTCATTATAACCATATATTTTTCAATTCCCCGATGATTTCATTTTGTTCACAGACATTTCATCGGGGAATTGAAAAAAATATTGTTATAATGACATTTTATTCATTATTTTCATAATTATTCGATACGTAATTTTATTTCAAGTTTATTCCAATCAGTTTTAATGAAAAAAATCAAGTAATTTCAGATTTATCAACAAAAAATGTTTTGTTCACGTTCATGTTCACGAGAGGTGTAAACTGAGCTTTAGACTACTTAATTGAAACCGAACGAATATTTCATCCTTAGTTTGGTTTTAAATACCTAATAAGGCGTGCAATATGCTGAAAAATAAAGAAACAAAAAAAAATAGCGAATTAGGTAAAATCTATGAGAGAATTGCATGAAATCGTAAATAATCGAAATCGAACATTTCAATGGCGCAGGGTGTATACACGGTAAAAAATCCAGACTAATTTTAAAACTTTTTTTTAAACTTCAATAGTTTTGCCAAATTTTAAAACATTTAAAAATTAAATTTTAGACTTTGACAAGTTTAAAATATATTTAAGCCCAGAATGTCTTATTTTTAAACATATTCTTCGTTTTTATATGTTTTTATCGTATAATCACTTAAAATTAAACCATTATATGTAGAAATACTATAGAGGAAACTTCTACAGTTTGTTTTTTAGTATATACGAGTATAATACTTGGATTCTCAAATTGTACCAATTTTATAAACCTAAAAAACTAAATTTAAGATTTAAGTCGTTTTACAACAATAATTTGTATAATATAGGGATTCCCCAAATATATGTTCGTTTATCGTTTCGTATATTTATCCCTTTCATTCGTTTGGTTTCCTATTTTATTTTTTTTTATTTTGTACCATATTACTAGTGATCGTTATTACACGCGCATGTCTCTTACATATAACAGAGTCTAAAATTTTGGGTCTAAAGTTGTAATAAAATTCAATTTAAAATAATATTTAAAAATGAGTACAATTGTAGGCCGATGCATTCAAATAAAACATAATAATGTGATAAAGTATGTGATTATAAATAAATTAAGTTCAGTGGATAACGACATATGCTATGAAGACATAGTCTTATCAGGTTGGTGAAATTTTTCAATTACCATTATACTAAAAATATCACGTGGTGAAAGGATTTTATTTTAATTTTATTTGATTAAATTTACCAAGTAGTTTTGTGTAAAAATCCATTACCAAGTAATAGTGTGTTTTTGATTGTGAAATAGTAAGTAGCGTAAAAAAAATATCGCGTGTTATAAAGTGAGGTTATAAAGGTATCTTGTGATTTTTTTATTTTTATTTTTTTTTCAACTGATAAAGCTACAGTGTTAAGGTCTATTTATACTATAAGTTCTATTTGATTCTGGCACTGGCCGTGTTAGAAATCACGTATTTATTCTATCCACCCGTGCCAGCACAGACATTTGAGTTCGTGTATAATCGTATATAATCGAATGTTTTTTGTATAGCGTATGAAATGAAGGTTAAAATAACACACAACACAGCAACAACAACCACAACAGAAAATAGAAAAAATATTATATCTTTACTACAACAACAACCATAGCAAAATATTTTATATATACAGTGAACCCTCGCTTTACGATGGTAATTCGTTCCATTAACTTCATCGTAATGTGAAATTATCGTAAAGTGAACCACATTTTACAATCCATATACAACTGAATCCGTACAAGGGAAGAAAATTGAATAATGAAATTCAATGAAAATCAAGATATTTGGCAACTAACTAAGAGTGAATAAAACTATATTATTAATCAAAATACATAAAATGTAAGTCTAACTTGAAGGAGCGTAACCTTCTGTCTCAATTAAATTTTTTAATTCGGTTTTAAAAGCTCGTAAAGTGAGTGTAAAATCGTAAATTGAGTTAGATTTTGGTAGAGTCGATTCATCGTAAAGCGACTTGCGAGCCCATCGTAAAGCGGGGGTTCACTGTATATTTATATATACATATATATATGCTAATATATATAAGGAATAATGCTAATTTAGTCTGACAGGTTCTGTGCATTTTTTAATAAAACTGTAGAATTAATTTATCTGGAAAACAAAACCAACAACAATGTTATACAAGCCGTGCTAAACTTCTCAGAGGAAATAAAAAAAGTACGCAATTTAAGGTGTATTGCTGTTAATAAATACGTTTTGTTTTGTGATATATGAGAGTGAGTGCATTTTATATGCGTTTAACTATCTAATAAATGTACACTTCTATTAATTAAATGTCCAGCACGGCTTGCATAAACATTGTTGTTGGTTTTGGGTATATGTAATCATAATAATTTAATGCATGAGAAACAGTTTTAAATGTATGAACATTCATATTTTTCTCCTTTTATTTAGTTGTAATTGACTTCGGGATTCCTCGAGATGATTTTTTGTATTTTTGCGATATAAATGGAGAAAAATTAGATCCCCATTTGGTGGTACGTCTTATTTACCAATATATATATTGCTGTTCTTTTGTGTTAGAACTCTGCACAACAAAAAATCAAGGTAAAAATTAGAATATAATTAATTTTTATAAAAACTGATAAATGATTAACCATTTTTTATTTAATTTTATAGCAACATCACTAAAACGAAGTGGCTGTGCTATTGGTGGAGACGTGTATATTACAACAGATGTAAGATTTACTTTACAATAAAATGCTTACAATCGTTATAGATTTTTTTTTTTTAGTCAATCAGGCAATATATCAAAACTAATGGAGGCAATGGCCTTTTAGATCACTACACAAAAACAAAAATCATATCGGACTCCAATCGAAAGTTACTGACAAGAATTTTAGGGCGTTACCTCATTCAAAACTGTGGTGAAAAACCTTCGAAAGAAGAAAAGTTCTCTGTGGCAAAAGCTGCTGTAAATATTTTTGATATTTTTAAATCCAGCCATATTTACGGTGGAGCGGTTAGTTATAGTTATTTTATATATTTTTAAATATTATTTCAATTGGTTTCAATAGAGTTTCTGTTTTTATAAAAACAATACGCCATCAACTTATCCACATATTGAAAATTATTAATGTTTACAGGAAGTTTTTTATGATCCGGATCAAAATACGGGCTATCTAGTAAGCCAAATCAAAAATTTGAATTTTAATTCAAAAAAATATAATACATCGACGAGCGAGAAACCTCTTAATATATCAGATGAATCAAGTTATGATGCAACTGACGATTTCAATTATTTAAAGAATGCTGTTCTTCCAGCACAATCAGATCGAGTTCGTGCATTGCCAAAAAAAACAATAAAACAAAGAAAGGCATTAATCGGAGGAAAGGTCAAATTTGCAGAAGAATTTCCATATTTTTTCGTGGACCCATCTTTAGTAAGTATTTTATATTTTAAAAAATGCATATATGTATTTCAATAATTTTCTTATTGTTTATTTCAGATAGTTTTTGATTTCGAGTTGCAGTACGGGAAATCCAACTTATTAAAAGATAAATGGCCAGTACTCCAAAAAAATATTTTTATCATTTTAAAAGAGACCGGAAATTCAATTGAACAAGACGACTGGAATACTAATACTTTGGCTTTTTTTGCACTTATTAAACTATTACCGAGTTCTCCAGGACCCAAAATTTGTAACAAAATCACAAAATTTTTGGTTTTCAAAACGGTAATAAATATCTTGCTTATTTGATTTATTTTTCTTTAATTATAAAACAACATAAAAAATAAAATAAACCATCCTTCAGTTTCAGGTATCGAAAGAAGAATATATCATAAAAGACAACAAGCAACCGTACATTGTTGCGGTAGGACCGACGAAGCTGGCTATTAATCAGTACTTCATAGTTATCGATGGAGAAGTTATATGTTTACCAGGCGATTACGACATAATAGATGCGTTTAATGTTCTTTTCTGCTCCATTTTTGTATTTTCATTAGAATATGACTGTGATTTAAAATACTTTTTTACGTTTTTCCAATATTATGTATACAATTTAACTTCAGCAAAATTATCTCCAAGACTTCGACAAATCTGTAATAGATTAGATGTGCTGCAAAATATGTCGAATTAATTTTTACTTATCTAAATACTTATTGAATTAAATATTGAATTGTCATCATTTTAATTTTGAAACATTTAAAATTTTAAATATTATATGAATTAATAGATAATATCTTCAGTTACATTTATAAATACTATCTAAAATAGAACAGATTGTTTTTTCATTAAAAATAATTCACTAAATTTCAAGTAGCTTTATTTTAATAGTTTAGACTTTTTATTATTTTAAACTTTCAATTTTATTAATTTTTAATAGTGAACTATACACAATATTTGACATATGTATATGTATATGCTCGTAATCTTAAAAAAAGTATTTTACATACACTCATTTTTATTTTTAATTGATTCATAATTTATCATTATATTATTTATATGTTATTTTTTCTATATTTTTGAAATGGGATACTTTTTTTGTTATGTTTGTGACAAAAAATTTGAATCATTTAAGTTTACAAAATATCATTTAAAATACGTGCATAACTTGTATTTGCAAGATAATTTAAATTTAAAATGTGTAGTTACAAAAAACTGTCAAGCCAAATTCTCGTCCTATAGATATTTATTACAACACACTTTAAAATGTCAAAATCTAAATGAAATTTCTTCTGAACAAGAACTACCTTCAAGTCCTGATCTTAACCGTCAATTGTGTACAAACGGAATTGAAATCGAAACTGAAACAATTGAGGAAGACCGTAATGTTTCCGATAATGTAGGAAAAAATTGCGAAGGTAATGATGTAGAAAAAATTAGTACACATATTTCGAACATTTTAGAATTTCTTTCGTCAGTTGGTTTAGCAGAGAACAATATTGATCAAATTTATAAACAATTATTTTATTTATTTGAAACCGTTTTCTTTATTCTACAAAATATTATTATTAATATCTCTGATAAAACAGCACGAATTGATATTTTACAAAATTTTAAAAGAAATGTATTTACTTTTCTAGAATCATCTTCTTCGAAATATCGAAGAACCAAAAATATAAAAGAAAAACCTTTGTTTGTACAACCAGAAGAAATTTCATTAGACTTGAGATCAGAAAAAAAATTTAATCAAAAAACTCGAAAAGAAGAACATGTACAAGTACAGTGTACATTTCAGTATATTCCTATTTTAAAAACAATTAAGAGTATTTTCGAAAATAAATCATTCTTTGACACCTTTTTTAACCAAATTCATAATTGTACAGAAGACTTTGAATTTTATTGTTGTGGTGACAATTTTAAAAAATCCTCTTTTTTTGAATCTACTGTCAATGCTTTACAAATACAATTATTTTATGATGATTTTGAGGTAGTGAATCCCCTTGGAAGCAAAGTCAGTATTCATAAATTAGGTGGTATATATTTCTCATTGCGAAATTTAAACCCTGTTTATACCTCTAAATTAGAGCATATTCATTTAGTTTCGCTATTTTATGTAAACGATATCAAAAGAAATATCGCAAATACAAATAAAATTTTAACATTAATACGCAATGATATACAAGTATTAGAAACAGTTGGTATTGATGTAAGTGGTACAACAATAAAAGGTACTCTTGTAAGTGTAACTCATGACAATTTAGGTGGAAACACTTTACTTGGGTTTCCACAATCATTTAATACTGATAATTGTTGTCGAATGTGTCTATGTACAAAAGAAGAACTAAAACTAAATATTGTTGAAATTCCTAGTAATTTACGTTCTTTTAAATCGTTACTTGCCTTATTTGAAGAAAGTAATACTAAACAATTAAATATGAAATTTAATTGTATTTTGAATACATTACCTTCTTACAATATAATTGATAATGGAACAGTTGACATAATGCATGATGTCTTGGAGGGAGCTGTTCCTTTTGTTTTAAAATTTTTTTTTGAACAATTAGTTAACAAAAAAATATGTACTTTACAACAAATTTGTGATCGAATAGCACAATATAACTATGGATTTTTAGACAAAAAAAATAAACCCACCTCAGTCAGAATTAAAAAAAATTCAATATCTCTGGGTTTATCTGCTTCACAAAATTGGAATTTAATAACCTATTTACCATTCATATTCGCAGACCTTTTAAACCAGTTAACTGACTTATTTCCAGTAGTAAAATCTTTGTTAAAGATAATGAGAGTAATATTTTCACCGATAATATCAAAAACTGACCATCAACAGCTATCAAATTATATAAGTGATCATCTAAGTATTTTAAAATCATTGAATTTAAAGTTATTGCCGAAGCATCATTTTATGACGCACTATCCATCCATAATTAAAAAAATGGGTCCTTTAGTTCATTTGTGGGCTATGCGTTACGAAAGTTATCATCGCCACTTTACAAAAAGCGCCCACTATTTAAATAATTATAAAAATATTGCCAAGACTTTGGCTCGCAGACATCAAGAAAAAATGTATTACACATGGAAAACCTTGGATGTAAATGATTTGTTTTCTTTTGGCAAGAGAAAGTTTAAAAAAGTTAACTATCTTAACAATAAAGATCTTTTAAAAAACTATTTCAAATTTACTAATGTGGACACAGTTATTCAAATATCTTTCTTTACTTATGGAGGTTATACATACAGAATTGGACTATTTGTAACCCTTTTTAACTGCTTACAGAACACTCCTAACTTCTATAAAATTATAGATATAATTTCTGTTAGAAATATAATTTATTTGATTTGTATAAGTCATGAAACAAAGGGATTCAGTGAACTTTATTGTAGTTATGAATTAGAAGAAACTATGATCAAAAATGTGATAAGTTTTGAAACACTGAAAAATAAAGAAACATTCAATGTAATAAATGGAACGAAAGCTAAGTATCTATTTTCAAAAAGTTGTATCAATTTTTAAATAATGTAAAACGTAATGTAATGTAATATAAGAATATAATATTTCGATGAATAAATTTCGAAATGTGAATTTGATCAATAAATAAAATAAATGAATTAAAATTTAAAAAATGAATTTAATTTCTTTAGAGCAAACAAAACAATGAGAGTTTGAAAATTAAGACTAATCAGTTAACTAGTGTTTATTGGATTGTTTTTAAACAATTGAGTTTTGATTTTAAAACTTTGGTATCTATTTTACAAACTTGTGCAACTAGATTGAAAACAATTAAGTTAAACCTTTATGTAATTTAAAACCTTTATGTTTATCTTCTAAAACTATTAATAGTTTAAATTGTAAACTGAAATAGTTTACGACCTATATGCAGTAAAAAAAGTTTTAAAAAAAGTCAAAATTTTTTACCGTGTATAGATATAAAATATATAAATCTATATTATAGGAACATTTAAATTGCGCAAGGTAATTCATCAGGTAACTATTAAATTTATCAGTAAAACTAATTTCTAATCCATGTATTTGTCCGTTTAAAATTAGATCCAACAATATTTTGTAAATGTGTTAGAATTGTAGGGATGTTACGGTACTGCAGAAAAAAGAGAAATGGTATAGCTCGAGCTGGTATCAATAATTTTGTGTCACTCACAAAATGATGAAAGTAAAACGAGATAAACTGTACAAACTATATGTACCTTGGCTTATGATTTACATGTAATATTGCAAATATCGTTAATTGTGTATAGTGGAACAATTTTAAAATACCGAAACCACTCAGTCAATCTTAGTCATACACTTGTTATTTATTGATGATACTATTTATTGATTATTCCCAAAATAGAAATATTTAATAAAAACTAAGCGCTATTTGTTTTTATTTATTTTGTCTAAACAAAACTAAATAAATTTAATTGATTCAACTATAAATATAACACCACGAAGCGTCAAATATTGATCATTAATATACGCGAGTGTAAATATTAAGGCGCATCAGAGTCTAGACAATCAAAAATTTTATTTATAGAACTGTAAAATGTACATCAACAATAAATTTTATTATCAAGCTGATTACATTCAATTCAGTAATTGTTACTTTCAATTTAACAAACAACTCAATCGCGGCATATTAACGAGATATACTATGTGTTTCGCGCTGAGCCATAAAATATTTACTGTCTGTATATAGTTGCAAGATCTATGTACTACATACTTGCACAATTTTCATTTGAATAAAAATTTAACGATCTCGAATTTAGATTAACTGCACAGAGCTGTCATTTAAATGATTTAATGAATTATTTCCTCCCTGATATGATCCCTGTTTGTAGTATAAAATGTATATATACATAATCAGTTTCGAATTATACAATGTTGCAAATAAACCGATTTTTTATTTTTTTTTTTATCTTATCGCGAGTAAATAACTAAAAATAAAAACAAATCTAAAGTGTGTGATCACTAAATGATCAGAGCGCGACGCGATAAATATTTACCTAAATAATTTTCGCATCTTTTGCACGTTAATTATATTAACATATTTATTAAGATTTTGTAAACGAATTACTCATCAAAAGACCATAAAAAGTGAAAACGTGTTAATGATTATCGTACACGGTAATTAATAAGCATGTGTTGATCACGTTTCATAAGTTCGGTACCTGTACAAATATGTGTATAGACATTATGTATATCGATAATAATAGTGATGCCGGAAAAACTACTGTTTACGTAAAAAAATTATATTGTGTACGGTTAATATACTCGTACAAGAAAAATGTAATAATTTATGACGAATTGCACGTATGAAAAATAATAAACGCGGTTAGCAACAATTCAGTTTTTTTTTTGTAGCTAGTCCCAGTTTTTTATTGTATACGAAGCATTATGACATAACTAAATTTGGTGACGTCATTATAAAAATTAGAGATTGACCTTTTTTTAGATTCTATGTACCTCGTATTTTATCATACATAACTTATGTTATGGTTGTCGGATAACCTTATCAGTGTTTTTTTTTCTTTTGTGTATATGCATAAGTACTCGTATAGTTTTGATTTCACGGTTTTATATTCATCAAAAAGTTGCATGCATGTGTTGTATGCGATATAATTACAATCGAACATGAGATTGAAAGTGAAATGTGTTTTTTTTTATTATTCTAATAATTTACGATCGATAAATGATTAGAATTTTGTTTGACTGATTGTATACATACTCGTATATTTAATGAAGAATATCATATTTATTGTGTAAGCTGCCACGGTGTAACAATACCCATTGTTCACGATAACTATTATTATTACAATCGCACGCAATATTTGTGTATACCTTTGTGTAATAGAGTAAACTAATTAGTAAGTCTATATGAATCATTAACCTAAAGCAAAACGATGGCAATGACTCTTTTAAGCTAAATCTAATTTCGTCACTGTGTCATTATTAAACATTTACCAAAATTTTATGTTTTAGCGTGTAAATGCCGTTCATTATTTGCGGGTCAAAGAATTTAAAATCTTTCTCAAAGAATATTCAGCCTCAAAATTTTTAGTACCCTGAGTGTTTCGTCTGACAATTTTATTTTGATTAAATTTTGAAATATTACCTAAAACCTGATTAGTTTGCGTTTCCTAGGCTTTTGTTTGTATATAAGGTACTTTGCAGGTATGGTTGAATTGAATAAAACTTGCAATTGAAGCAGAGAATAGGAACTTTACTATAAAGCTGAAAATCAAATTACTTATACATTTCTAAATTTGTCAAACTTTAAACTTTGCCCATAAAATTCTAAATATTTCTATTCGTTTCTAGAAATTGGTCAATTATAATGTAAGCTATTAAAATATTAAATTCTAAAATTAAAACATAATTTTTAAGTGCCAGAAATGTTAATTTTTTGTATGCAAAATACGGATCTTGTTTTATTTTTATTTATTTATTAATAATACAATATGTGGATCATAAATCCAGTGTCGATTGATAATCAACATTATTTACAAATAAATATGCAAATTAAGAGTTAGAAAACTTATAATATCACATGAAAATGCAACAGAGAAGCTTCGAATAAAATGATTTAGGACTTGTCTTAAATATATCGATTTTACACATATTTTTTAAATCTTCCGCTAGGTTATTGAAAATTGTTGGCGCCAATATTGGAAAAGAATTTTGGCAGTTCGTTGTTGTAAACTTTTCAAGCTTTCAAGTTGTAATTTACAATAACATTAGACTGAGTAGCCCTAATAGAAAAAAAATGCTTTCATTACCGTGTACCCAAACAAATGACTAATAGGGAAAATCTCCAAGAATTTAAACAAAGGCCACGAAGCCGATAGCCTCTGCGTGTTGAGCATAATTCGTATAATGTGTTTCTGAGCAACAGCAATTGTATGAATTCTAGAATTATAAGGCCCTCCCCAGCATACTATTCCATACGATAACCCCGATTCAACCGGCGCATAATAAATATTTGTTAAGACTGTTATCGGACACATTGAACTTAAAATATGAAATTTTCGTATCAGGGCACACATGTAATTGCGGAATGTTTCGATATGTGGTAACCAACGCATAGAAGTGTCTACAAACAGTCCCAGGCACTTAAACTTTGAAACGAATTCATTTCTAAAACAATCAGCACAACAAGTTATGTGATCACAAGTTAAATCATGGTAAGTGATATCTGGGTCAATGGCCACCTCATTAATAAGTTTAAAAAGCATACCTTTTGTTTTTATGCTAAGAAACATAGAATAAACAATACACCATTTTCTCAGACATCTTAGATCAGAGTTCATACAGTGAATGTTATTACTTTGTAACTGCTCATTGTACATAACCACTAGGTCATCGGCAAAAGCTATCACCCTTGAAGAAAAATTTAAATAAAAAATAGAGCTTGGGTAGATAAAAAAAAAAAACTTGGGGCCTAACACGGAACCTTGAGGAACACCATCATTGATAATTTTATGTTCACTAAAAACGTCACCAATCTTAACTACTTGAGATCTATCAGACAGATAAGAACGAAACCATAGTAAAGTAACACCCCGAAACCCAGCATGACGCAGTTTTTGAAATAATACTTCGTGGTTAGCCATATCTAAGGCTTTAGTTAAATTCACAAAAATAGATGCAGCTGATTTTTTCTTATCAAGACCTCTACATACAGGAAATTAGTGAATTCTAGCAAAGCCCCTTCAGTACTTTTACCTTTTCTAAACCCAAACTGCATGTTATGCAAAAAATTTGTTTTATTCAAAAAACTGTCTACTCTTCGATGTGCTATCTTTTCAATAATTTTAGAAAACACGGATAATAAAAAAATCGGCCTATTTTTTACAATATTAGATTTATTTGCTTTCTTAAAATTAGGGATACCTATAGACTCTCTTTCAGTTTAATTGGAAGAAAAATACCAGTAGCTATATCAAATCTAAAATTTACAATGTATGCAAACACATTACAAATACAATGCGATTTTTTTTTGATAAGTATATTGCTGCAGTTGTCAATTCCAGCAGAATAACTAGGTTTCATAGACATGAAATGACATTTAGCATTTCATCTGAACATGTTTCAAAGAAAACACGTGACTGTCCAGCGGAATTTCTATTGATTAAGAAAGATAGACAGATCGATAGATAGATTTCAAGATTAGATCCGAAAAATCATATCCATTGTTACTTACAGTAGATTTTAAGCCTAGGACCGCATTTACAAAATAGCTGTTGAATAATTCAGGCAATTGACTTCTGTCAGTTACACAGTAACTATCATCAATCTCAATTTTTTCAATCTGAGCGTTTTTGTGATCTTTATTTAGAATGACATCAAATAGTTTCCAGCATTCTGAAATGTTGTCATTCACAGATTCAAATTTATTTTTGTAAAAGTTGACCTTTGACGTAACCACGTCATGTTTAACAGCATTATTTGTCACATCAAATCACCGTTTCAAATTAACATCATTCAAACTTCGAGCTAACTTCCTATAGATAACTTATTCTTCAACATAATTTTATTAAGTAGTGGAGGTGTAATCCAAGACTTAATAATTCTGTCGTTTGATTTAACTTCAATCACCGAAGTATTTTTATTTCTATTAAATTTTAACCTAGTCAAAAAAAAATTCAGAAGCTTCAGACACATTTGCTCATGAATAGACGGTCGACCAATTTTCATTGGACAGGTCATTTGTTATTTTGAATAATTAATAACAGTTTTGGCCAACGATTCAATTTTTAAACGTTTAGAAAAATAAGAACGACTTGGCAAAACACAACCGATGTCATGCAATGAATAGTTATATTAAGATTATGAACATTCGCAAAATAAATGAACTTAAATTTTAACGAGCATCTAAATAATAAATGATCTAGACATGTCGAGAAATTCTTTGTAACTCTAGTTAGTGTATTAATTAATGATTTTAATCAATATGAATCGATCATAAATAAATAGTCATCAAATACCCGATCATCAAGAATATTTATATTCATATAACCAAAGACAATAAGATTTTTCGAATTCACACCTGAAAGCATAAAATCTATAAGTACAAACAACCGTAAAACAAACTGAATCAAACTTAAAATTAAGCAGTAAAACGTCAGCTGTCCTAATATCAAAATGAAAGACACTAGTATTTTGAAAGCTATCATCAAAATATACAATAACATTATAAGTAGAATTACACTTACCAAAAATACTAAACCCCGAAATATTGTAGCTATCCAGTTCAAAATTTTCAATCCAAACTTCTGACAGTAAAATGATTTGTGGAATCTTATCAAGTGCAGCAATATTGACTAGAAATAAATTAAAATGACTACGAATAGTTCGAATATTTTGATGTACCATAAATAATGATGAATCATTTATATTGCAGTTCCAGATGGGTTGACGATGAGTCGCGAAACTGCTGGAGCTCCTAAAAAGGGGTGACCACGAGCTCTATTTGGAATTCTTTGACCAGAATTCTTACCGGCCAATCACTTGGATTCATCAAGGTTTCAAAATTGGATTCCCAGATAGTTATTTTGAATGATTAGTATAATCTGGTACGACTGCATGCTTAATTTTTGTGTTGCACTTAAAAAGTTGTATTTCTTTTATATGCGCAAATTGAGCATTTAAATATTGTATTAGATCATTCTGAGTTAGATATACATCAAAATGCAGTCTGGATACAAATACATGCCGACGTCTCTCAATAGTTCGCAAAGTATTACTATCGCTACCTGTTCCAAATATTACTTCATTTCACATTTGGTTTCCGACTTAAGAAGGGTTTGTGCACATCAGCATACTCCATACCACTTGCAGCAACTTCGTCACTAACGATTTTTGAATAGTTCTGTTTTATGTTATGTAGTATTGGACATACACTTATTTCGACCTGATGCAATATTTGGAACCACATTTTTCACTATTAGAACTGGCTGCTGTTGATCCATATTAGTTTGATTTATTGTGTTGCTAATATCAGATGCATCCGATGATTCCTCACACACACTTGCACGACCTGCCACCATAATTTACATTTTATTAGTACAAAACCTTGAATTGTTTAAAATTTTTTTAATTATTTTAATTCAATTAATTTTTCTGAAAAGTCTTTTTTGTATGAAAATCTTCGAACAATATTTGGAAATATCTCCTAACCTAAAAATAAAATTCTGAAGTGCCAATAAAATCGAAAGTTACTTCCTCATATTTTATTTAGTCTTGAACTTAAGAAAAATCTTAGAACTTTAGGAACATTTGAGAAATTTCCAAATTTAAATAATTTCTCTTTAGATTCGCTCTGAATACGTTGAAGAGTAAACATCAAATTAATAGATTGCGATCGTTTTGTGAAATACGGTATTCAAACATAAGCATATGTATATAATTGATATTATCAAGTTTTTTTTCTGTTGTTCCTCTGAGTTTTCTGTTGTTCCTTCTGAGTTCAAGACATTAAGTGTAATTCTATTGATACATGACTTATCCCAGTATCGCTCAGACTAATCTGAATTTTAATAACTCAGGTGCCGCTAAACCTGTCGTTGCCAATAATGATGATCTATTTCCTACATGGAAACTTTTAGATATCTTTTCTGAGATTGTCCTGAATTTAAAAAGCTGTAATTCTTGGCAAGAACAATTACAGGCTAGCTTTCAAATTGCTCTCAAATATGGCGTCGCCCCTAAATAGATTAACGTTCGGTACTTGGAATGCTTTGTACTGTTCGGCTTTGTACTGTGCTTTGTTCGGTACTTCGAACGCGTTAAAGATACGAAATTCGAATTAATTCATTTCTTAGAGAATTTTAAAATAGATATAATACTTATAACTGAAACTTTTCTGAAAAACAACATCTATTTTAGCATTCTAAATTATTGATGCTATCACAGAGACAGACAATATCAAGCTCATGGTGGAGTAGCTATTTTGATTAAAAAGGAAATAAATCATTTATCTTTTACTAGACTTGTCTCTACAAACTATTGAATGTTTGGGTTATCAATAGGAACAGCTTATAATTGCGGTCCTGATCTTAAAATATTTTGCTGCTATTATCCCAATTCCAGCCATCCGGGGTTTAGAAATTATTTACTTAAAATTATCAACCTATATATTAGGGGATATTTTAATTGTCGCTATTCCAACTGGAATTGTGTTCGCTCTAACAAAGGCGGGCGTATTTTGTATGACATATCGATAAATAATGATTTATGTTTTATTCACGCTCCCGAAGATCCTACATTTTTCAGTCACACTGGAATACCGAGCACATTAGACATTTTTTATCAAATACCAACTACAATATTTCAGTTAAAACCACGCAGCAACTATTCTTACCATCTGATCATACTTTACGAACTAGATGTACATGTCAGCCATAATAATTTGCTTAATCAAAACTTCAATTACCGTTCGACAAACTGGCAATAATTATATAAAACAATAATCCGCTTTTGAAATAGATGAAACAATTAGTCAATTTACGAATATAGTTTATTTGGCTAGAGACAGTTGTACCTACATCCTTAGTCTTAAAATAACACACCGACAAAATAATTCTAATTGATGTAGTTATCAGGTCAACATATCTAAAATAAATTGGTAATATTTTGAATAAATTAATAAAAACAAAAATTCTTGTTCTAGTAAACGCTCGCTGGCAATCAAAAATGGAAAATCTGGCAAAATTAACAAAATCTGATTGGGAAACAATTAAATCTTTAAATTGTAAAACTAATACTATTACACCTCTGAAAAAATCCGATAGTAATCAAAATAACCCAGCTTGTTTATTCCTAAACTCTGAAAAGTAGAAGAACTTGCCGATCACTTTTCAACAATCAGTTCCAGCAGCTTAAATACGTTTTCATGTATCGATTTTCAAGTGGGTGAGTGTAAGGATTTAGTTGATTTGGCCACCAATAATTATACCCAAATTACTAATCTTTCAGTACCTCCGATTGAGATAGAAAGCATAGCTTAATATCTGAAACTTATTAAAGCGCCAGATTATGACACTCGTCCAAATATTCTCATAAAATGTTTTCCATCGTTAGCCTTTGAAGTACTAGCCACAATTTTTAATCCATAGAGTTCTAAAACATGTTAAACTAGTAAGAAAAAATAAAATATCTAATGGATTGGTCCTCTTAAATTTTCAAAAGGCCTTCGACTTTGTTTGGATAGCCGGATTGTTATTCAAATTACACTCACATAACTTTCCCATCTATCTAATTCAAATTCTCAAATCATATTTAACAGAGCTCAAATGATGTACAAGTGGCCAATTCCAAGTCTTTCTTTCGACTAGTGCAATTAGGGGTACAATAAGGTGGGGCAAACAGCTCTATTCTATTCAACCAATTCATAAATGATATGTTTGTCGACCATACGGCGATCTATTTATCGCATGAATTGTCATCAATAATTGAAACTAATTAAAATGTACACCTGTTAGTTCTCGTTGAATATTTTAATAAATGGAAATAAACGCTAAACATTGAAAAATATAAAGCGATCTACTTTACACGGTGTAAAGCAGCTCGCAAGATAACACAAATGGAGTTAATATAGAATGGGAAAAATCTGTCAAATATCTTGGACTCGAGAATTACTTTAAAGCTCCACATTCAAAAAATATGTTATAAATGTAATTTACTGTTTAAAGTGTTCTACCCACTTCTAAACATAAACAATAAACTAAATCTGGCAAATAAACTTTTACTATACAAATGTATGGTCCCGAGCGTTATTTTATATGCAGCTCTAATATGTCTGAGTGCAGCTAACACGAATATTAAAAAAATTGCAAGTGATTCAGAACAAATTTCTTAAAACTCTCTTGAAGGTGCCTATGCGTTATAGAATTATGAGGTTGCACTCGGTTACCGACACAAAATTAGTAGCTATCTGCGCTGAAGAGGTCAAGCTAAAATACTGGAATAAGTTGAAAACAATAAGTAACATCTTAATAATCTAAGTAATACTACATAACTTGCTAAGTAATATTTTCAATAAACCTATTAGTTTACAATTTAGTTGTAAGTTGTAGTTAGTTTAAGTTTTAAAATTTAGTCTAATATAATTATCTCTCTTGAAGTACAAAGAATTATTACTTACTTATTAAAAAATAGAAAAAAAACGTAAGAACGTAAAGAACTATTACGTTCTTAATTTATTATTATTTCATCTGATGTAAAGCTATTATAACATACTGATCACAAAACATATAATTATTCATATGTAAATATGTAATTTTTTTAATTTTTATCTAGGTATTAACCAAATCTAAATCTAGTTTGTAAAATTAAATTGTAAACGAAAAATAGTAAAATTTGAAGGTTAATTCTGAATTTATTGGAACAAAATTATAATTTGACGATCTACTACAATATTTTATAATTTTTCAGATTTATTCTGATTAAATTCTTATTAAAATACTAAATTTTAAAAACAATATGTTGGCGTATTTTCGGGTTATACAATTTCAAAATCTTACCCCATTAAAAATTTTACGTAATTTTAACATTATAATATAAGGCATTTACAAAATCAGTTTTTCCAAAATAAAGATTTTTCTTTTAAAAAATCTTTTGTTTTCAAACTTCACAAACTTATAAAAAATTTTTATTAATTTAAAAATTAATATACAAAATTCTAGAGTGCAGCTGAAAGAATATAGAACTAAGAAATTACTCGAACAAACTTTAAATTGCAAATTCTAATACATTTAAAAGTTTTTTATATTTACAAGAGTAAACAAAATTTTAAATTGCCAACAAATTGTAATATTTAAAAAAGAAAAAATTAAAAGCTAATGACATTCTCAATATTAAATTTTTTTATAATTTTGAAATTTTGTTAATTTTCATTCGCTTTAACGCTAAATATTACAACCATATTTTTTTAAACAAAAGACTTTAGTGTTGGAGAACTTCTCAAACTAGTGCAAACAATTTTCTTGGTCAATTCTAATGTTTAATCGATATTCTAAAAATTTTGATATTTGAAGAAATTTTAAAAAGTTAAAATTTTAAAAGATAAAAATTTGAAAAAACGAATACGTTTCATTTGTTTATGAATTAAATGGGTGGCGCTAGTAATGTGGAAAGCAGTGTTGTCCGTCTACACGTAATTTAAGATTGTCTACATTTAAGTGTCGACAATAGCGTAGACAATAGTTTTTGACTTAGAAAATGTAGAAAATTCGTAGACAATCAAATTTTTCTTGTTGTTTTTTCGTATGTAGAGATTTAATTACTTCTGCGAACTACGCTTATATTTGAAGTTCCTAAATCAACCATATAGCCAGAATTGATAACCTACAGCAAGGAGACCAAAAATAAAACATTCTAGGTTTAACGAAGAACTATAAGCTATACTTTCGCAGGGATACGAAAAAAACGCCAAGAATAATTGTTCAGATTGTTCATATAATTGGACTGGGTACTATTTCATAACCTCATAAATTCAGAACAGAACTTTAAAAAAATTCAATAAAGCAAATTCAGTAGTTGCAAAATAATTTGACAAATTAAGTGTAAAAGAAGAAATGGAGTTGAATGATGAATTAGCCAAATTAGTATTCGGATGAAACCTGCCCTTAATATTGGTGGAATCGAAATATATTAAGTCATTAGTTCAATCGTTAAGACCAGCTTACGCTAATTTCCAGGAAGAATAGCACTATCAACGACTTTATTAGACAATGCGTATCCAAAATGCATTTTATTTGCTAAAGCCAGTATTTCTGATGAGTCAGTGCTATTAATAGATGGTTGGAAAAACAGTTCTAGCAACACATCGATGCTGCATCATGCCATTGATGAGCAAGCCTTCTTACAAGCTTGATGCCTAACAGGTGAAAGCGAAACAGGAGCAACATTATCCGAAATTTTGCTGCAATCGGTAGACATTTCTAAGCAGCTATACAACACTAAAGTATATACGGTTGTTTCAGATAATGCAAGTAGGTACTATGGTCAAAATGGGAAAACTTACCAAAAACGTTTTATTGCATAGTACTGGCAATAGCCATAGCGCCAACTTGTTGGCAAAGAACGTATTGAATATAGCAATAACATAGAAGGTGACTACAAACTGTACTCAAAGAATACAAGCACGATGGTGCTCATACAGAGATGCTTACCGCTCCCTAATCAAGAACTTGGAGCAGATGAAGATCGTAGCAGCTGAGTCTAAAATTAAAAAAGTTAAACAAGACGTTGCTAAACTCATTTTTGACGATCAGCTCATTGAACGGGTGAAGGAAAGTTTACAGATGTTCGAACCAATATGCGATATTATTAAAATGTGCCAATCGTCTTCATTTTCAATTGCCGATGCGGATAATTTGTGGTTAGATCTTAAATTGCCAATTAAATTTAAATTGAATTTGAATATTCGGAAGGAAATGGCTTTGAACGAATATGCCTTGGCAGCATTTTATTTGCATCCTCATATGGATATTGGCAAACTTACAAAGGATCATTTAGAAAAAATACACAATATTTCTTTAAAAAATTAAGCGGAGTGGGGATCGAAGAATGGGATGAATTTAGATATCAAAGTACATTTCAAAATGCTCTATGAGAAAGACATAAAAACCCTATAGCGGCAACCCTGTTTTCTTTTATTTTTGTTTTTCGTTTTGGTGTGTAGCACGAGTGGTGCATATTATTTAGTTAGTTGAAGTTGCGCTCTTGAGAAAGGAAAATAAAAATAGAGTTAATGTGATTTTGTTTTGAAATAAAATTAATATAAAATATTTGTTTGGTTTAATTTGTTTTTTTTTATAAATAACCACTACATAATTGGCATCCCAACAGTGGGCCCGATATAAATAAATAATAAATATATATTATAAGTACATTTATAAATATTCAGTGTACCGTACGAGAAGAATCGAGAACAATCGTGTTTAAGCACATCGCGTCGCTTTGGTGATATTAACCGACCGTTAGGTATATAGTGTTAGTGTACCCGTGTTTAACGTTGCGCAGTTTTATTCTTATTGTTCTTCGGATTTGGTTATAAAAAAAAAAAGAGGAAGCTAACCTAACATTTATTTTGACATATGACTTTGATTTCCGCGCCGAGAAAATCATTTAATAAAAGGAAACATTCCTCAACAATTCATCGACCAGTTACACGATCACAAACCAGAATGGCTAATTTCACGCACGATCAATTCATTCAGTTGTTGGAGACTATCAAAACTATGGAGATTGCACAACAACAAATGGCCCCTGTAATTATCAACACGACTGGAAGTTTCGCGAAATGTTCATGCCGATATGACGGTAAATCGAATGTAGACATTTTCATTGCCGATATTGATACCTATAAAGAAACAGCGAACATACCAGATGATATCGCTATTCGGTGTTTTCACATTTTATTAACCAACGAAGCCGCATTATGGTGGGATGGAATAAAAGCAAGTGTACATTCTTACGACGACGCGAAAAAGATGTTACAAGCAGCTTTTGGAGACCAGCGTCCAAAATACATGGTGTGTCAGGAAATTTACAATCTGAAGCAAGGCAGTGATATGCGAACCAACCTTTTTGTTGCGAAAGTTCGGGTATTGTTTGCAAAACTTAACGTGGTGGAGGAAACAGAGCTGGATATGATTTATGGTCAGCTGTCGCGCAAAATTCGAGAATGTGTCAAACGAACTGACTTTGAAACTTATGACAAATTGTTAGAACTGGCTCGAGCTGAAGAACTTTTTATTAATGAAGGAAAAATGGCGAATCTAAGCGAAGTCAAAGTCAAGTCAGAGCGAGGAAAGATTGATTAGGGATCATCAAGAAAAGATCGGTGTAATTATTGCAGGTCACACCAAAGAAAACTGTTTTAGACTGAATAGACCACAAAGTACGTCCTCTGAGAAACCGTTATCGTCCGAAATGAAGTGCTATGGATGTGGTACCCCAGGGGTAGTGCGGACAAATTCTCCGAAGTGTAAACCAAAGTCAACTACCTCGTCGAGTTCAATAAATTTCAATTGTTTAGACACTTGTGCAACCGGGTTGAAATCCCGAGATAGGCCTATTTTAAACATCGCTGTTTTATGCAACAATGGAGTCGGCCTTTCAGATACAGCATCACGAGCATGCATCGCTAGTGTTTCATTAGCTAAAATTCTTAAAGGAAATGAGTTGTCATTCACCGAGATGCGCGTTGATGTTAAGCTGGCGGATGGGTCATGTCAGAAAGGGAAACGTGTATCCTGTACCCAGTGTGGCGTTTCGATACCGATTAGTTTTAAAACTGTGCCGACGACTTTCATTATATTCCCGGATGATGAAGTACAAAATACAATCCTGGGGATCGATTTTATCATGGATGCTGGAATTGTTATCGACTCCGGAGAGAAGCTCTTCTGGTTTAACCACGATTCCAACAACAAGCATTCGCTTAAATTCGAAACGTATCAGCAGCCTGTTTCGATGGATTTTGCAACAATTGAGCTTCGACCAGATGAAGGCGTCGAAATAACGGCGGGAGAAAAAGTTCGAGTGGAAAGTTTGCTAACAAATTTCTCCGATAGTTTTGAGCCAGGGGGAGACCCAACTGAATTCATCGAACATGCTATCAAGACGATAGATCCAAACCAGCTTCCTGTAGCCGTTCCGCCATACCTCATGTCTGTCCCGCGCAAAGCAATTTTAAAACAAGAGATTGATAAGATGCTTGACAACGACGTCATCGAAGAGTGTGAATCACCTTAGGCTTCACCTGTGGTTATGGTACCTAAAAAGAATAACGAAGTTCGCGTGTGTGTCGATTATAGGCGCTTATATTCGGTTACAGTCACGGATTGCTATCCGTTACCTAGAATCGACGAGCTTTTACATTTGGCCAAGCAGTCTTTGTTCATGTCAACGATTGACTTACGTGCGGGTTGCTGGCAGGTTAAGGTTAGCAATGAAGATCGCGATAAAACAGCGTTCATCACGCCATTTGGTCTATACCGGTTCAAAAGAATGCCGTTCGGCCTGAAGAATGCACCGGCGACATTCCAAGGACTCATCGACCGATTTCGAGCTGGATTGCCGAACGTTACCATCCTGGTATACCTCGAAGATATAATTGTGATTTCCAATAGTTTCGGCCAACATTTACGCGACCGTGAAATGGTTTTCCAACGGTTACAGCTACTTAACTTGCGAGCAAATACAGGGAAATGTCATTTTTTTCGGCAGAGTATCCAGTTCCTGGGGCACGTTATAACCTCCGATGGAATAAAGATCGACCCAAGCAAGGTGTGTGCGATTTTGGAGATGACTCCGCCGGTGAACCTATCACAGGTGCGCACCTTTTTACAAACCTGTTCGTGGTATCGGAAATTTATCAACCATTTTTCTGATGTCGCCCGTCCTTTGACCAATTTGACGAAGAAAAATGCACCGTGGGTTTGGAGTCACGCTGAAAGCTCTGCTTTCGACAGTTTGAAGCGTTTACTAACAAATGCCCCGATTTTGCGCCAAATAGATCCAGAAAAGCCATTTATCCTGATGACTGATGCAAGTCGCTATGCTTTGGGTGCTGTCTTATTGCAAGGCGATGGATATGATGAGAGGCCAATTAAATATGCCAGCCGTTTACTGATCGCCGCTGAAAGAAACTACAGCACCACGGAACGAGAGGCACTCGCAGTAGTTTGGGCACTAAACAAGTTCCAAGGCTACATAGAGGGTGGTGGAATCGTAGTTCGGACTGACCATCAACCTTTGAAATGGCTCCTGACAACGAAATCTACCATCGGCCGTTTAGCCAGGTGGGTCATGTTAATTCAATCATTTAATTTAACAATCGTTTATACCGCAGGAAAGACGAATGTGGTAGCTGATACTCTGTCCCGGCTACCTACCACCAACGAACCTATTTTAGAATCAAGTGCCTTTGAAATCGATTTTCCCTA
The DNA here is from genome assembly GCA_963556165.1 of Tipula helvola. Taxonomy (NCBI): domain Eukaryota; kingdom Metazoa; phylum Arthropoda; class Insecta; order Diptera; family Tipulidae; genus Tipula; species Tipula helvola. The sequence continues at coordinate 106,184,131 of OY744481.1, forward strand.
GCGGGGACCAACCGATTTGAGATGATTGCAGTTGTAAGATGAAGAAGTGTCTAAGATTATCAACAGCCTCGAGAAGCACGGTGATCCGAACTACGAAAACTATATATTTTTTTTTTTTTTTTTTTTTTTTTTTTTTATCAATTCTTTAATTGGGTGCAGAGCGGACTTATTAACGGTCCTAGCTCCTTGTAACTGTCAGAGCTTCTGCACCCAATGCGCGATCCTGCAAGTAAAGATTAATAGCTATCTTAAATTTATTCATTTGGTATTCTTTCGGAAATTTGAAGTGTATTAGCGAATTCCACTTTTTTGATTTTCGGTATATTTTTTTGATGTTCGCGCTTGGTTTCTTCAGTTCGAGGTTTCGGGAGCTTCACCGTAAACCTATGTGCATTGGTTGTTCCTCTTGTTACTCTTGTTGTTGTAACGAATGGTGGTATTTTCTCCGATAGTTCTGCAGAACATTTACCATGTAAGCATCTGTAGAAGACGCAGAGTTCTGCCACATCTCTACGATGCTGTAGGCTGTCTAGTTCTTGAGTAAGTCTGGGATTCCGTATTATTCTGATAGCGCGGCGTTGAACCCTGTCCAATAAGTGGAGGATGGTACCAGACGCACCTCCCCAAACTTGACAGCAATACTCTATACATGGTCGGATGAAGGTTTTATATATCTGGAGAACTTGATGCGATTTGAAAAACCTTCTGCATTCTGAAGCTGATTTAGCCAATGCAACAATGTGTTCATTCCATTTGAGTTTGTTACTTATTTGAACACCAAGCAGTCGAATTGAGTCGCAACCCACAAGGATATGGTTTTTTACCACAAATGGGTAGTCGTTGCGACTTTTTTTACGTGAGAATGTGCATATTTGTGTCTTTTTTTCGTTAAATTGTACTAAGTTGTTGTTACCCCACTCAAATATTGTACTTAAATCGGAATTAAGAGAAGTTACGACTTCTGACCGTTTATTATTTAGATCTGTAATGCTAGGCTCCGCTTCGAATGAAATAGAAGAATGCAATGTGGCATCATCCGCAAAGCTATGGATAGGGTTTACAGTGCTATCCAGCAAATCGTTGATGTATAGCAAAAATAGGGTCGGTGACAAAGGTGATCCCTGAGGGACTCCGGCATTTGGGGAGTGCGTCGATGATGATCTCCCATTAAGCACGACGCTGATTTTTCGGTTATTGAGATAGCTTTTAATCCACCTGGTGGTCATCGAGTCCAGCCCGTATGCCACAAGTTTACAAATAAGATTCTCATGCCATACCTTATCAAAAACCTTGGATATATCCAAGGCGATTGCAAAGGCTTCTCCGTGGTGTTCTAGGGCGAGATTCCATTTGTTCGTGACATACGTCAGGAGATCGGTCGTGGATCGGCTTTCACGAAAGCCGTATTGTCTATCCGAAATTAGTTTCCTAATTTCAAGATATTTAACTATATGTTGATTGACGCATTTCTCAAAGACCTTAGCGACAGCTTCCCGGACCTTTCCCGAGGATACCTTATGGAGCAAGGGTACTTTATCGCTACCATAACGAGGAACTCGAAGAAGCTCAACTAGTGCTACCATTCCGATCCGACCGCTGGACATTGTGATATCGACCGAACTCTGTCGAAGATTGCAGCAAAATACTTCTGACCGGGAATGCGCCGTTCTATCGCCGAGTTCTGTCGCAATTGTGAAGACTGTCAGAAATATAAAATTTCAAACTTGAAACCAAGTGGGCTTTTGAAAACCCCGATCATGGTACAACGAATGGAAGTTATGGCTGTCGATCTCTTTGGGCCGTTGCCGACACATACTAATAGTCGAGGACGTTGCCACTCGATGGGTGGAACTATTCCCGCTAATCTCAGCGACCGCCCTGGATTGTACGAAAACATTGATTGACGAAGTGTTCTTACGTTATGGGCTACCCAGACGACTCATTTCCGACAATGGAACGCAGTTCGTTAGCGAAATAATTCAACATACTACGTGTTGTTTGGGAATTGAGCAAAGTCTAACACCGTTGTATCATCCCCAGGCCAATCTGGTGGAGCGACGTAACAGGGATCTGAAAACGCAATTAGGCATTTTAGTTGGAGATCTTCATACTGAGTGGCCGAAGTATTTACCTAGTATTAGATTCGCTATGAACACCAACAAATGTGAGGCTACCGATAAAACTCCTGCCTTCCTAACATTCGGACGGGAGTTGCGAGCGCTCGAAGATGTCGCCAACGACCTTCGCGAAATTATTCAGTCGGAAAATTTCGTGCCACAAATTTCCCCGTATTTGTGGAAGTTACAAGGAGTGATGAAAGATGCTCGTGAAATCAATGAACGAGAGCAAGATCGGCGAAATGAATATGCAGACACGCGACGTCAACATCATCCATTTAAAGTCGGTGACCTGGTATTGGTCAATTCGCACGTTCAGAGCAATGCAGCCAAAGGATTTAGTCGAAAATTAGCTCCAAGGCGGGACGGGCCGTACCGAATCTGCAAAGTGGTAAACTCAACTACCTATGAAGTGGAAACCGCCAATCGTGACAAAACCCTAATTGGGAAGTATCATGTTTCGGTCCTGAAATTGTACTCTGGCGACAGCACCTCATTGCCTACAAATCCTATTCGACGCAGAGGACGACCGCGGCAGCAATAGATAAACGCTGTGTGTTTAAACTTTATCGAGACGTTTTAAAGTTTAAAAGGGGGAGTGTAGCGGCAACCCTGTTTTCTTTTTTTTCCAGCGGACAGAAGTGAACTACAACATAAATTTGCTTTATGAAGTTACACGGAAATAGTGTCCGAGTAATTTATATTTTTATTTGTTAAAATTGTAATTATTGGGGAATCTATTTAATCCAATACGTTACTTAAAGTGCGAGTTTTGTATATTTGATTCATTTGGTACAGTTTTACCATTTGAAATAACAGGATACTGCGTTTAAACTTTAGATAAATCTCTATATATACAGGGTGACTGACACGAAGTGTTACCAAAACGAAACGAAACAGAATTTTTATTTTTTGATGAATTTTATTGAATCAAAGTAAAAAATGTTCACAAATATCTAAATTTTCGAATTGCAATAGCAGTTTTCAATTTGGCCACCCTTAGCCGCGATTATAGCCTTCAAACGGCCGACAAAGCTATAGCATGCAGCACGAAAGTGGCTCTGCGGTATTTTGGCCCATTCCCGGCGAAGCGGTTGCTTGAGATGATCGATACTTTGGTATTTTTTTGTCCCAACCTTGCTCTTCAAAATACCCCAAACCGAGAAATCTAGCGGATTTGCATCCGGTGAATTTGGTGGCCATTGGGCAGTGGAAATGAACCGCGGGGACGTTGTTTCTCAGCCAATCTTGATTGACGCGCGCTTTATGACTCGGCGCCGAGTCCTGTTAAAATGTCCAGGCTATGCGGCCGAAATGTTTTTGTGCCCAAGGCTTCAACGCTCCCTGCAACACATGATCCCGATAAATTTGAGCATTTATCTCGATGCCACGGTTCAAAAAAACGAGCAGTGAACGGCTTTCGACCGTTACGGCGGCCCAAACCATCACCATTGGCGGCGCTTGGTTTCGAGTGGCAATCCGTTGGTCCAAATTTTCAGTAGAACGGCCGGGCAAGTAAATCCGGTCATTTTGATTGTTCACATATTGCTCAATAACGAACGGTGACCCATCGGAGAAAACGAAATTCGGAAAATCGCCACTTTCGTGAACAATCACACTATTACGCATGAATTCCATTGCGGATAACTTGTTTTCTGAATATTTCCCACTAAAATGCTTTTGTACGCTTGTAAACAATGAAATGCACTGTCATTAGTGTAAATTTGAGCGCTCTGTCATCACTGGTTTGACAGCAATGACAGTCTGAAGTTGGTAACACTTCGTGTCAGTCACCCAGTAAAAATGAAGAATTGCTGTGCGTTAGTCTCGCTAAAACTCAAAAACGGCTGGACCGATTTTCAAAATTTTTTTTTTGTTTTGTTTGCTATAGTTCAGGGATGGTTTAGAAAAAAAAATTTAAAAAAACCCCCAAGTTCAGCTAAAAAAATCAAAAAATAAAAAATTTTCTATATATCTCTATATCTATATATAAAAATGGTGTAAAAAATGTATGTGCGCACATCAGTTGAGAACGGCTAAACCGATTTGGCTCAATCTTTTTCTATTATGTTTGAAATTGCCAGGAGATGGTTCTTACGAAAGAAAATTTTGGGAAAATCCTTCGGAAAAGTCGGAAAATTCGGAAAATCGAAAAATTATGTTTTTGTATAGGATTTGGCGCGTAGCTAACCAGATGGTAGAAACCAGATGTTTTGTAGAAGAGAAAAATTGGAAAATCTGAGTGGAAAACTTGGAAACTTCCGGAAAAACCCGAAGAAAATTGAATTTTTTTTTCAATGAAATTTTGAATTTTTTGTATGTTTTGATAACCGATTTGGCTCAATCTTTTTCTATTGTGTTTGACATTGCCAGGAGATGGTTCTTACAAAAGAAAATTTTTGGAAAATCCTTTGGAAAAGTCAGAAAATTCGGCAAATCAAAAAATTATGTTTTTGTACGAGATTTGGCGCGCATCCAAACCAGATTGTCTTTTAGAAAAGCAAAATTGGAAAATCGAAGTGGAAAACTCGGAAACATCCGGAAAAACCCGAAGAAAATTGAATTTTTTTTCAATGAAATTTCGAATTTTTTGTATGTTTTGATGACGGATTAGGCTCAATCTTTTTCTATTGTGTTTGAAATTGCCAGGAGATGGTTTTTACGAAAGAAAATTTTGGGAAAATCCTTCGGAAAAGTTGGAAAATTCGGAAAATCGAAAAAATATGTTTTTGTACGGGATTTGGCGCGTATCCAAACCAGATGGTCTTTTAGAAGAGAAAAATTGGAAAATCTGAGTGGAAAACTCGGAAACTTCCGGAAAAACCCGAAGAAAATTGAATTTTTTTTTTCAATGAAATTATGAATTTTTTGTATGTTTTGATGACCGATTTGGCTTAATCTTTTTATTGTGTTTGAAATTGCCAGGAGATGATTCTTACAAAAGAAAATTTTTGGAAAATCCTTTGGAAAAGTCGGAAAACTCGGAAAATTATGTTTTTGTACGAGATTTGGCGGGCAACCAAACCAGATTATATTTTAGAAGAGAAAAATTGGGAAACGAATTAGAAAACTCGGAGACTCGGATAGATTAGTGTTGAATTCGATGAAAATGGAATGGAATGTCCACTCAACTCAATCATCTATTGAGAATAGAGTTGAGTTGTTTGATTTTTTCTATCATCAAAATCAATTTTCGTGAAGGACAAAAGTATTTGCTCGAAACGAAGTAATTTGGGGCGGGACGAAGTTCGCCGGGTCAGCTAGTTTAATATAAAATTCACTATAAATAAATCTTTGGGGCACTTAACGTTTTTGAAATTAAATTAAATCATAAATTTACTACGTTTCAATTGATAAATACATACAATTTAAACTTTAACATTTTTAAAACACTTTTAGTAACACAAGACACTTAATATGAAATTTTTGTAATTTTTAAGCGCAATATTCTAGCATTTAAAATGATAAGACTGCGCCAAATGAATCAAATATACAAATATCACACTTTAAACAATGCACGTGCATATTGAATTAATTCCACTTAAATATGAATTATCAAAAAATGTTGTTGCTGTGTATTGTCGCCGCATTGTCTACATGGTCGACATTGTCTACGTTGTAGACGTAATTTTTTTAATTGTCTACATACATTGTCTACACGTGTAGACAATCGTGTAATTACGCCATGTAGATTACGCTGCACAACACTGGTGGAAAGATATCCAAAAGTCAAATAAAAAACTCTCAATACAAACGGTCAAGAGGAGTCGCATTATACATACATGTAGCTCAAACAGGTAACATCATTTTAAAGTTCGCAATAGTGGTTTCGGTTACTGCGTAATATGGTATAAGGCCCATAATTTCGTGCAGAGCGAAGGTATCACAATTTTGCGACTCAGTATTAACACACGTTTTAATTAATAAAAGTGAATATACAAAAATTAGAAATAATCTTGAATCTATAATTCAAGGTTTGTTTTGTTTAAATTAAATATGTATTATATAATAGGCGAGAACCAGTGGAAGTAAACAGACTTTGATTAAACGGTAAGTAGACTGAAACACTGACTGTTAGCGCGAATTAAACTTTATATTTAAAATATAAATTTTAATTTAGGCTAAATAGGTGGAAAAACAAAAATTTGAGTAGAACTTATATCGAAAATCAACCGATCAGCACGAATCCGAATTTTCAATGGACATAGCTGATCCCGCTTTGTTAGATAAACATCGAATTAAGAAGGGGCGGATTGATCTAAAATCGGAAATACGCATCAAACCTATTTCAGTGCAAACCAGTATACTTGTTAAATTGTTCGTCGTTCAGACATACATAATATAGGGATACCTTCATGGGGGCATATGTTTGTGTGAAACTGTTGCGCATTTTAGATATAGTTGTTCGTTCAAGCTGCACTTGCCCCTAAACTTTTAAAATACGATGCCGCTAAATTTTCAGCCAATACTTCTGGAGCAGTGTTTTCAACTAATGCTTCCCTTGGACTTAAATTATTATTATTGTTTATGTTCCCCGTATTTAATACCTTACATCCAAATGTTTGTTTTTGACCTGTTTTTAGTTATTCCAATGTTAAATTCCTTTTTGACTTACCAGTTCTCTCCGCTTTGGCGGAGTTCTAGTTGGGTGCATTTGCCGTGGTTCGGAATTTTCGGTAAATTTCTACTTGGGATAGCACTAAGCTTTAAAAACCATCTTGAGAGTATCTAATATTTATATAAATTTTAACTAAAAATCAAATTTCATCTTACTATCAACAGTTGGTTTGAAATCTTGCTCTGTAAAATGCAAACTTTATATCCTGGTAAATTTTGCCGGATGCTTCCCACTTTTTATAGCCTTTATCCATTTTGTCACCATAAATTTGTTTGACATAAACTGATGGAAGCTTATTCCAACACCCTTGTTTTGTTTTGATTTACATTGCGGTACGCAACAATAAACCATTTTATAAGTATCTATACCTAAAAAAAATTGTGTCAAAAACGGTAATGATATTTAGTATTATTGTTGCGAACGATAGTTAGATAAGTAAATATACGTGAACTATTTGTATAAAGACAGTCTTTATATTAAAAATTAAAACAAATTTCAGCAAGAAATTAAATTTAGTTGTATTATTTTTAGTTTTGACAACCGGAATACCTTAGAAATACATCTACTTTAGTCTCACTTTATAAAGCGTATTTAAAATGTGCAGTTTTTAGCATATTTTCTTGGTCAATTCTAATGTTTAACATAAAAAATTTCAAAGTGAAATAAAATTTGGAAATATTAAAATTGAACATACAATTATTGTTAAATTAATAAAATATTCTGAAATGTTTAATTGGTCTAGCAATTTTGAATTTATTATTCAGAGGTTTTTCAAAATTATGGATTTGCTGAAATTTCAATATCTTACAATAATCCAAATTTTACTTGATTTTAATGAATTTAAAACTCAATATGTATGTTAAATATTGAAAATTTAAAAATTTGAAATTTTCAAATTGATAAAGAAAAAATAACAATTTTTTATATTTTCAAGTTCTAATTTTTTGATTAATATTTAACAAAATATCCAAAAATTCCTGATTCTAAACTAAAATTGAAATCAGAAAATTCCAATGATGAATATGGTCGCACACTATAATAAATTGAAATCCATTGTGGTACGCAGCCCATAATTTCTTTAGTTAATAGAAAAATATTGTGAATATTATTGATTCGCATCATTTATATACATACCTAATTATTGGTTATTTATCTATGTACCTGTAATCTTTTATATATAGTAAAACCTCCAAAGTTGGACACCTCTTTAACTTGGACATTTCTATATATTGGACATTTCTCAAAGTTCCTTCAAAAGCACATGGATTTATATTTTTTTAAATCGAATTTACCTTTATATTTTGGACAACCTCCTTAACTTGTATGTTGGACAGAATTTCTTGACGATAAAACAATTTTCCTTGGTACAATTACTCTATATGTTGGTTCTCTGTTTTCGTAAAACGCATTATATACACATTCCCACGATGTAAGATTTCCGGCCATATAATACAACAGTGTGGCAAGAATATAGCCGAAAAACTTAGATTGAATGAACTTGAAAAATTTCTTCAGCGGTACGATATGAGATTCAAATCGTTAAGCGGTGAGGCGAACGAAATGAGTGCTAGTTACATTTCTAATTTTCGATTCATATTTGTATCTTTAGTTGAAGGCTATGAGCCGAAAGATTGTTTCAATGCTGATGACCTCGGTTTATTTCTAAGTTCTATGACATAAAAATATGGTGTTAAAAAATGAAAATTTGTTATAGTGGAAAACTGTCGAAAGAAAGGTTGACTGTGCTATTAGTTGTAGTGCGATGGGGGAAACATTGAAAATTGACTAGTAGGGACAACTGCTAAACCAAGGGCATCTAAAAATTAAAAGACAATGATTTGCCGGTGATAAGGAAGTCAAATAAATCAACTTGGATGACCGGCTGCTTTTCGAAGAATGGATCCGTGGAATTGACGACATCATGCGTAAAGAAAAACGCAAAATTGTATTAACTGTCCAGCTCATGTTGAAGATTTGACTAACTTTGGCTTTTGCTCTCAACCGGCAAGAATGATATCGGTCATTCAGCCTCTTCGCCAAGCCATAATCAAGGTTTTAAAAGCTACTACAGGAGCCATCTAATAGTAATTATTCATTTTTATTTAGATTTTCCGGAAAAATGGTGTAAAATATTGGAAAACTGAAACTTATGTCTGAAACTTTAGAGAATTGTGAAGTTATTTTCAGTCATAACTCAAAATCGACGAAAATACAGTTATCATGTTTTCCAAAAAAACCACAGAAATAAAAAAGATTTTTAATTAGATAAAAAAATATAATTTTTTCAATTTTTAAGAATGTTTCTATAACTTGGACAACTCCCTATGTTGGCCAAAATTTTTAGTCCCTTTAGTGTCCAATATACAGAGGTTTCACTGTATTTGTATTTTCTAGAAATTGAAAATAAATGATTATATTAAGCTCAGTCTCATTTTACTTGTGCTAACAGTCAATTGAATAATATTAATTAAAAAATTATAAATTAAAATAATAAACATAAAATCATTGTTAATAAAATTCCAAATTGTATTAAATGGGTTTTATTTCATTTTTAATAAAATACAACTAACATCTTCAAAATTATAATTACTTAATAAACAACTGGTTTCAATAAATACATTTATCTTCGAGTTCAGTTGTTTTACTTCGTCACAGTTTCTTAATGGTGAATGCAAACTTTTAAATTCTTCGACTGCGTCACCAGAATAAATTTTCTAAAAATTTTGATATTTAAAGAAATTCTACCAATTTTTAAATTAATATCCAGAAGTTATTTTTGCAAGCAATTCCAATATTTCATATTATTTCAAATTTGACTTAATTTAGTGAATTTATAAAAACAAAATTATAATTTTTTAAATTTATTCTAGTATTAACATTAATTCCTTATCAAAATATCAAACTATAAGAAAAAAATTATATAGTATTTGAGCTTCACGATTTTAATGTTCAAAATATATTCGAGCCTGATTCTGTATTCGGAAGAAATTCCAATATTTTATAATATTTAATGTTTTCCGTAATTTTAACATTATAAGAAATTAAAAAAAATTAATATTTTTCAAGATTTAGAAAGGTTTAAGGCTTCGAACTTCTTGTACTCTTAAGAAAATTTAAAATTCAAAAATGAATACAAAATTCTCGGGTGGAACTGGAAGAATTTTCCAAATTTAAGTATAGCACAACTAAGAAGTTATTCGAACAAAATTCTGATTGCACGTTCTAATACATATTTTATAAATTTCAAATTTTTTACTAATTAACAAGAGTTAACAAGAGGCTAAATTGTCAAAAAATTCTAATACATATTTATAGAACTTTAAAAGGCCAACAACTTTAATATTTTTAATATTTGGATTTTTTGTGATTTTTGAAAATGTGTAAATTTTCAAATAAAACTAAATATTGAAGTGTTGAGGATTTATTTAAACTTGTATATTCTTGGTAAATTCTAATGTTTATTATATTTTGTAAAAATTTAAATATTTGAAAACATTTTAACAAGTCAAATTTCAAGTTTTTTTTCCCTTTGAAATTTTGATAAATTTTCAAATATTAAAATTTTTACAAAATACTTATAGAAAACCAATTTTTGTTAAAGTAAAAATATTTAAAATTTTTTTTTTTTTTTTTTTTTAAATGCTGCCAATGGCTTTATTCTTGAATCTTTCTACATAAGAAACTAACAAGAAGTAATCAAATCTTAAGCTAAAATTATTACATATTTTAAGTCTTAACCAATGTTAATACTTATTGTTGGTGCTCACAATTTAATTAATTTAGATTATACTTATACATACATACTTATGTATAACATCAACATTTAATAAATTTACAGGTTCACAGTCACAGGTTCATCAGTCCGAGTGGATCTGTTCTTTTCAGTCGCCTAAATCGTGGCTGTTTTAATATATCCCTGGCCAATTCGTTGGGATGCGCTTCTAGTTTTGAATAATATTTAGAACTGAATTCTTTAATTGTTTCTTTAATGGTTTTAATCCCAAGGTCATCATGTATATTACTATTTCGAATGTACCACGGAGCATTAGTAATACTTCGAAGTATTTTCGCTTGTGTTCGTTGCAGGAGCTCTCTGTTTGAAGCGCTGGTGGATCCCCATAACTGAATACCATATGTCCATATGGGTTTGATTATCGCTTTGTACAGTAAAACTTTATTGGCTAATGATAACTGAGATTTCCTTCCCATCAGCCAATACATTTTGGAAAATGTCATTTTTATTTGGTTGCGCTTAGTTTCAATATGGGTTTTCCACGTTAACCTTCTATCCAGGTGCAAACCTAAGTATTTGACCTTCGTTTGTTGAGGAATATTTTTATTGTTTAATTTCACTGGTGGGCAGGTGCGTTTGTTCAGCGTGAATGTGATGTGAGTTGATTTGTTTTCGTTCACTTTTATTCATTTAAAATTAAAATAATATTCTGAAATGCTTGAATGGTCTACCAATTTTGAATTTATTATTCGGAAGTTAGCTATTTTCAAAATTGTGGATTAATCAGAAATATCAATTTCTTACAATAATCCAAATTTCAAAATCAATAAATTTTTTAAGAGAAATAGAAGTTTTTCTGTTTATTTAATATCAATAAGATTCTTTCGGCTTCTTATACAAAAAATATATTAACAATAATGGCATTCACAATATTTTTCGACTGGTTCACCAGAAGAAATAAAAAGAGGCCAATCATTTATAATATATCTACCACAAAAAAGTATAAATATCAAAAATCCCCCAACCCCCCCGTACTTTAACCCAAGAGTCATACAAAGTGTATCGACCCTGAACAAAAAATGAGAACCTTCTTTGAGTTCTCTTCTCTATGTGGTAGTTTGGTTTCGTACTGTAAAGTTCGTATGAACAAAAGTACGACCTACCCTTCAGTTAGCTACGACCAAACTACAAAATACAATTCTCACTTCATACATATAGCATCAGGTAAGAAAGTACTGATCTAGCGAATTATATTCACTAAATTAAAAACCCAAAGAAACCCTGTGTTTTATGCTTTGCATAAAAAACGAAGAACAACATTTAGTGGAGATAAATTACTAGATGAATTTGTATTCAGTTGTAATATTATGTTAAATAATGGAGAAAAAAAAACTTACTATAAGCCTTGTCTTGACGGAATAATTAATTAGAGCATAATTTGATTTAGTAGTGTAATATTACACAGCTAATGTAAAATACGAACATAATTTAACTATTTTTAGTACATTTTAGAACTATAATTAATTATCCTAAATACCCATAATTAATTGGAACATACTTCTACTTCTCGGAAAATTCGGGTGGATGGCTTCGATCAATTTGTCAAAAAATTTAAAAAATGAATGTTTTCTGTTTTCTATTGTGTATGTACGCGTTTATTTTATTTTGCAGGCTCAAACATTCACTGATTAGAAATAAATAAAACTCTTCGGTTTCTTCTTTTCTTGATTTTTTGGATTGTTAATTTTTTTTTTCAAATACAAATTAAAAAGCTTTACAAATTCGCTTCAGTGCTAAAAGTAAATAACATTCATTGCCGCCTATTTCAAAATTTGACGTCTAATAACAATAACAAAATAACTAGTTTGCGCATTTGACGAAAGGAGGGAGGGTAGTAGTTTACTTTTACCGTCAAGACGATAACTCCAAATTATGATCATAAAATTAATTTTTAGAACTATAATTAATTTTGCCGTCAAGACAAGGCTTATGTTTCTAAATATGGCAACATATTTGAAGATATTCTGAAAATTTGAATTTATATTTTTGTTTAAAATAATCCGAATTTTTGCTAAAAACTGAATCTTGCAAAAATTGTGACAGTTAAAGAAAACTAATTTCGAATTTTTTGGACAAATTCTAGAAGTATGTTTTATTGTAGCACGCATTCAGGTAAGTCAACTGTTAGCAACATGTTAGGTAAAATCAATACGTTGAGACCTGAATGCACATGATACATTCAAAATTGCATGGCAATGTGATACATTAAATATCATTTTTTCCATGGATAGATTTTTGATACCAACGTTGGAAGACAGTGTTACGCCTTCAAGCCCACTGTAACATTTCTAAAAATATTTTAAGTAAATTAAATTTTGAAAATTAGGTAAAATTTAAAAATTGTGCGATATTCTGAAATTTAATTAAATTAGATGAATTTTGAATTATGAACTAAGGATTGGAAATTAGAAAACTCTGAAATTGTCGAGTCACTTAAAGTTATACTGCTGAATTTCATTTAATTGCGAAAAAATGTAAAATTTTAATATTGGAATTATAATATTTTGTTAAATTCTAATTTTCATTTTATTTTTAAGGCTCTCGATATTTTTTTTTTTTTTGTTGCAAAATTTGTAATTTTATGAAATTTTCAATTTTGCTATAAGTTAGACGATAATTAAAAGCTTCATTAAAATTATTTGATTACATCGTAGATTGGTTTCTATTTGGCCCGCGCATCGGACATACCATTTATGGTAAAACATTTAAATACCCATTTCGTAAATAACTAAAACCACATAAATTAAGCAAAACACAAAATATATTTCTATGACTAGTCACCACAAAATCATCCGATTTACAAGAAGAGTTGGTAACATTTTTGTGTTATATAATTTAGTTGCCATCCAAAATTTTTTATTTAACCTTGATTGCGCTCTCACAAATAACAATAATAATAATAATGATTCAGATAAAGTCATGTTTCACCCAAAATAATGACGGAAATTAATTTTTTTTTGTTCGTTTCACAGCATTGACAAAATAAAAATAAAACTTTTGCAATTTTTATATGTCAGTAGAATTTATAACAAAATGAGATGAGTTTGCGAATTTATTCAAGTAAAATTTAATTTTTTTTAACCATATTTAGTTAAGATGATACATACCCTTGGTGTGTGGTCAATTCGTATAGTTTTGTCAACACTTAGCTCATAAAGTCGAGATGTGAAAATTTGTTTACTGTAACAAACATTTGTATAAACAGATAATTACTAATCAAACCAGATGTGTGCATAGTTTTTCGCGCATTCAAACGAGTTGATTGGCCTCTAGATGTATAACTAAATGAACACATTGTGAAACCTGTTGTTCTATGATTTTTATTAATATAATTAAATTACATATACTACAATTGATGTTGTTATTGTTATTCTATGTACTAATTTAGTTTTAGCTAAAAATAAAAACATTTTGAGTTTTATGTCACGTAACCATATGTATGTTTACAAAGATATTTGCTTTTAAAGATGTTTACTATTTATTTTTTACTTGTTTGAGCAATTACGGATAAGGTTATTATTTACAATAAGGTCTGATACTACTTTCAAGGTGATTTTGGTTAAATACGTGACACTGAAGCATTCGAGACACAGTTTTTTGTTATTCTAAGCTATTGATGCACTTCAAGTGGCGAATAGACTACCTGGGAGTAAATTCCAGTAATATTTTTGTATTAAGTGTTTCAAAAAAACGTCCTGCGACTTTAACAGCTTACGGATTTGAAACATCTAAATCTATAGAATAATAAAGTTGGGCGAATTTATTAATTGGTTAAATAAAGTTAGGGTCGTTGGATAAAAGCATCATCAAAAAAACTATTTACACCACGGCTTACTATATTAAAGGTTGTTTTTTGCCCTGACGACATATCAGGACAAATTTTTCAATAATTTTGGAATGTACTTCTGAGAGTAGAATTCGTAATGAAAGATTGACGTAGCATACTTTTACAAATTTAACTCGAATGCGTATACAAATATTTTGAGTACCATAAATTTTCATTTTCAATTGTCAGGTAATTTTATTTTGGACGATCATACGGTTATTAATGTTTTTTACAGAGAATATCCATAATGAATTTCTATACTGGCCCGCGGAAAATCTACCAAAATTCGTATTGAATATTCTTTAATTTTCTTTTCTAAAACTGGAATATATTGAAGAATTCTTAAAAATTTTGAACTTGCGCCACGAAATCCGCAGGAAATAAATGGAATATATTAGTGGTCCTCAGTATTGAGTACCACTGCTCTAGTTGCTAATTTCTTACAAAATCTCTTAAGATTTTTGGAAAATCATTGAATTTTGAGTTGATTTGAAGGTTAAGTTAGGGGCCAATTTGCGGGTTGAGTTGAAGTTTAGTTGGGGTTGGATTAGGATGTAGTGAGCAGTTTACAAATTGATGATATATGCTGGTTTGAGGCTTTAGTTTGGCGTAGAGTTTGCGGTTGAGTTGAGGGTTTAGTTGGGTTCCGTTTTCGGGTTGAATTAGGGCTGAGTTGGGGTTGCATTAGGGTTTAGTGAGCAGTAAAACTGAGAATTCTTGATATTATTATAAAAGTTTTTTTGGGATTCTGAATCTTATTCGACTTAAATATTTCATCGCTAATTTCCTTCCTGACTCGTTGTCGACTGCGACGTATGGTCTCTTTGGAAACTGCAATTGAATTTAAATCATGCCCTAATGCATTTGCCGTGGTTGCGATTACAAGGGCAGCTCCTGAATTGCTTATTTTCGATCGATCCAGCGCACCTACTACATTCTTATCAATAACGTTCTTAACATGTAGCGATGACAGAGATGAAGCGGCATAATTTGTTTGCTTTAGTTTCTTTTCAACTGGTGCCTGATATTCAGTGCCACTCGAAGAAAGAGTAAGTGAGCTTGTATCCGAAATGATTTAGTTTATATCTGTTTCTTGAGATCTACTTGTTGAAGGCTGTGGATTACTAGTCGCCAATGTGACATTGATCTCATCAATCGATCTTAACGAACGAACATTAAAAGCAATAATATTTCTTTGAGGCTCAAGAAACCGCAACTTTGACGGATCTGCTATTTTTTGAATATTAAGACCATGTGTAATGTCAAAGAGTTTCCATCCATCATGTAAGAAAATTTCCCTTTTATTTGTTTCAGTTTCACTTTTCCTATTAATATTTTTTTTAAGATGCCGATATGTATCATGTAATTTAATGATTTTTTTAGTAATATTCCTCTTCTCCTGATGAGGAATCCCAAACTTCTGCCAAATAGCAGCTAGCTCATCCGCAACAATGCTAGCTTGCACATTTAAATTCGTATTTGTCAGCTTGTGGAGGAATCGACTAATTACATCTCAATTCGTTGGAAGGTTATCATTCGGTAGATTTTAAATAGATTCACCTATGAAATTTACTTATATTAGCGGAAAATATTAGATATAGGATTTAAAATACTAAATGCTTAATAATACTTACCAATCAGCCAACATACGGTTTGTACGTTATTCTCCATGATTATTAACCACCACGACTATTTTAGAAACTTCTTCTTTAAAAATTTATGAAATTTTCAAACTTAAAAATCACGCAGTAAAAACAATTAATATTTTGTAGGAATTATTTTATTATTTGAATAAAGATGTTGCTGGTCCAACTTCTAAAACAATAATCATTGTTTAAACTAAAATGAACTTATTTATATAGAATAGAGAATTGTATCCCTAGCAACAAATTGGTAGTCATCATGAGTCATGCGAAAAGCAATATCATAAAATTACGTTTACACATAAAATAGGAGCACAAGTACTTAATTGCTCTTTACTTACCCCCACAAAAATACACTAAATAATTACCCGTACATTACAATAAAACAGATTTTTTATTAGATATACATATGCAGGTCAAAACGACCTTTTGGTCGTTTTAAGGCTATAAAATTGTTAATTTTTTAGTTATGATGACGTGGAATATCTCTTTTTTTTCGTTTTTCTTTGCTCTAAAATAATAAATAGTGAAATTTAGAAAAAAAGCATAGGTACTATTTTAAAAATTTGCTTAAAGTCTTGATTTCTAAATTTTTTGAAAGGAACAGCTCAAAAATCAATTTTTTACTATGCCAACCCCCTTTTTATGATTTTAGTGGATCGGGCATACTCAAAAATACTTATAAAAAATATCACTGTCATTATTTGACTGAATTGAAGGAAAAGAGAGGATTAAATTTCACTAAAGGTCGTTTTAGTGTTTTTTTTGCGGAAAACGAATTTGAGCGACATCTAAACGTGGTCCGATCGACCTGACAATAAGCATGAGGTCATTTCTAATAGAAACGAATACTTTGAGCCCGTAGCCCAATTGAAAAAATTAAAAAAGTTTTTTCCACTCAAAAATCGGTCGCCCCTGGGTTAAGATCGGGACTATACGGAAGAACTAAATTCTTTAAACAAAATGAACAATATGTACGATTCTTCGTGACAGATGGAGATAAGTGATAAGATAAGTATAACCGAAAACTAAATTATTGAGAAAAAAATTGGTTGTTTTAACAAAATATTTAGTTTTCTTTCTGTAGTAAAAATCACGCAAAGACTTTGTAACACAATCCCCCAAAAGGGATTATGTTAACAGACATGGAAATAGAGGTCTGGTTGCGGTATGGTAGCTGGCTAGAGCTCGTCGCTAGGCGTGGGGATTACCAGACATATTTCCATGCTCGAATAACCGCATGAAAATACTAGAAGGGAATAGGGAACTAACCTACATTGCCACGACCACAGTGGTAAGAAAATAATAAAGTTGGTGCGTTCGACTCAGGATGCCGATGTCACTCCGACGACCTCCACCCTGTCTGCCGGAAGGGTCCCCTTATCGTCGGGCCGCCTACCGGGATGCCGTTTCCCGGTCGCGGCGGTACCCGACGCCAATAAAATAAGGAAGGACACCCTCCCGACAAACCTGGTCGAAATCCCCAAGAGTCGACACCGTCACCCCAGGCTAAACAACACTCCGATTCACATTAATTAGGGACCCAGGTCCACATGTGATCGCCCCACACACCACATGATCACAAAATAAAAAGATTACTCACTCATCCCTTTTTCAGGAAAAAGCAGTAAAAAAAGAAAAATAAGGACATAAGAAGGAGAACGTGGCAATATTCGACAATCACTAACAAGGTAACCGGATCAAGGTCACTATCGAAGAAACAAAATATTATAACTGAATTTAAAATTTGAACTATACGTATATGTAAAAAAATCACTGATCATGGAATGTTTATATAGCAAGAAAAATATATAAAAATTTAATAAGGAAACAACAATTTTGTCCGACAGTCAAATTCGGCTCACACCAATAGAAAAAAAAAAATTTACAAGTTGTGGTGGGTTATTATTTATTTTTCCCACCAATCAACTACCAGTTTTAGGCCCGTCCGGCCTATCTGCTACCAGCGCTGACGCAGAATCAGATGCAGCTATCCACTCTAAGCACCGACCACACCCTGCTTGGTTGGCTGGGTTGCTGCAGATCACCAAACTCTCAGCTACTTAAATCCCTTTGTCGTTATAACGGAAAAGAGTTTTCTTTCCGACCGTTCACGTAAACTTTTGTTTTCACAATATTCACCAATTTCGCACAATTTAGCAACTTCCAGATATTTGCGAAGAAAATATTCCACTAATCAAACTGTGCTAACTTGAGACAACTTTTTTCTTCTTTTTATTGGTTTAGGTTTAAGACAAAAAAAAACGCATATCCCATATATTTTTATACTAACAATTGTTTTTATTTTATAACTTTTCGTTTTAATTATTTTATTTATTTAGTAATGTTAATAAACTTTATTTACAAAATCTCATTACTTTTAAGAAACTTTTTATGGTTGTTGATTGGGGAAAACTCCATCAACATCCCTACTCACAGAAAAAAAAACCACCAAACTTGACTGGTATATCTAATAATCAACAAATACGTATTCAATTGAATATCAAAAACACGACTTTTTACTTAATCCTGAACGATACTTTTTTTTCAATTAAAGTTCAAAACAGATTATTTTTCATTAAAAATCAAAACTAGACTGTCTTTTTAAAATTCAAAAACGTATCGTATCACTCAAATTTGCGCTCGTATTCGCAAAAAAAAATCACGCCACCCGAATACATTATTCTTCAGACTCCGCATGATGCCGAAACTCACACCACCATCCCAAGTCGAATCAGTCAACAACAAGATCATAAAAACTTTGATATCGAACGGAAATTCTGATGACGTAACATACAATTAAGTTTCCCCACCATATTGTGCAAAATTTAGATATACAAACAAAAATACTCCGATCGCTAATTTTCAACTTGCATCTCGTGTAGCTATCGATTTTATCCGCTATAAGAAAGCAAATATATTTACAACAATACAACTTAAGCGCACAGCATGAATGAAACTTTAACATATATATATATATGATATAGGACAACCACACAAGACGCGGGACAATTTATTTACAACAACTGAGGCAGCGACTTTATGCTTTCCATTAGGTGCTTACGACACACGGGCGATCGTAACAACTTAATGGGCAGCCCAATTTTCAAGAAATCTGAAAGACAATTCCCAGAAAGGTGCAACTGGACTCTAACTGAAATATTTACGCAATGACTCTAAATATATTTTTTTGGTCAATAAGGTCACCATTCTGCAAGGAATTTTCCAAAAGTGCGGCCTACCTGATTCCTAAATTATAAACATTTTGATTGATATACTTTCATAAGCACTGTGTTAAGTCATAGACTGGCGAAACTTTAAATTTAAAATATTTAAATTGAGCGTTAAAAATTACTTTAGTTCTTTTATTATCAAGAAAATTCAGCAATTCACAAATATGTACTTTCTTTCTTTTAGGATCTTGATTAATTTTGTATTTTCTATCTAATTTGCATAAACTGTAAATTCAGACGAAGGTTATATTACTGTCAAGAGCTTATTGTGCTTGACTCGGACAGATTTATAAAGAAATACCAAATTTGTGCACACTAAACAGGTTTTGTTTAATTTAATATGTATTTAATTTTTACTAAACCCACCCCTCGTCAAAATCTTAAATAAAAAAAAAACTAAAACAAATTTTAAATATTCAGCCCAAGGAAATACAACCGAAACACAACAAATTCATTGAGGAATTAAATTATGTAATTTCAAAAGAAAATTGTTTCTAATTATTTATGGACCCCTTTCGAATCGACACATTTTTTTGTTTTTCTTTTTTTGCTTTTTTCCAATTTTATGTTGTTTTTCCACATAAAATGTATCGTACACACAAACACAACATTTTAATAAAAATTTCAAAATACATAAAATTTACAACAACACCAATCGTAGTAATAATTTAAATTAATTTTTTATGCAAATTTTTTATTTATTTTGCTTTAAATTTATTACACAGGAAAATATTTGTTATTTTAAAAAAATAATTTGTGTATTGGAATGACCGTATCGTACCGTATATACACAGATATACACACTGTTGGTGGTGGGTATCATTGGAAAAATGAGAGAAAATTTATGCGCACGGTAGTTTATGTTCAATGTCGTCGTCGCATATATTTTTACTTCATGCGGAGCTCAGTGAAAATGGTTTCGTAAAATATAGAGATAACAACATAACGTGTAGCACAATTGTATTAATTTGTTATGTACATTGGACGGGTGAAGGCTATTTCGTTTCATGATATATATGGGGATTTTAAAGAGGGAGGTTAAAATATATGCATTAAGGAAATGGCGAATACGGTTTATGATGGGATTTGGGTATACTTTTTATGACAATCAATCATTTGGAAAATTGGAGAAGGAAATTATTTTGAATTGGTTGAAAAGGGTAACGGAATGTAATTCTTCATGAATTAAAAAGTTTTTTTTTTTTAGGGCGAAACAATGTGTGTCAAATATTTAAATGATGTTAGTTGAGGTGATTGGCTGACCGATACTTGTTTAAACTGTTATTGTTGATAAATGCATAAAATACAGGTAGAACTACCAAGCTATTTTCTGATGAGAAAATTATCAATTTTACAAGGTGGCTAAATAACTAATATTATAACACAACAAACATGTTTTTGTATTGTTGAGCCGGGCAATATCTGTGTAGCTTTCCATTATTTTTGAACAGAAAAATTTGTAATAAATATAGATATTCATCATATGCATAAATATTGGCTTATCAGAAAAAAAAAAAAACACAAACACAACAATCCAACTATCTAAATTTGAGTTGTAAAATGTTGTATTTCTTTAAAAAAAATTTAAAACTATAATTTCAGAAATAAATACATAATATAGGAAATTAAATAATAAAAATTTCTACAGTAAATGATTTGTGAAACTAGTAAACTACGTTCTCTGTAGAATAAGCCTTAAAATTGACAAATCTGTTTTGTTCACCTACGTCTAGTGTAATTTGGGATCTACAACGGAATGGATTTCGATACAGTTTGTGAAAATGTATCCTGAGAAATACACTAATGTACTAGAACTTGAAGCGGACAATTCATTATGATTGGTATTACCCGTAGGCCACGTAATACTTGGAACTCCTCGAGTATTTTCTGCGACAATTCGATCATCAGGTACGGTAATATTTGCTAATAAATCGAAAACATCTTGAGGGATTGTTTAACAATTTCCAAAATTTGAGACGATCAAAAACTGAGGACCGAAATTTTTTTTGAATGCCCTGAAAAATACCTATTCAAGGTGTCGGATTCGAAAAATTCCCACCCTGCTGGCGAATTATTCAAAAAACTTTCCAAGCATTCTTGGTTGAGACGCCTAGTTAGAAGGAAGGAATATCCTTCAGAACGTATACATTTGCGAAAGGATCTATTACAGCACGAATTGAAATTGGCCAACCCCCAAGACACTTAATTTTTTTTTTTGAAATATTTTACCTACTTTTATTATTTACCGATAACTTTTTTAGCAAAGAAAGGGCATCCTCAAGAAATTGATAATGACTTGGTAAACCGGTGTATGCGTTTCTAAAAGCCGTCTTTCCATGTATTGTTGATGAATTCATTGTGTCAAATAATTCATCGAAAAATTGTACAAATTTGGCAGGTCCAACAGGATATTGCTTAAAACGTAGGATTGGAGGCAGGAATAAATGGAATAGATTTAGACTTGAGTGGCATATTTTACCTTCATCCGAGGCTTCAACCGCGGCATTAATCTTAAATATCTACTTTTGTCGCCGTATGCTCCTTGGATGTATTTCCAAGATGTGGAATATTTTCGGCGATCCTCGTGACACTGATATTCGTTTTGGAGCAAATTATTTCGAGTACTTTTGATCAAATGAGGTGGGTCGAAAATATAATAGTATTTTTTATTATTTCTAAGGAAATATGGCCTTTCTGTTTCTACCTTAAAACTAATAGATAATTTCACGAAGTTTGAGCCCATATAGCTTACTAAACCTCCAACATTTAACACGATACTGTCTTAATTTATCTAGCGAACTATTGATGATCCACACCAAATTTCCAGTTGGGTACCACTGCCTGTTTCCACTTGCTAAAAATTCCTCTAGCCATTACTACTAATACATAGGTCGCAGGAATTCCATTACATGCACTCTCACCAAAGTCTACTAATCCAATAATCTTATCCGGCTTTCGAGAAAAGGTTAAAAACGACTTGATCCGTTGAAGGGTTCGGATGCTAGGTAAAAGAAAAGAATGAACAGAAGATTATAGCTAAACAATAATTTTTAAATTCTACGCTAAACCTCTCTTATTAAGTTGGAGCATCCAAAAACATATGTATGTACATTTGGGGGGAAAACTCTATTGCTAACCTATTTTCTAACTTTAGACCTATATCGCAAACGTTTAATTCTCTTGCGTAATTTATGCTTTCGTGAAGTATTATACGAAACAGCAGCTGGACACTTTCTTTACTAGTATGATTTATAGAAAGAGCCAAAAGAATCAAACAAACTATTGTACCTTTCTAAAATTTCAACTTCCATCAGTTCATCGTTTGTTATCTTTAGCATAAAAAATGGTTGCTAATGCGGGTCTGATTTGTTTTAATTGTTGTGACGATTGCCTTGCTGCCGATGTTGTGACGAAATCTGTAGTAGTGAATTCCTTGCACTTGTACAAATTTGGGCTTCATGACAATCTAAAAAAGACGATGTATTTAATTTTATTGGTTAAGCCTTTGAGGTTAATCGAAATCTTTTTTAAATTTTTTTAATAATATCGCGATTCTTGAAATGCTTGTTGTATAACCGACACTCCTTATATTTTTTTTTGCTCCAAATCCTCCCTACCAACTCTTAACATTCAAAGTTTTGCTCTGCAATAGTTTTAATTTAAATGTAAATTCTTTAAATATAAATAAATTAATTCGAGTATTAATGCCGCGGACCTTATTTCACAGCGAATTCATATGTTTGAGCCATATTTTCGTCCATCTTCTGAATCATCTATGGAAACTTCTGGAATATAAAACGATCAATTTGGTATACTCCAAATAATTACTACTAACTTTTCATGTACGAAAATTGTTCAAACCTATAAATTATAAACGATTAATTGCATGCATTGAACATCACAAGTTTTTAATGTATTAAATGCTATGAAACAATGGCGCATCCAACCCACCTATATAAAATGTGAGATCAGTTTTTTTTTAAACTGAAGTCATACCGTGCAGTATACACCCATTGAAGTAAATCTGGTGGTAGTTATTACAAACAATAATAAAATAACTAAGCAATTTCCGAATATTGCATGCAACGATATATTAAAAGAAGAAATTAAAATAAGTATCCAAGCATTTACAAGTGTTACGATCTATATGTTCTATTCTTGCACTATCCATCCCACCACCTTTAGGACAATCACTTGATTTTGGTTTATCCTGAATAAATAGTGTATATCCACTGAATCCAAGAGTATGAATCCTTTTATTTGCTGCATCATCTTTGTACGTCGCTTCGGAATCGTGTTTCCCAAACAACATACCTTTTTATGTTTAGTTCAAAATATAAAAATCCTGATTCAGCCTACTTTTTAGAAATATATTGTCCTATTTATCTTTCAGAAAACAATTCTGTTTCACACCCTTGTGCTAAATCAATATTGATTAATAAATTAATTAAGTGTAAATTTGATTTCAAATGGGTATGGTAGTTAATCCCGATTTAGAAACTCCGGAGAAATAAAATCTGATAAAAACCCAACCAAATCCTAACAGCACACAATCTCAAAAATCTCGACAAAACCCCGGCTTCCAGAAACATTCTGGAAGGGATCATCACTATACATTTGCCTGAAAAAAATCCAGAAATTTTAAAATTCAGAATACTTAGTTGAAAATTAAAAATCCAGAAAAAAAACCCGATAAAAATTCTAGAAATTACCGGAAAAGCAATCCAGAAAAAATATTTTGTTTAAAATGGGTTGGCTACCTTATCCAGAAAAATAATACAGAAACTGAAAATCCTGAAAAAAAATCCAGAAACAAAAAAATTCAGAAAAACAAAAATCCAGAAAACTAAAATCCAGAAACGCAATTATCAAAGTGCGGACATTACTTTTTCCATAAAGTTCTTAATATTTACGATAATGGAAATTGCTTCGTCAAACCTTCCAGACAAAGATCAAATGAATTGTATCGCTCATATCACTTCTACTGATAGATGTACTACAAATATTTCAAGTGATGTCAAAAATCTAAAAATGCCTATAAAATTGAATTTTTTTCATTTATGGGGATCGGGATTACTAATCCAGAAAATTAAAATCCAGAATATAGAGCGGTAAACCAGCTTTATTATAATCACCGCCAAATCATCTCAAATACATAAAATGACACTCAGACAGTAAGTCTATACTACTGTTTTATAAGCCAATTCAATGTCATATTTCTCGATTTGTTCAATGCCAGCTATACAATACAACAATTAAATTACCGCATATACACAAACGTTTCAAAAATTTCAATACACGATCAGCATTAAAATATAGGTGATGACCAAATCAAAATAATATATAGAAAGGAATCAGTGATCTAATATAGTACACCGGTTGCTTCGATTGCTTCACTCTTCTTGTTTTTACCCATTCCTAATTAATCAATCCGAGAACATGAGCCTTGAGCACCTGTCACACATTGAATATATTAACCAACCGCACCTATTATAAATGTTTGGAGTATAGATTTGTATTTATACAAACTTTATAAATTAAGGATAGGTTATTGCATTACAATATAAGATTAGCAAATGATTTAAAAATAATTATCTGTACTTTTTATGTCTCTTGCAGATATAGGGCGCAAACCAAAAAAAAAAATCGCCGATAAAACCAAACAGGCATTTAAACAGATATAATGTAGATTTGTATACATAAATGTTCGTACATTTATAATCGTAAAGTATTGCGTTTATATAATTTTTTATTTCTATAACAAAATCAGTTATACATACATACATATGTACAAACCGTACTAATTAGCGATTGCAGTAATAGCAATAATTATCTAAATAAGGAGTGGCGTACGTGATTTACAAAGCATTTCTGTTGTTGCTTTTGTATTACTTTTCCATAAACACAAAAAATCATCAATATTTTTCCCGACATACACAAAACTGTAATTAGTAAAAATATTTTTGTTGAAATTGTATTAACCCCTTACGGCGTAATTATATATTAGTTGTAGTGTTAACACAAATCAGTTAAATCAGATTAGTATTTATAGTATAAAATGTAGTTACAGTACTAACTAGACAATAGTGTTAATGATATTTTTATTAGTATTTCGAACGAACGAGACATTAGGTCGCCTTGAGAATATATTTAAGTATAGAAATTAACAAATACACGTATGTACATATACCGCTTATGTAAAGCAAATACGTTATAAATGTCGATAGAATTCTACAAGTACATAATATTGATTGATTTTTAATCGATCTTGACTTATGTAATTATATCTACGTCTACAGCTAGTTAGATAGTGAGCGGCTATAAAAAGACAAACCAACAAAAAACCTCTTATCTAATCGTTTCTATTTTCTATTTTTTTTTTTTTGTTAGCTTAACCGTTTTATATATGACACATTAGTGTCATTGAACTTGGTGTAACATTTTGATCGATTAGGTGTAATCTTATCAATAACGCTCATAGTATATACCCCCTTTTTGTGTAATATTGACACTCGAGCACCGAACAAACATCCAAAAACTTTCACATATCACAAAACGTTCCCTCTTTTTATAATTTATACATATAATATATACTATATGCACACATAAGCCAGGGTAATGACTTTTTTATTTATCTCTGCCAAGGTGTTTTCAATCATATAACTCAAAATATTATTGTAGATTCAAACTTTCTTAAAAAAAAAAAAAACTTAATAACCATTTTGGTTTCAACAACAAACCGATTTGTTAGTAGATTATATTCATGTCATTGAAAGTATAATATTTCAAATCGGTTATTAAAATAAAAAAACAAAAAATTAATTAAAATTAAAATTAAAAATCATTAAATTTATTAGTATACGTCACCGCGTTTCAAGAGCAAGGAAACCTTATTTAGTTATGGAAAGCATTTAAAAATTTAATTAATTATGAACACAGATTTTACGTTTATTATTATGAGGGTGTAGCTATAAAATGTGATCAGTCATGCCTCAAGGAGACAGAGATCCCATTCACTTTACTTTATAGGATTGTCGAAAGATCAATCGCTTTATATGAAATTAATTTTAAATCAAAACAATTTAAAGCTTGTGCCAAGTATTTGTGTATGTTTATTATGCAAACATTTTCCACATATTTACAGTGGAAATTTTCCCATAACATACTTAAGCACATAATATCACACTTAATTAGATAAGATCGATAATTGAATGAAATGTCAATATTATGAATCAGGAATTGCACCATAAATAATTGTTATAATAGTAGACTTTGTGTCTCTGTGTGTGAATTTAATTTTTATATCTGGTGCAAGTTCAGAGCAGAAAATTTTCCATTCAACATGTCGAGTTATTCTCTTTTTGATTTATAGAGGTGAACAGAAATGAAAGAAACTTGTTTTATAACATTGAACTTTCCATATGAAAGTCCGTGATTAGCAGTGGTGATACGATTTTTTTAGAAAACAAAATAAAAATCTTTGGACCATTGCATCAAAAAGCTAAGAAGCTAATTGATTCCTTCTTCCCGATTTAAAATCGAACGAATGAAAAAAATGAAAAAAATCTTCGGTACCAATAGGCTCTCGTGGCTGGGCCTAATGGGGTAAATTGTTTTGGAGAATGGCGTGGTAACCTGTAATTTTATAATAGTTAAGGACCGGTAGACAATTGAAAACTTCTAGAAATTCTCAAGATTTCCAAGGATGTAGCTTTAATTCGATTCTTTTGATTAAAGGGCTTGAAGTTTTGCATTGTTCTGTAGACAGCATAATTAGGTGAAATGTACCCCTCAGAGAAGCAATATTATGTCAGAAAATTTGCTATGGATGCAGTTTGAATTTCATTTGTGGGCCTGATATGGGAATGAAGTAATGAAGAGTTTGATCCGTGCTTATTACGTTAATGGCGCCCAAGGTCCAACGCATTATTAAATTAAACTTGCAAACTTAGTCGCGGCATCTTCGTTTGAAATCATTAACTACTTCGCAATAATTTATATGGGGAAGACTAGAGATTTAACTAAATAGATTCTTCTCATTTCAGTGGCACATATGCACTTATGCAGTTTTAAACTGTACAGAACTGAATTAATTGTTCGCATACTTTAGGGACATATGATTATTTCAGGATAATTTTTCATTAATTTTTAATCCTAAATTATTAACGTTTGCTGGAAAGGTTATTGGCTAATGATTAATGTAAACCGTAGGCGGTCTTGATATGGTGTATTTTAATAAAATTATTGTTTTACACTTAGATATATTTAAGCAAATGCCAGTTTTGGCAGACCAACCGTGAATTTTATCTGGACCTGTATTCATTTTTTCAAAAATTGACTCAATAGGGTTAATTTCCCCACTAATATAAATCTGACAGTCATCAGCATAAAAATGGAATTTACAAATTTTTTTATAATTCACCAGGTCCTTAAGATATAAACTAAAAAGGAGAGGTTCCAAAATACTACCCTGCGAGGGACACCAGAAACCATTATAGTCAGACAATGCAAGATCATCAATTACATTAACCAAACCAGTCGCATTGCTGTGATGTTTACGAAATCCTGAATTATACACATTAATAAAATTATTGTGATTATAACAAATATATCGTCGGTTTGCGAGAACAGTGACACATCTCAAAATATCATATTTTTGAGGAAATCGATTTGAATTTTTTTTTTTGGTGTAAAATAGTTGAATTCATCAAATTCAACGTCACATCTATTGAAAACTATGAGTAGTTTAGAAGTGACACTATGCCAGATAAAAGGTTGTTTTTTTTTATTTTTATTTTTTTTTTAGCTTTATTTGAGTAGTATACATTTTCATAGATAATATTTAGATCTCCGAGTATTAGTATAGTTAACTTTGCTTCGGAATATAAATTTAAATAAGTTTGAATTTAATTTTGACTATTTGAGTCTGATAATGTACTTATTTAGAGATAACTTAAGCAATCTTAATTCTAACTTAATACTAATACTTACTAACTAAATTATTACAAATTGGCTTTAACACTGAAGGCGTTGGATAAGTATGTGTTCAACAAATTGTAATTTATTTTTATATCTTGTGTGATATTGGTAAACTTGATTGCTTATCAAGTCAATTTTTGTTTTTGAGTGTAATCTAGTAGTACGATACCTTATAGGAACATTTAAAATTAGTTTCAGGAACTTGTTTTGAATAATTTGAATTTTTTTTTTGTGTGTATTTGCGGCATTCCACCATACGGGCACCCATATAAAATTACACTCAAAATTATTGATTTGTAAACAAGAAGTTTATTATCTAGGGAACGCTTACTTTTTTTATTTAAGATAGGATAGAGCATGAAGAATAATTTAGAAACTTTGCTTGTGACAAAGTTAATATGATTTATTAATATCACTTTTGGATCCAGGAGAACGCCCAGGTACTTCACTTGTTTTTCCCAGTTTACTTGCTTGCCATTTATTGTTATGTTAGCTTGAGGTAATTTAGAAGGTTTCCTATTTCGCGAAAAGTAGATGGCTTGCGTCTTTTCAGCATTTAAACACAGTCTCCAAATTTGAAAGTAAGATCTTAATACTGTAATGTAGTTACTTAGCCTGTGAATTATGTCTTGGGAGAATATATCGGACGTGAAAATTGCAGAGTCGTCTGCAAATAAAGCAATCTCACAATTATCCATAAGTGGAATATCATTCAGGAAGACACAAAACAATGTTGGACTTATTATAGAACCCTGAGGAACACCTGCGCACGTATTCAGTAATCCAGGCCTAGAGTTTAAGATCTGAACTTCAGTAATTTAATGATGTAAATAGGGAAATTATATTTGAGTAGTTTATGTAGGAGCCCATTTATCCATACTGAATCAAAAGCTTTTTCTAGGTCAAGAAGAATCATCCCTGTAGACTTGTTAACCTTTCTTTGATTTTTAACATGATTTATAATACGATGAACTTGGTGAATTGATGAATGTCTGTGTCGAAAACCGAATTGCTGAGGAATTAAGATGTTGTTTGATTCTAAATGTTCAGTGAGTCGGTTTTTTATTACACATTCGAAAACTTTGCTTACAGAACTAAGCAAGCTAATAGGTCGATAACTTTTGATATTCGAGGGATCTTTATCTGGTTTAGCTATTGCTACAACTTTGGAAATCTTCCACTGACCAGGAACATAATTAAGCCTGAAACAGTTACAAAATAATTTAGACAGAAATAGAAACCCAGATTCGGGAAGATGTTTCAACACAATGTTTAAAATTGTGTCTAACCCTGGAGATTTGAACGGACGGCTGTAGCGTATGATGCTTTTAACCTCATCGACGGAAACCATGAAGTTAGTCGGGTTATGCTCGTAATAATCATCAATGTTTTGAAGACTTATTTTTATGTCGTCGGATTCAATCACACTAGGAGACAATTTAAAGTTATCTTGGAACATCTCAGCGAGGATCTCACATTTTTCTGAAGTCGAAATTATTTTGCTGTTGTCGCGCGGGTGATTTAAAGGAGGAATAGATGAATATTTTTTTTTTATGTACCGTATTGTATGCCAATAGGGTTTGGAACCTTTAACCAATTGACTCAGTTTGCTTTGCCATTTACTATTGATAATCTCATATATTTGTTTCCTGATAACATGGTTTAATAGACTAATTATGTTTTTTAAATATGGATATCGTTTACGGATCCACTGTCGCCGTCTAATATTTCGAAGTCTTATCAATGACAATACTTCATCTGAAAGTATTAATTTATATCTGGAGGAAGACCTTTTGATTGGAACTGTCAGATGGATGGCATTATTATAATCAATAACATCATCAATTAGATTATAGTCAGTCATAGTTTCAGAGAAATTAAAAGCTTTGATTTGGTCATCAATTATTTGTTGATACATAATCCAGTCTGCATGTAAATAGTCATATGACTTAGAAGAAGGATCAATATGTGAAGTGGTCATGTTGACCAACTTAAAACAGGCAAATGGTCAGAATTTAATTCATTTACTGTTTCGATTTTGTGAACCGGAATCAAGCTGCTCGATATAAAAAGGTCTAATGTACTGTTAGATCTATTATTCTGGAAATATGTGGGAGTATCTGGATAGTGTAAGATGCAATTATGGTTGCTATTTAAAAAATCATATAAAATACGTCCCCCCTTATTTGATCTGCTACAGTTCCAAAAAGAATGTTTACAGTTAAAATCCCCTCCCAGGATGAAAGTTGAATTAATGTTGGTAAGTCGGCTAAGATCATGCCTAAAATTTGCATGGCTAGAATACGGTGTATAGCAGCAAGTAACCTTTAATGTACCGGTTGGTAGATATAACAGTAAAGATACATTTTCAATGCTTTGTAGGACTATGTTAGAAAGAACCGAATGCTTAATGTTATTTCTCATCGCTATAGCAACTCCACCATCGGCTTGATCAGTTCGATCATTCCGGTATACCTGATAGTTTGGTAAATGGAAAACAGTGGTAGGTTTAAGATGTGTTTCTGTAATTAGGAAAACGTCTATATTAAATTTGTTAAGAAAATAAATTACCTCATGCTTTTTTTTATTCACGCTACGAGCGTTCCAAGTGCAGAGTATTAGATTATTATGAACAGACATATTTAATGGCTGTAGCTAAAATAATCTGAACTTGTTCTGCGGGGCTACTATACATCTCCTGAGTCCATCCATGACATTATTAAGAATTAAAAGTAATTCTGTTGAAGTATATAATTTTGTACTATACAATTGATCAGCTTGTCGTGGGTTGGTACATGATGTGTTATTCTGGAAAATATCTGCAAAGGATGGACGACCAGTTTGCTCTGTCGGTGTTATTGTTGGTTCATCATTACGGCTGATATTTACCAGATTAGGAAATTTGTTTGCTGACCAATTAAAATTATTTGTAAATGATTTGGAATTCGGACCTTTTTGGGCAAACCACTGAATTGGCAGAGTGGTTTCCATTACAGTTTGCACACCGAAAGTCCGTAACGGAATCTTTAATTGTGCATTCTTGTCCTTCAATATGGGAAAGGCTGCAATATTTACACTTCGATTTCATATGGCAGTTGCTCGTGGTGTGTCCATACATACAACAGTTTATACATTGTGTCAGACGTTCAGGTCTTTTATGAGGTATATCCCAAGTACATGCGATATTTCCGATACTGCGAATATTTTTTAGATGGTTGAAAGTAACAGAATTTGGAAAAGAAGCAAAATATACAGCACTATCATTTGCTCTGCTGTTTTTAGGCAACACTTTTGTAATTATTGATGGCTTGAGTCCAGCTTCTTTCATATAGTTTTCAACTTCATCAATTTCTAATGAAGGTAAGCCATAGATAACGTATCTAGAAGTCTTGTTTTCATCTAGCGCATATGAAAAAAATTCTGCATTTGCTTTTTTTAACTCATCCGTAAATTGTATATAATGTGCAGAATCATAAACAGACACTTTAAGCCCAATGGATGTCAATTTCATTTGAAATTTCACGATTTTTAATTGTTTCATTATTTGTCTAACAGTGTTGGAATCCAGTTTTGTTATAATCGGAGGTAATTTGGGTTGTTTTTTTTTATTACTATGTGACGTGTCATTGTTTTCAATTAGATATTTATAGGATATGATAACGGATATGAACCAATCCCGTTATTTGATCTCTGATTCGTACCCATAGCTGGTTTAAGTTTTTTATCTAGATGCACAAGTTTTGGATCACCATGAAATACATCACTACATGATGGTCTTTTTAGCATAAGTTAAAAACTTAAACACTTCACAATTGTTTATTAATGATTGTTATTCACAAAATCACAAACAGTTTATTGTAGAATAAATTTTTATCAATGAACACACTTTGAAAGTTGTTATTTTTATATATAATTAATTTTGTATTACACAATACTTCAAAAAAAAAATTTTATTTGAATATTTTTGTTTTTACGTCTGTACTCGACGAGAAACGACGTGCGAATGATAAAAGGTTGTTACATTTAAAGGATTTTTTTCCTATTATCTCAAAATTGGCCATTTTTGAGATGTGTCACTGTTCTCGCAAACCGATGATATGTATTTGGTCTTTAACAATTATTTCAAAAACCTTGGATGTTATAACAGTAACGGATAATGGCCTTAAGTAACCAGGGCAGTTTTCCAAACACTATAGGGAAAACCGATTTAGTAATGTAGTGATTTATTATTGTTTTTATTGGAGTTATTACTAGTTTTAAAAGAAGTTTAATAACAGCAAGGCGCAATTGATTCTCCCCATTGTACTAGAAGTAATTTTACAAATGGCTTTACTGATATCATCGTCATCAACTACGTTAAATTGCAATAAATTTACACTACTGTAATAACATGAAGAAAAAAATGATGTGATACACAAGATTTTTTTTATTTTATTTAATTATTTAAATTCGTTTAATTTATTTAAATTCTTTAAATTTTATAGATTTCTTAAATTCTTATAATCCTTAAAATTCTTTAAATTTGTTAATCATAAAACTTCATTAAATTGCCTTTCTATTAATTTTTAAAATTTTTTGATATTTGTAATTTCTTTGATTCTTTAAATTTTCTAAATTTCTTAAATTGTTTTAGCTCTCTAAATTCATTAAGTTCCCTAAATTATTTAAAGCTTTTAAATTTTATAAATTTTTTAAGTCTTAAATTTATCTAAATTTCTTGTCTTTAAATTGTTGAAATTTTGAAAATCTTTTAACTACTTAAACCATTTATTTAAATATTTAAACTATTTAAATTCTTCAAATAGTTTACTATCTACTTTAAATTCTTGAGAATCATTTTCTTTAAATTCTTTAAACTGGTTAAATTCTCAAAATTTGTTCAGCTTTTTATAATCTTGTAATTTGTTAAATCCTCTAATTTCAAGAACGAGGGAAATTCCCTAAATTTTTTCAATGTTTAGAATTTTCAAATTCTTAAAATTTTTTTAATTCTTTAACTACTCTAGTAAATTGTTTTAGTTGCTGTAAACTCATAAAATTCTCTAAATCCTTCCAATTTTTTGAAATCTTAAAATACCTTTAAATTTTTATTTTTTTGAAAATTAATCAACTAGTTGAATTTCGTTAAATACTTTAAATGCTCTAAACCCTTAATTTCTTCAAATTCTCTAAATTCCATAATATCTTAAAATTTTTTAAATCCTTTAGATTCTTTTGTTTCTTTAAATTTCAAAATCCCTAAATTTTTTAATTTGCCAATTCTTGAAATAATTTTTTTAAATGCTGTAATTCTATAAATTTCTTAAAATATTTCAATTATTTAAGCTCTTTCATATTGTGTAAATTTTAGATTCTTTAAATTGTTAAAATTTTCCAAATTTATTAAATCTTTTAATTGTTTGAAATTTTTCAAACTCATCCTCTTTAAATCTTTGAATATTTAAGCTTTATAAATTGTTTAAATTAATTGGTTTAACTTCTTAAATTCTTTAAATTGATTGATTTAAATTCTGTAAATTTAAAATTCTTAAACTTAATTATTAAATTCTATTAATCACTTAATTTTTTTTTTAAATTCTTTAAATCCTCTAAACTCCTTAAATTCTTCAGAGACCCTAAATTCCTTAAATTCTTTAAATTTTTTAAATCCTTTCAAATCTTTAAATTTTGAAATTCTTAAAATTCATTTAATTCCATTTCATTTTTAAATTTCTTTGAATTCAATAAAAACTTGAGTTACACTAAATCCTTTAAACTTTAATTCATTAAATTATTTTAATTCTCTAAATTTTAAAATTTTAAAATTCATTAAATTCTCTTTTATTAATTTACTTGTTCTTCTAAACTATTTAAATTCTATAGTTTGTTTAATTTTCTAATTTCTCTAAATTCCTTAAATTCTTTAACAACTAACAAATTTTTTCTTTAAAATAATAATTGTTAAATTTGCTTACACAGGAATAAAGCTGTGTGAATGTGGCGAGAAAAATGTATAAGGAAATTTGGCTGTATTAGTATAACTCGCTAATACAACATGTACATATATAATACATTTTGAATATAAAAAATATAAAAAAATTGTGGTACAATTGTTTAAGCCATTTAGATTCTAGAAATCGTTTAATTTCTTACAATTTTAAATTCATTTTCTTTAAATACTGTAATATACATATTTAGTTGAGTTCTAAAAATTCTTTAATTAATTTTAGTTTTCTAATCTTAAGTTGGTTGAAATTCTTCAAATTCTCTAAATTCATATAAATTCAATAAATCTATAAAAATTTTAGTTTCTCTCATATTTTTTTAATTTCTTTAAAATTTTTAAATCCTCTAAACTCCTTAAATTTTTCAGATACCCTAAATTCCTTACTTCTTTGGATTCTTGGAATCCTGTTAAATCTTTAAATATTTCAATACTTAAAACTCATTGAACCATTTAATTATTCAATTTCTTTTGATTCTTCAAATTTTAAATTAATTTAATTTTTTATAAATAGTTTAATTTCTTTAAATTAATAAAAGCTTACGTTACTTTAAATTCGTTTAACTCTTCAAATTCTTAAATTCTCTAAATCCTTTTAATTTGTTAAATACTTTAAGTTATACAATTTTCCAAATTTTTAAATTCTTTAATATTTTGTATGACAATTAAATATTTTAAACCACTTAAATTCTTACATATTTTTTTAAATACTTCAATTTTGCACATTTAAATTCTAAAAATTATTTAGATAATGAATTTTTTTAAATTATTGAATGTTTAAAGATATTGAAATCCATTACTTTAGAGTCTCTAAATAGATAACTTCTGTAAATTCTTTAAATCCTTTAAATTCAATAAAAACAGCAGTTAGTTTAAATTTTTTAATTCTCTAAATTCCTTAAATTCTTTAAATCCGTTAAATTCACCATATTTTTTAATTCCTAAAATACATTTGATATCCTTTTCTTAAGATGAATCAAATCTGTTAAATTCTTTAAAATATTAAAATTGATTAAATAGTTGATTTCTATTAATTCTTAAATGCTTGTAAATTCTATAAAAACCTTAAATTCTTTAAACTCTCCAAGTTCTGAAATTCTACAAATTGTTTAGAATCTTTATACCTATTCGTTAAATGCTGTATTTTTAAAAAAAATTAGTATCTTGAAATTATTTAAACACGTAAGATTTTTTTAAAATTTTTGAAATTTCACTTCTGTATAATATTCAAACTCTTTAAATTATTTTAATTCTCTAATTTATCTATATTTCTCAAATTCTTTAAATTTTATAAATTTTTTTAAATTAAAATTTCTTAAAATTCACGAAACTGCGTTTCATTATTTTTTTAAATTTTTTTAAAATTATTTAAATTTATTAAAATTGGTAAGTTTTAAAATTCTGCAAATCATTTTAAAATTTCCTAAAATTAATTGAATTTTAAAAAATCATTAAACTGTCTTTTTTTATTTTTTCACTCAATTTAAATTCTTTAAATAGTTGGATTCTGTAAATTCTTAAATTTCTCTAAATTCTATAAAAATTTTAATAACTCTAATCTCTTAAAATTTTTGAAATTATAACTTTTTTAAATTTTTAAAATTTTAAAATTTCTTAAATCTCTTTGAACTACGTAAATTCCTTAAATTCTCTAATTTCAAAATTCCTCTTTCCTAAATTCTTTTTTTTTAAATTTTTAACATTCTTTATTTATTTAAATTCTTCAAATCGTTTAATTTCTTTAATTAGTTGAATTCTATAAATTCATTAATTTCTTTAAATTCAATAAAACTTCAGTTACACTAAATTCTCTTTTATTCATTTTTTAAACTCTTTATTTAAATTCTATAATTTTCTAAATTAAAAAATTGTAGTACAATAGTTCCAGCCATTTAAATTCTTTATATCGTATATTTCAATTCTAAATTTTTTAATACTGTATCATATACATATTTAAATTCTTAAGTTCTATAAATCCTAAAAGTTGTTTAATTCTCTTAAAGACTTATTTTTAAATTCTTCAATTCAAAATTCTTTTAATAGTTTATGCCAGTAAAATTGTTATATCTTTAAATTTTCTAAATTTTAATAAGACATGAATGTGTTTTTTTTTTAATTATTTCGATTCTCTTAATTTTTTAGAATCTCTCAATTTAAATTCTTTAAATAGTTGAATTCTGTAAATTCTTAAATTCCTCTAAATTCTATAAAAAATTTAATATCTTTAAATTCTTAAACTTTTTGAATTCTAACTTTTTTCTTTAAATTTTTAAAATTTCTTAAATTTCTTTGAACTACTTAAATTCTCTAATTTCAAAATTCCTCGAATGTTCTGAATTCCTTTTCTTTAAATTTTTAACATTCTTTAATTATTTAAATTCTTGAAATCGTTTAATTTGTTTAAATAGTTGAATTCTATAAATTCATTAATTTCTTTAAATTTCCAAATCCTCGAAACTCCTTAAATTCTTCAGATACTGTAAATTCCTTACATCTTTGGATTTTTGGAATCCTTTTAAATTTTTAAATGTTTAAATTCTTAAAACTCATTGAATGCCATTTAATTTTAAATATTTTAAAGCGTTTAATTTCTTTAAATTCAATAAAAGCTTACGTTACTTTAAATTTTGTAACCCTTCAAATTCTTAAATTCTCTAAATCCCTTAAATTGGTTAAACCTTTTAAGTTATACAATTTTTTAAAATTTTTAATTCTTTAAATTTTTGTATGACCATTAAATTTTTTAAATCACTTAAATCCTGACATATTTTTTTAAATACTTCAAATTCATCAAATTCATTTTCCTAAAAGTTTACACAGTGAAACTCTAAAAATTATTTAGGTAAATAATTTTTTTTAAACTGTTGAATGTTTAAAGATTTTGGAATCCAT
Organism: Tipula helvola; assembly: GCA_963556165.1. Lineage (NCBI taxonomy): Eukaryota > Metazoa > Arthropoda > Insecta > Diptera > Tipulidae > Tipula > Tipula helvola. The sequence continues at coordinate 106,221,215 of OY744481.1, forward strand.
TCCTTTAAAGTCTCTAAATAGTTAATTTCTGTAAACTCTTTAAATCCTTTAAATTCACTAAATTGTTAAAATCTTAAAATCCATTTTGCTCCCCTTTTTTAATTTGTTAAACCGTTTGAATTCTTTAGATTATTTAAATCTATTAAATTCTTTAAATTATTAAAATTGATTAAATAGTTGATTTCTATAAATTCTTAAACTCTAGTAAATCGTTTTTTAAAAAAACATTAAATTCTTTAAACTCTCCAAATTCTGAAATCCTACAATTCCCTTTCTTTATACTCATCATAATCTTTAAAGTTCTTTAATTCTCGAATTTCTCTAAATTCTTTAAATTTTATAAATTTTCTTAAATTATTGTCTCTTCATATTCACGAAACTGCTTTTCATGATTTTTTAAGTTTATTAAAATCTAATTTATTAAAATTCTCCAAATCTTCAATTTCTTGCAATTTTTTTATTGTTAAGTTAGTTTAAATTCTTTAATTTTTTTAAATCTTTACTTAGTTAAAATTTTAAAATTTTCAAAATTCTTAAATTTTTTTAATTTCAATTTTTTTTTTTTAATTCTTTAAATCCTTTAAACTCCTTAAAATCTTCTGTTTCTCTAAATTTCTTAAATTCTACAAATTCTTAAAATCCTTTCAAATTTTAATTTTTTTTGTTTTAACAACTTAAAATTCATTTCTCTTGAATTCTGTCAGTTAAATTCTAAAAATTCATCAATCACTTTAATTTGAATGAAAACTGTAGTTACGCTAAGTTCTACAAATTATTTAAATTCTTAAGTTCTATAAATCCTAGAAGTTGTTTAATTCGTTAAAATTTTTTAAACACTTCTTTCTAAATTCTTCAATTCGTTCAAAATTTAAAATTAATTTTCTTAAAATTCTTTAAATAGTTTAGATCAGTAAATTGTTTATATCTTTAAATTAAATAAAAACTTTTATTGCTTAAAATCCTTTAAACTCTTTTAATTCTTTTAAATTTTTATTCTGTAAATTCCTTCAATTCTTTAAATCTTTAAATTTTCTAATTTTTAAAAATTCATTAAACTGTCTTTCTTTAATTTTTTCGATTCTCTTAATTTTTTAGAATCTCCCAATTTAAATTCTTTAAATAGTTGAATTCTGTAATTTTTAAATTCCTCTAAATTCTATAAAAAGTATAATAACTTTAAATTCTTAAAACTTTTGAAATTTAAATTTGTTTTCTTAAAATTTTTAAATTTCTGTGAACTACTTAAATTCCTTAAATTCTCTAATTTCAAAATCCCGCAAATTCTTTAAATTCCTTTACTTTAAATTTTTAACATTATTTAAATTCTACAACTCGTTTAAGTTGCGTAATCATTTTTTTTTATCGGATAATGAATGATTAATTCATTGATCCTACCCTTAACCAGCCGTGATTGTTTCATCACTCGCCAGGAATCAAATCCGAGACCTCCGGAGCTTAAAGCAAGGATGCTAACCACTGTGGCACCGGGGCGGCTATAAATTCTTTAATTACTTTAAATTCTTTAAACTTTTTAAAATCCTTAAACAATAAATAATGTAAAATCTATAAATTCATAAAATTCTTTTTGTTTTGTTTCTTTAAATTCTTTAAACTCGCGGAATACTTATATTTTATTTCCTTCAAATTCATTTAAGGGGGGCACCTCCTCCAGACAACTGGTTTTTCAATAATTTTTTACAAAATATTGGGAGCATTACATAATAATAATGACGTTCAAATGAATACCAAACAAAAAAAAATTTGTGAGTGAAAAAAACAAAATAGCGGCGCTAGAAGTACTCGAACTTGACTCCTAGAGTTTGCGCCGTGGAACGCCCAGGTCCTTGTAGTTAACTAAAATCAACAAAACAATTTTTTTTCTTTAAAATAATTCATTCCGCTTTGCATGTAGCTACCTTAATTTAGCAACAAAAAAAACCAAGGCGGGGTTGTTTAAGCGGTCTGTTCATAAGATCTATCTATGCACTACCAATAGATTACATAAATACAGAAAATGAAGGGCAGCGGAATGTTATAGGTTATGCAGAAGTGTTCGAGATCAGAACAGTTATGTCGTGTCAACTGTAAAAATAAAAACAAGCAAAAATGTATATTAGTTTAGATGTAGTAGGTAAACATAGTGAATTAAAAGCAAAATGTCTACTTATATAGTATAATGGTTTGGGGTTATTTTAGATATTATACAAGTTCATTTAATCTGATTTCTAAAATTGAACTTTTAGTTAAAATAATTTCTTATCAGACTTAAATCTAACTCTTATGTATACAAAAATAATTGTGAATTAAATTAGTTACATACACTGAACGTATTCATGAACAACGTTAAAATTTATAACACTTTAATTTTGATATAGTCATTAAGACTGCCGGAATAAACTTGAGCCCATCAAAATGTTGTCTCTTTAAGAACGAAATAAACTAATTTGACCACATGGAATAACTTTGCAGATATCGCATGAAGCTTGTGCAGTTTATCTGCAAAAGGCCAAAAATTCAACTGGGTGAAGGGAAACACATGTAGATGTTTTCGAACAATTGAAAAAACTACGCAAATAATTAAGTCAATAATAAAAGTTTAATCTAAACCTTTTTATTGGAAAAACCTTATTTTCGCAAAAATTTATTTTTAATTTATTTGGGACAATTGTATAGTGTAGAGTATAGTGTACGTACTTATAGTGTACAGTATAGTGTACTTTATAATGTGCAGAATACAATACACAAACCTATTTTAAATCAATTGAACTCCACACTCTACTTCAAACTATATAATTAAATAATTAAAAAAAAAACATTAAATCGACAAATTACATAACATTTTTTTTCTGCATTATTAATAAAAAAATGTTTCGCTAAATTATTTTTCAATCAGCTGTTCTATTTTCTCAGCCAGCAGAAAAAAATATCGTACGACAATCAAAAATAAATTATATACAAAATGTTGTAATACTTCGTAAAAAAAAAATTACGTCTATCCGACTCCTCGATAAATACTTTTCCCACAAAATGTCCGTTATGCCTCACGAAAAATTTCCTGTTATTTTGGGCGAGAGCATTTCTTGATACATGTCACGAATTTTCTTAAATTTTAAGACGCCTTGGTCGTAACAATATAAATCCTCCAGCCTCAAATAGCAAAACTACAAAGTCCCAATTAATGTTAGATTATTTAGAATTTGAGACGTGTTGAACAGCAATCAAAATCATATTCGCCCTTTTTTATTTTCGGTTTTTAAGAATTAGTTCCAATTGTACATCTCTATATAGTGTATTGAAAATCCTTAAGACTTAAAATTGCTCCGTTCATTTTTGTGCCGTTTGTTCCGATTACAACATTATGTGAGTAACGTGTGAGTTGGACGGATCATCGCTGTGGACCATTCGATCAATACAAACTATATAATAAAACGCAAATAATCCAAATCAGAATTAATATCAATTATCTTTTGTCACTAATATCCTCGCCTCGTTGTCACATAGTATTACATTTTCTGTATCTCTTACCACCCTAATGGGGTGATATAATTTAAAGGCGACCTTATTAAAGCTATTCACATCCACATGTCGTTGAAATTTCAATCTATAAAATATCGTACAATATCAATAAAATGTCACAGAAGGAATTTATATGTAAAGCCAAATATTTTGTAAACATTGACAATATTATTTGCCACAAACAAAGTATTTCCGGTAAATTAATTTAAATTTCGTATTACACGATAATCTATTCAATTTGTATTAAAGAGACGGGTATACGTCTTTTAGCAAAAAAACGTTTCGCAAATGAAAGTTTGATCAAATTACTTTTAGCAAAAAATACGTTTGGCAAACATTTCTTTGGCAAAGAAGTATGAATGGCAAATTCACCTATGTCAAATATTTGTTTGACAAATTTCTTTTTGGCAAATTATTCTTCAGGAATTATGAGGCATTTTGATCGCGCGATCAAAATGCCTCATAATTCCTGCAGAATAATTTGCCAAAAAGTGATTACTCTAAAATTTGAACAAAATTTCCGCGTGCCGCGCCTGAATTTACAAGCTAATCATAAACTTCATCTAAAAATTATTTAACAATCCCGTTTCCACCGTACGTGTCAAAATGTATCATAATCCCGAAAGAAATGGCCAAGTTATAGACTAATTTGCGATATTCAAAAAAAAGCACCTAAAAATCATTTAACAATCCTATTTCCACCATACCTGTTAAATTTAATCACAATAGATTAAGAAACAGCTAGGTTATAAGCTAGTTATATTCCAAAATTGTATCCAAAATCATTTAAAAATTCCATTTACATTGTACCTGTTAAATTTATAATAGATTTTTTGATCAAACATACATTTGCCATTCAATTTGTCTTGTCAAATGATATTTGCCAAATATGCAAATTTGCCAAAGATAGTTTGATGAAACGTAACTTTGTCAAATGTCGTTTGCCATTTAAATGGCTCCCAAAGACACCTTTGGAAATACAACGATAATACATAAACCGTAGAGAACTATATTTCTTGGAAACTGTCTACTATTTTGACGTGAATAAATGACTGACACGAAATTTTGCCCTTGGTCGTGGGCAATTACTCATCAACTAAGAGAATTACCTTAAATTTAAATTGTTGACGGGATGAATTGCAGGCTTATCCCAGATGGATGAAATACGAATTAAAATGTATTTGCAGTAAACTCAAAATAAATAAACTTTATTTAATTTAATTGCGGTACGTTTTATTTGGTAGCTCCAAAAACAATTTCGTAAAATATTAATAATCACTCGCCGAGTTCTCTTTTCACAACGATTTTTATTTTCTGATTTTTACAATTTTCAGTTATAAGAGAAGCTTATTATTCGCGTCTAATATTATTATAATAATAATTGGTAAGCGATCCTAATAATAAGCTTTGCTTATATTCCGGTAGAGAACAAATAATAATAATTTACTATAATATAAAATATTGACCATAACATTTTGTGTGACCCTAATTAATCAATTTGACAATAATAATTATGTTATTCGGATTTGTCAACAAGATACAGTTAATATAGAAGCAAAAAGCTAAGTTTACTATATAATTCAAATGTGTGTATGTACACATATACAAAAAAAATATTATAAATTCAATTTATTTTTAGCTCATCATACTCCAACATAAATAAATGATTGCTAAAGTTGGTCAGTTGGTTAGCATGTCATCTGGCAGTGAACTCCTGATTTCGAGCGATTTAAATGATTGAACCACTGTAGCTGTAATTAAAAAGCTTAATCTCCACATACATCTTAATTGAAATTAAAATGTACAAAATAGCCATTTACAAGATTGAGAGCACTGTAGTGAGCGAACGCCTTATCTGGTCGGATCATCACCAATTCTGGTATCAATTTGATACTGTTAAAGTTAGCCGAGCCGAAAGTGAAAAGTCGATAATGCAGATTAGATTACTCCAGCTGAAAGTTTACAACCAAAAGTAAAACACGGTAATGCATATTGTGTTATCATCGGTAATGCAGATTGTGTTATCCCAGTCAAAAATAAAAATGAACCCGATATCAATCGGTAGTGTTTAGCTTAAAAATGACTAAGAAAGCATGAATATCATTAAGACCTCTGTTAATATTCTTATATGGCTCCAGTTTCTCGTAGAAAATTGTGGAAAACTCAAGAAACCCAAAAAAAATATTTTAATTGGAATAAAATCAGCCTCTAGCGTGTTAGGTCTGGAGATGGATTATATTGATGTGGCTTGATCTCCAGAGTGTTATGTCTGGAGATGTATTTTATTGATTGACTTGACTTTTCAAGAGCAGGAAAAAAATTTAGTTCAAGTTTCTTGTGGGAAATCTCGGAAAATTTGATTTTGCAAAATCACTAGAAAGTCATAATTAAAATCATTGACAAATCACATCAATGTAATCCATTTCCAGACATAACACTCTAGAGGCTGATTTTATACATTCATTTCTTACTTTCGGTTGGAAACTATTTCAAATTTTTCAAAATTTTCCAGGGAAAACTTTTCAATAAAATACATCTCAAGACATAACACTCTGGAGGCTCATTTTATGCATGTAATTATTTTTGGAAAATTGAATTTTCCGACATTTCCCACGAGAAATTTGAACTGAACTTTTACCTGCGATAGCTTTTGACAAGTCCAATAAAATCGATTCAACCTTAGAAATACAGACTAGGTATACTCTAGCTGTTGATATTATTCCAAATTTGAGAATTCTGCTGATTTTTTCCGCGATTAGGTTAAACGAATTTTTCCCTTTTTAAATTTTACAGGGTGTCAATTTGGGTGCATAAAGGAACTGTGACAGATAGTTTATTTTAAATTAAAATAAATAAGCTCCAAATAAATTTTAATTAAGATTGACATATACAAAATGGCGATTTATTATAATTGAGAGCACTGAAGCGAGAGAACGCCTCATCTGATCGGAGCAATTATGGTGTCAATTTGTGCGTGGCGGATAAATTATAATAAATGAAAATAATTTATCTCAACAAACATTTTAATTAAAATTATAAACTACAAAATTATTCTTTAATTTCATTAATAAATAAATTTATTTTAACAAACTCATACCATGCCATTTCACTCACGTCTTATAAAAGGTATCACACTTACGCCCGTGTAGAAGACACAGCTGACCCTGCATTTCTGTTTGGGGTCACCAATTTTAAATTGATTTCAAATGTTGTTAACAGGTAGATGATAGATTGGTATAGGTTTTGCACTGCAAATTCAACTTTTACAAAACATAATCATCCTTTTCCAAATTTAATTCGCCTTTATCTAAATCAAATTCGCTTTTATCCAAAATATATTCCTCCTTTTCCGAAACCAACCGAATTTATTTAATTTTATACATTTACTGTATTTAAATTCTAGATACAAAATAAAAAGTTAATATAATAAAATAAATAAACCTTTATTAGAGGAGGGTTTTGAGGTGAATTGTATACGTCTAACCTTTGGAGGTATAAAATTCACCTTAAAATTCGCACTAAAATTATTATAAACTTTACCTTAGGTGTGATTCTAAAATTCACTGTATAATTCATTCCCAAATTTACCATATAATATCTTCTTAACTAAAACTGCACCTTGAAACGCGCATTAAACTTCACCGTTCAACCCAGCCTTAAAGTTCATCCTAAAATTCACCCCAAAATCAATCTACATCAAATCCATCATAAATTTTCTCCAAATTTACTTTAAAATTCTTCATAAAATTACGACAAAATTCAAAACTTCATTCTTAAATTCAACCTACAATTTTACTTCCAATTACCTGTACAATGTACACTATAATTCAACCCACCCTATAGAAATCACCCTAAAATTCACTGAAAACCCCTCTCCAAGACCAACCCTGAACTTCATTCTAAAATTCACCCTAAATACCAGAAATTTAGAAAGCGAAAACCCTTAGAAGTTTAAATAAGAATTTTATCAAATTTAAGAATTCTGGAGTTTGGAAATTTTAATAGTAGAAAAATTGGAATGGGTACGAAGGGCCGAATTTCAAATGACCGAAAGGGCCGAATGGGTGGAAGGGCCGAATTTTTTTGTTTATTGTTTTTTGGTTTTTAGAAATATAGGGCCGATTATTTTTTTTTTTTTCAGACCATTTTATATTCGTTAGAGTGAAGGAAAATTCTATTTAGACGAATAAAATAATAGTCCAGTCATCTTAGGTCAAATTAGTTGAAAATCTCGGAAAATTGAGATACCCAGTATATTATTACGTGAAAACTTGTATTTTGGCATCCTAAAACTATTCTTAAAATTCGAAAATAATTGGATGGCCGCAAGTTTTAAAATCAGGGGTCAAAGGTCACAAAAATCGATTTTTTTTACTTTTTTTGCAAATATCTCGGTTTCTATGGGTTTTACGCTAATTGTATTTATTGTAGAGAATTAAATTCTCTACAACTTTTGTATTTAACATTTTTTCATACCTCGATTTGTTTTCGGAATAGAGGGCGGAGAGCGCGCGGTCCAAGAATCATGTGAGGTCAACTGATAGTCCCGATCAAAAACTTCTAATATTAAGGTTATAAATTATTGTTAAATATATAATTATCATTATTTATTAACTTTTCTATTAAATTCAATCTTTTTTTCGGTTACTTAGCTATTATTAATTATGTTTCAATTTAGGTAATAGCACTTACCTGTACTGCGATTTTGTTGTGTACATGAGAGCATGGGAGTAAATAACCGGAACGTAATAATATTTTCAAATATTATTTATTATTTCAGTGAGCGTTCTGTTTTCCTATTTATTCGATATTTCCAATTTAGATTCTTCAACTTTATTACTGAGTAATCTGAGTGATATAGGTGTTGATGTTGACCTGTTAACAAAAAACTTCGAATAGAAAATGTTGCGGGTTCGACGCTCACCAAAGGCTTATTAATTTTAATATTATTTTTTCCCATAACGACATTTCATTGTTTCAATACGAATTGAAAAACATAAAATTTTATATTGTAAAACAATGATTATATGTATTATGTAATAATACATTTTGTAAAACGTACTCTACGTTTAGGCTGGTATTGCAAATTATTTTTCGATATTCAATTTTTTCCAATAAGATTTCGGGTTCGATCCTCACCAAGGACGTTTTGCATTATTTTTTAATTTATTATTTTTATTTTATAACGGTATTTCATTTCGAATTGAGAAATATATCGCCAAGAGAGAGCAGCTTAGAATTTCGAAAAAAGCGACGACAATTTGCCATCATTTTGGCTTTTGTAATAATGATTAAAAAGGCTCAGGGACAATCGTTCGATGATGTTGGGTTGTTTTTACCGGAATCTGTTTTTGCTTATGGCCAGCTTTATGTAGCTTTAACGCGAGTACGAAATCATGAGAACCATAGAATGCTCATCAACATTTCCTCATATCAAGGCACAATATTAAATTATACCCGTACTTTTACAAGAAACGTTGTGATAAAAGAATTCTTGAATTTAAAAGATACAAACACTTTAGTTTTCAGAGTACCGATATTAAGTTTTCAGAAACATCCGTCAGTTTTGACGGGCAATTATGTACTAGGTTTTAATATATTAGGGACGTAGATTATAAATTATATTAGATTTTTAAAATTTAAATGTGGAAAAAATCAATTGCCGCCAAAAGCTAAAGTGCAGCCGAATTATTTATAAATACTACACTATATTACTCAACCGAATTATTTCTAAATATGTACTACACTAAATATATTGTACACACTAAATATATTACACACACACATTCATTCCTTACCATATTAATTTAATTTAACCCTCACCTTGTCGGCAATTAAAAATCTTTAATCTTCACTTTAAATATCCACGTATATAAATGTAAATTGTGTGAATTTCGTATGGGATTCCTTTTAACACAAGCAAAAATTAAATAGTAAAACGTTTTCATTATTCACTAGACTCTCGTATGAGGAACGGCAAAAATATTTTCAAAAAATAGTGGAGAATTTAGCTACAAACTCGGAAGATGATCATTTTAGATTTATGTCGGTCAACCATAGGTTTATCATGGATAAAGATAGATCCAAACGGAGGAAAACTGCTACAAACTTACAAGGGTTAATGGCGCATGACATAATATGCGAGCCATATTTTATTGGGCCCAATCCTAACATCAAGATTTTGGCCGATGTGGACACAATTTGTACTTTGTTTGGCGCATCGATGCAGGACATAGTTTGTAGACATACAAATAAGAAGGCTGAAAGTAAATTTATCAAATAAAATGCGGTAAATCCAATTAAAAAACAAATAATCTGGACGCAAGATCAAATCTGTGGCAATATGGCATAAGGGAATAACTCGAATTATACCCTTTTACATATTATTTCAAATTCGAAATCTCCATATTCGAATTCATATCATATAAATTTTTTGTGCTAATCCAGCAACTGCAAACAACCGTAATAATCATTTAAAAAAGCAAGAATTCAAAAAACTCATACGATTTTGAACGACTCTTAATTTTAAAAACGTTTTCCTGAAAAATGCGAATTTTAGAGTTATTCCCTTATGTCATATTGCCACAGAAATTATATAGCAGTTCGGCAAAGTTTAACGCGTTTTATTCAGATTTCGATGCCACCATGCAATCCATAATAAAATCCGATAAGCCAGTACCTATTACGAAGAAAGGCAATTACAGATCAAATAAAAGCATAACTATCAATGAGCAGCTGTTAACCTCTAGAGGTCGAACTAAGTTCACGCAATATATACCTTCGAGTCCAGAGAAGTACGGTATTAAAAATTGGTGGACTTGCGATTCCGATACGGGGTACTCTTTGATCGGCAAAATGCCCCCTACTGAATAAAAAAATATACATAACAGAATCTTTTCTTGCATCTACACATTTCGGAATTCATACATACATACGCTCCACTTTAGTTAAAAGTTCTATAGTTATTTGCAGGCTTTACAGATAACAATCAAACTAGTCGACTATTTAATAAAACTTTTGAGAAATTTCATACAAAATATATGGAACAATAAATTATATACCCAGGTATATACTGTGAAGATGGTCGACAAACTGTAAAATTTTCAAAAAAATTTACATACTTAAATATACATAATTTTTCGTAATAACTGATTTTTCATAAATTTCATGCACATTGAGTCACTGAGTCGGAGCTGATTTAAAATTAGTTAAAAAGCCGCTGAGAAATTCAATTGTCAAAATCACGATATTTACCCGGATATATCCCGACAAGGTGAAGGTTAATTTAAATTTATTCTCAATCTAACACAAAATTTTATTATACATTGACAAAAACAATTGTAAACACAAAACATACAATTGAAAATGTCAATATGCTCATATATATTCCCAATATAAAAAGAATGGGAAAAAATATTCCCTTAGGAAGATAAGCACCAAAAATTTGAAGCGATTTTACCCGATTCGATCATTTTGATGCTTACTGGTACAAATACTACACGAACACAAATAAAATAAATGACAACACACAGTAACAATATTTTATACTTTACATGATGTATGTATACAAAACTCCCTGTGATTAAATTCCCATGTACACAACAAAATCGCACTACTGGTCATGTAATTAAGAAATTGTTGAGGAATACTTAAATTATATTTTAATTCTAATCTAATTTATGCTAATGATTTTCTAAATAAATAAAGAAGAAAAGAAAGAAATTTGTAATTAATGTTTTTATTAAAAGTGTCATTCGATACATATATTATTGTCAAAACGAGTAAAAAAGTATAAAAATTCTGAGAACAACAAGTTCTAATTTCAATCCTCTTCTTCTTCTTCTTCATCGTCTTCTTCTTCTTTTTCTTCTTCTTCTCCTTCTTCATCATCGTCGTCATCGTCCCGCTGCTGCAGAATTTCACGTCCCGCTTCATTATCGTCTTCAACGACATTTGTCTCCAAGTCCTTCATGATTTCTGGGTCAAAGGTTGTATCATCATTAATATCGGACTGATATGGTACAGCATTGAGGCAAGCTTGTCCATTACACTGTCCGCAAGCTTAAGAGCACTGTAACCCTGCTTTCCTGCATCCACATCTTGAGCCACAGCCACTCTTGCAGTTACAGAAAATTGTATTGAGTAATTCATCTAGTGCAGGTGGTAAAATAGTCATGATAGGTTCCAGGAATTCGTTATGCATTGTCCAACCCCATTCCTGAGGTTCTAAATCATGCCCTAACCAAGTTTGAATTTGAAAATAAACGCGATTGAAATGTTAGTGAGCTTAAAATCTTAAAATCTTAAAATCAAACACTTCATTTCGTCTTTTATAAGGTACAGATGGTGAAACTGTAGTTTCTTCGTCTTCTAGGCGCCGTTTTACTGCTTGAATACAATGTTTATTAGTATAATTATTTCGGCACTTTTCATGCACTTTCACAGAGGTTACAGATTTTAAATAGTCAATGTGACCGTCATTTCGTTCAATACTTGAAGCTCTCAAAGTTTTAATGCCACGCACTACTTCAACAAATTCACTTTCAGAAGAATCTGATTTATTACATATAAAACACAACTCAGCCATAGCTCTTAAAATTTTACGTCCGTAGTTACCAAGATAGGAATTAAAACTAACGAATAACGGAGGTTAGTAGAAACTGGTCCCTTGAAAAATAAGAATTTAATAAAAAAGTTAATAAATAATGATAATTATATATTTAACAATAATTTATAACCTTAATATTACAAGTTTTTGACCGGGACTATCAGTTGACCTCACATGATTCTCTGACCGCGCGCTCTCCGCCCTCTATCCCGAAAACAATTCGAGGCATGAAAAAATGTTAAATACAAAAGTTGTAGAGAATTTAATTCTCTACAATATTGGTAATGAATACAATTAGCGTAAAACCCATAGAAATGGAGATATTTGCAAACAAATTTGAAAAAATCGATTTTTGTGACCTTTGACCCCTGATTTTAAAACTTGCCATCCAATTATTTTCGAATTTTAATAATAGTTTTAGGATGCGAAAATACAAGTTTTCACGTAATAATATACTGGGTATCTCGATTTTCCGAAGTGAACCCCCTATAATGAATGGACTATAATTTCATTGTGATTTAGTGATGTAAATTAGTGAATATTAAAAATTCGGCCCTTCGACCCATTCGGCCCGTCGAGCCATTTCGGCCCTTCGACATTCGGCCCTTTTATATCATTCCGAAAAATTAATTTAGAATTTTACAAATTTTATAAAATCGTTAAATTCAATTTCATCATTTATGTGGAATTTGGAATTATTGATTTTAGAAATTAACGAACTCTGTAACGTAGTTTGGAAAGGAAAGAAATTAGGAAATTTAGCAAAATTTAGAAGGTTTGTATTGTGGGGGTATTAAAATTTAACAAAATTATTGCGAATTTGGGAAGGTAAAAATGGGAATTTAAAGATCTAATTCTTTAAAGTTAGTATATACATACATATAAATTCGTCAAATTTAAGAATCCTGATATTTAGAGAATGTTTGCAACATTTTGGAAAATTAGAAATGGTATTAGGAATTAATTAATTTAGACAGACACGACGATTATGGAAATTATAACTTTTAGGAATATGGAAATTTTAATAATTTAGAAATACAAGTGTATCCTTGTACAAATTTCGAATTCGTATTCTCGTCGAGAAATATGAAAATCCGAAACAACATTTTTTTTCGCCATTACAATACTTACCCAATTTAACATCGGTATGATGGGAAAAGTAAAATATTAAAATTATTTTTAAAATTCGTGATATCACTTTTGTTGTTTGTTATTTTTAACAAATACATTTAAAAAAAAAACAAATTAAAATTAAAATTTATATGAACGAACATAAAAAAAAAAAAATTAAACGCGCTAAGATAAGATTTTGATGGGATGTGCAAGATAATTAGAATATTTTATTTGTTTGCATTATACGTACGTGCGCGTTCGCGTTATATGTTATAGTATATTATGAATGTGACATAAAGTCTGCTTCGGTAAGGTACAAAATAAATAAAAATAACGATATAAATTTTATCATTAAATTTTAATTTTTTTTTTGCTTTATTATTTTGTACTTGAAGCTCACAAAAAAATATATAAGACCAAAATAATTTTAAATTATTATTTTTTTGATAACAAACCGTCTGTCTCCCTCTCGTTTTATCTGTATTTTTTATACATTTTGCTTAATAAAAAAATTTAAAATTAATTTGACTCATTCGAATTTTTAGTACACTTGGTAAATAAATATTTATCTTGCGTGCGATATAAAAACACGAGGGTGTAACGTATTTTGGGTGTAACTCGTTTTAAGCGCTAAACGTGAAATAGATTTGTCTGGCAGATTGGCAAAATGTTTCACCATTTTTTTTTGTGTATCCCTATTCCTCACGTGAAAGTAATTTAAAACAAAAAAAATTAAATTTGAAAGGTTTTAGAGTTAATTTTAGTTATTTCATACAAGTAAAATAATTGCAAGCAACAATACATAAAACAATTGCGGAACAACTAAAATTATAAATGATGATTAGACAGGTAATTATATAGTATACGAATGTACATATATGGAGTGTATGGTTTCTATATACATTATGTAGTTTATTATTGTCATTAAAATGTGATTACGCGACTGTGAAAGTAATTGTCTTTATTTAGAGTAGATTGGGATAGGTTATGGCCATTTAACCAATTGAACATGTGTTATCATCGGTATAATTAAATTGCATGATTTATAGTACATAATATGAAATTCCAGAATTTACTAGTATTTTAACAATCGATAAAATTACAATCGTATAATGTGTCTGTAAATAGAGTCAAGGATGGTGATTCTAATTTTCGTTTGTTTGCAAAGTTAAAACGTTTGTTAGGCTTCCACAAAAATAGTATTTATCATACTGATAAGAAAATGCAAACGTAGCCGAAACAAATTGTTTATGAAGTCTTTGTTGCGTTAAAACGGGGTCAGCCATCAAATTGAAAATAAAGACAATCTGAATATTAAAGGTTTTGATTTTCATCGATTAATAGATAGTAGGAATAGATAAGGCGTTTTAAAACAGCAGCAAGAGTATCTATGCCTCTTAAACTCGGCCTAATAATCCATTGATGACATTATTAAAATATAGGCAATACCTTCAAGGGCACAAGTAACCACAAAATGGTGCAACAAAAGCTTGATCGCCTGAAAACTGAAAAACAGTTCCTGAAATAAAACTGATATTTTTATGAAAATGGATTTTGACTCTAAACGGGTTTCTCGTGAGATTAACTGTCAGATCGTCTCATCACGAAATTTCAAGCTGATATGACATATTGGAACTTTCTATGATTTCACTTTGCGATTTTTACTTTGTGAAATTAAAATATTTAGTGGGAATAAAAGCGCATTCCATTTCATTAAACGAAAATTCACCTACTCATAACCTACTTTGTGAAAAATATGAAAACCTGTTTTACAACATATTTAGTTACGATTGCAACATATCTAGTTACGGACTATAAATTCGTTATATTGTAAAAAGTATAAATTTATAGGCCATAGGTAGAGGTCAATAAAATTTTAGGTTTTTGGCCCCGAAATTTTGAGGTACACCTGATTATCACTCAAATTTGATTATCTAGAATATGATCGATATAAATTCAAGTTAGTACAACAATTACAGATCAAGAAACATATTATACGATGTCGTATACATATACTGGGTGAGTCATTTTAATCGACGGATCCAAATATCTCCTAAAATATGCCAATTAAAAAAATTATTAAGGCAAAAATTGTCAAGAACAATGGATACCACGCTTTCGAATCCGCAGTGTCAAAAATAGGGGTTTCCATTACAAAAACTGAGTTTGACCTTCAAATGACCTTGAAAATTCACCTCAAGGTCAAAAGCATTAGTACAGATAGATGATAGAGGAGTACCCGTGGAGTATTTCCTGGGTAAATATTATTACTTATAATATTATTACAGAACAAATCGTTTTGAAATAACCTGGTGAAAAAAATTTGCAAATTTGTTTTCCATTCCGACCCTTTTATTTGTTCATATCAGCTTTGTATTTTTCTTGTAATAAAATAGATTTGATGCAAAGCTGTTCTCTAACAATTCTTCAAAAATATCTTTCAGTTAGTTACCTCTCGGAATATTCCAAAAACTTTATTATTCAAGAGAGTATCCCGAAATAGGAGCAAACATAGATTCTATGGAGCGGAGCCCTCGTAAAAATAACCATTCCATGTTTATTGAGCGAAGTGTGTAAATTTGGATCAACCAACAATAAATTCCAGTAAAAGAATCATGCCTATATAAAGAAAGATTCCGGTTTTGTATTCGATGGCGCTTGAAATTATTGCTTCAGCTTGCTTAGTTTGGCGAAGACTGTTTGTTAAAAATGTAAAATGTAAAATGTAAAATGTAAAATGTAAAATGTAAAATGTAAAATATAAAATGTAAAATGTAAAATGTAAAATGTAAAATGTAAAATGTAAAATGTAAAATGTAAAATGTAAAATGTAAAATGTAAAATGTAAAATGTAAAATGTAAAATGTAAAATGTAAAATGTAAAATGTAAAATGTAAAATGTAAAATGTAAAATGTAAAATGTAAAATGTAAAATGTAAAATGTAAAATGTAAAATGTAAAATGTAAAATGTAAAATGTAAAATGTAAAATGTAAAATGTAAAATGTAAAATGTAAAATGTAAAATGTAAAATGTAAAATGTAAAATGTAAAATGTAAAATGTAAAATGTAAAATGTAAAATGTAAAATGTAAAATGTAAAATGTAAAATGTAAAATGTAAAATGTAAAATGTAAAATGTAAAATGTAAAATGTAAAATGTAAAATGTAAAATGTAAAATGTAAAATGTAAAATGTAAAATGTAAAATGTAAAATGTAAAATGTAAAATGTAAAATGTAAAATGTAAAATGTAAAATGTAAAATGTAAAATGTAAAATGTAAAATGTAAAATGTAAAATGTAAAATGTAAAATGTAAAATGTAAAATGTAAAATGTAAAATGTAAAATGTAAAATGTAAAATGTAAAATGTAAAATGTAAAATGTAAACGATGTTAAAAATTGCCTGATTTAATATAAAATGTTTTCGGCTTTTTTTATAGACAACATACTTTTTGTAATAACATCGTAAATATTAGTGCGGGCATTATACGCACACAAATGAGATTTCTGCTTGAGATTTTGAGTTCGAGTTAGTGAATATAATTCGCTAACTCTATACCCTCTAGTTAAATACTTAATGTATTTTGCTAGAGTTGAATTTTTGTAGTTCGGTCGTAGCTACCTGATGAGTAGACCTTACTTTTCTGTACGAAACCGAATTACCAACACAAAATCTCAAAGAGATTTCTCATTTTTGAGAGTTGATACACTTTGTATTGACTCTGCGGGAAAGAAAAGGGGGGAGGGGATGAATATTTTCTACTTTTGCTGGTAGATATATTAGGAGTATGACTCCATTATTTTTCTGATTTGCCAAATCGAAAATAATGAGTATGTCATTACAAATAGTATGTTGTCTATAAAAAAGCCGAAAACATTTTATATGTAAAATTTAAAATGTAAAATGTAAAATGTAAAATGTAAAATGTAAAATGTAAAATGTAAAATGTAAAATGTAAAATGTAAAATGTAAAATGTAAAATGTAAAATGTAAAATGTAAAATGTAAAATGTAAAATGTAAAATGTAAAATGTAAAATGTAAAATGTAAAATGTAAAATGTAAAATGTAAAATGTAAAATGTAAAATGTAAAATGTAAAATGTAAAATGTAAAATGTAAAATGTAAAATGTAAAATGTAAAATGTAAAATGTAAAATGTAAAATGTAAAATGTAAAATGTAAAATATAAAATGTAAAATGTAAAATGTAAAATGTAAAATGTAAAATGTAAAATGTAAAATGTAAAATGTAAAATGTAAAATGTAAAATGTAAAATGTAAAATGTAAAATGTAAAATGTAAAATGTAAAATGTAAAATGTAAAATGTAAAATGTAAAATGTAAAATGTAAAATGTAAAATGTAAAATGTAAAATGTAAAATGTAAAATGTAAAATGTAAAATGTAAAATGTAAAATGTAAAATGTAAAATGTAAAATTTAAAATTTAAAATTTAAAATTTAAAATTTAAAATTTAAAATTTAAAATTTAAAATTTAAAATTTAAAATTTAAAATTTAAAATGTATTATGTATTATGTATTATGTATTATGTATAATGTATAATGTATAATGTATAATGTATAATGTATAATGTATAATGTATAATGTATAATGTATAATGTATAATGTATAATGTATAATGTATAATGTATAATGTATAATGTAAAATGTTAAATGTTCCGGTGAAAAATTGTATTTACTTTCAGTTGGATTACTGTAAAGTGAATTATTTGTGGCATATGACGCAATTTTATTAAGATCCGCATAATGTTAAGTAACGATATGGTGGTTTGGCGTCTATTGGAGAGGGGAACAATGGTAAGTAGATACTTCTACCAACTCTGTAGCCTTCCATTAGGTGCGCATCATGTGAGCTGCTCAGGTCATGTATTAGGCAGCTGCGTGATGGGTACAATTGTGTAATGGGTAACTTGATCATAATTCGCAAGTACACTTGCTGCCTCCTCGTGGCAACCACTGGTAACTGCCACCACTAGGCAGAATGTAGCCTGTTGGCACAGGCTCAAGTATTCCGCTAAAGAAGAAAACCTTGACGAAAAACCCTAATCTAAGGTGGAACAGCATACCAGCAAAACTGGATACCCGGCACTCTCCAGTTTTATTTAGCCTTCCTGCAGCAAGGCTGGGTGGCCTACAGGCGACTTTATATTCCTAGCCACTCGTAAGAGTAAATTCAAAACGGAAGTCGCGGCAGTGCTAGGAATATACGGGAGTGGGACTGCTCTCTCGAAGTCCTGGGGGAACAAACGCTACCGTCTTTCCAGTAGAAGTACTTCCTACAGTAAACATCTAGGATGGAGAGCAATGACCCAAGATAATATGTATCACGTACCGGCCGGCCAGGTTCATTAAAAGCCGGAATATTGACTTAACGGAAAATTTAGCAAGGCTTGGAAGTACAAAAGATCTTTTAGGTCGCAGTGCGAAGTGGCTAAACGCCCACATGTCCCTACAACAATAATCATAATGATAAGTAACGATATCCACTAATTTCACCTAGTCACTACCATATTCAGTTGCAAATCATTAGCTTAAAGGTGAATGCAAAATATGCCAAATTAGATAGGTAGGTACATTTATAAAAATGAAGAAAGTAAAGGACCTAAAATTGATCGATGAGGCACAGTAGCCAGAAAGATCGTTACTAAACTTTACGACTTACCTTCGATTAGACTAATAAGAATGATGTAAGAAAATAGAAAATTTGGAAATCTTATAATATTTATAACATTGACTTCCGAAGCACTGGATATGTTTACCACAATCAAATGCATTAGTAGTACTGTGGGCAAATTAGCATCCATATCATCAACTGAATAATATTCCAAAATTTCATTTTTCAATTGAGCTCCAAATTCAATGATTGATACCTCCATCAATAGGTGTTGAGACCTGTAATTGACATGCGCAACGAGTATTTAGATCGCCCGAATTACAACAAGGCAACATCTAGTTCAACAGTATTGAAAATTAAGGAAAGCATTTTTTAATGCGTGTAGCGTGATCACTATAAAAGGATATCAAGATTCTGATCCACGTCCTTATGCCAAAATTTAATTCGACTCCGATTTTTTTTTTTACACAATGAAAAAGCTTCTCCACGAAAAATACAAACACAAAAAATCCAAATCAACTGACCAAATAAACCAAATTTTATCATATCGATATTTATACATCCGACTTATGATTTTAAATCCGACCTTGCCAACAATTTTCAAACTTATTTACCGAAAGGCGTTTGTTTACACCTTAACAACGGTTTATATAGGGTCAAACAAGGGTTTAAAACGCTAAAAATTCGTTATTAAAATATTCTAACCTGAATATCAGGTTGTACTTTAGCTTTCTATACTCAATGTTTCACTACGGTTATATGTAACAACTAAACTTTTAAACAACTTGAAGTATTCAATATTCCGAAATTTTGAAAATATGTAATCAAATTTGATTTAAAAAATTGAGCGAAATCGAATTGTACTAACTTGATATTTTTGAGAAGGATTCTAGCAAAATCAACAATTTTCAAAACTGGTTATTTTTGGGCACTAAAATTGAAAATTTTTGTTGAAGCTTTAAATTTTTCGTTTCGAGGGTAAAATTTTAGGAAGAGAAAAGGGTTACAAATATACAGATGTACTTTTCTTTCCTAACATTTAATTTTTAATGTATTCTTCTCGAACATCAATATATTTATTATATTGGGAAAGTAAGCAGTTGGAACGATATTTGGGCTGTAAGATTGATGATGTATTTCTTCAAAATCGCAAAACCACATAAAATTAATCGCAATTCTAGAGTCGTGAACCGGTGCGTTGTCATCAAGGAACAGTTCACTTTTCGTCAATTTTCCTCTACTTTTGTACTTGATCTGCTCTTTCAAACTATGTAATGTATCAGGATAGTCACAATGTATATCATAGAAAAGTATATGGTTGCCATCACGTTTCCAGCAGAATCACGAATTTCAACAGTTTGTGAGGTGAAATACCCTTTCGGCGTCACTATGGACCCCTGATTAAATACTGGATCATAATGATGAATTCAAGTTTCATCTCATAATTCTGTTGCTGCATTTGCTGGATTCTCACCACATCAAAATTCCTTACAATGATGAACACGATTTTTTTGATCCCGTATGAGCATTCTTGGTATCCACTTTGCACTGACTTTTGCAATATACTGACATAATAAGTTTTTATCTTGATCGTTGTGGTTCTTTTAATTTTATTCTAGCATATTCCTTGACAGAATTATTGATTTTTATGACCATTTGTTTTGATGTTATCAGTTGGCCTTCCAGTTATTCAATATTTGGCATCTTAGAAAATTACTCTCAATTTGATTTGTTCTTTCTGACATTGCAAGAGGAGAATGAAATGTAAATTTTTATTTATGTCTAAAAATGGCTAAGTAAAAACCCGAGTAACCAAAAATGGTGATCACAAAATTTTACACCAATTTGTCACAAAATGTAAGTTCCTTTTTGTCACAAAATAAGTTGACAATTTGGAACTTATTTATGCGGATATTTTGTGACAAAATGAATGTTGATTTTACCACCAAAGAAAAAAAATTTTAATCACCAATTTGTCACAAAATGTAAGTTCCTTTTTGCCACAAAAAAAGTTGACAATTTGGAACATATTATGCGGGTATTTTGTGACAATATGTTCATTTTACTCCCCAAAAAAAAAAAAAAGATTTTGATCATTTTTGATTTGGTGAATTTATATGTAATTCGCTAAGTCACTACGTTCTTGCCTCATACTTAATGTATGAAGTTGGAATTTTATTTTTGTAGTTTGTGTTTGGTCGTAACTACCTGAGTACCTGATGAGTAGACTGAACGTTTTGTTTGTGCGAGTTTCTCGGCACGAAACCAAACTACCACATAGAAAACTCAAGGAAAGTTTTCATTTTTTAGAGTCGAGACATTTTGTATTAACTCTCGGCTCGGGCTAAAGTACGGGGCGGGGGGGGGGGGGGGGGGGGGATTTTTGATATTTTTTACATTTTAGGTAGATATTTTTTTTAAAATAAATAATAATAAAAATATCAAATAAACCATACAATGGAGTATTTTTTACAAAATTATTTAAGTAGGGTCATTAAAAATTTTCTTACGCATAATTGCATCAATAAACCAACAAATATCCACAAAATTGTTGATAATTAAGTGATATTATAAAAAAACTATCGAATTTGTGATTATAATTTCAACAAATATGTAGTTTATAATTAGTTCCACAGTTAAACCACCAATTATTCAGAAAATATCGAGAAATATTTGACTTTATTACCATAAAACAACTGCCGAATTTGTGACTAAATGTTCAACAAATATTTCAAAAATATTCCACCAAAAACCTACAAATTTGATTTACAAGATGTTCGTTTACGCGTGACAATCGGCACCAACCCCATCCACCATTTTTCATCCATATTGTGACAATTTTTTGTCACATTTTTTTCCACCAATCACCATTTTATGTGAAATTTTTGTCGCTTTTTTGTGACATGTGGTTACTCGGGAATTATCCCTCGTTAAATCAAAATTGGAAATTCGATGAATTTAATCGATAAAAATGCAGGACTTAAAAATCGAATTCAACGGATTTTAGAATTTGGTAAACTGGATTCTTCAGGAAGGAGTTTTGATACTAAATGTTAAACATTTATCCTTTTTAGTCATAAAAAGTTTATGGGATGAAGCGTTTTAGAATTTTGGAATTAAAAACTTTAAAAATTAGAAATTTTGTCAATGTTATTTGTAATTTAATATAAATTTTGTCAATACTACGATAAAGCAAGACATCGAGCAGTCTATAAAAAATTTGTTCTGTCACAGAAAAAACAAAAACTCATATACATGGGACAAACAGATTGCCCTTGCCGCGAATTCCGCAATAAAAGTGCAGAAATGTCTAATGTAGGTATATAAGGAATCTTTTATTTTATTCCTAGGAATTTGTTCCAAATTATTTACCAAAATAAAATGGTCAACTTCTGAAATATTTACATTATCCAAACTTCTGTTGAGGTAAACGACTGCCCCAATTAACTAGGCCCACGTAAATACTTAAAATTGCGAAACAAGTCGGACTTACTTATACCTTATAACCAATGTTTATTGTAACGTTTGATTGTCCCGCAGACCTCAGTTGAAATGTCGAAGACATTTTGAAAATGTTTGATTAAATATTAATGGTCTCTGGAAGAACTTAAATGTAAATGGTATTGAAAAAGAATCTTTATTCAAATGTGATTTGAATTATCTTGGCACACACTATATGTACAAGTAATTCCGTTTTTAAAGAAGGACTGTTTAGTTTTAGATATCGTCGCCTCAGTATTATCTTGTCGTAAGTGCCATGGGTACCAATGACATTCCGATGACATTCAGTACAGTATTTGTTGATGATGGATGTGAATTTTCATACGGCTACCAACCGATTGAGCTACCTTAAGTCAGTGTACGCCATGAACTAATATTTAAATAATTAAGGAAACTGATAAAATTTATTTTTGCTACAAAATAGATTACCGATTTGATCCAGTCTAGTTTAGAATGGTAATTTATTAATTTAGAATAAGACGCTACATCCAAGCATCTTCTGCTTTTGATACTGTAGGTACTCATGCGAAACTTAACATGTTTATGTTGTACTCAAAATTCAATTATGCTTCTTTGACTTACATGTGCCATCCGCTACAAGTACAGTTTTCCGTTTAGTATTCCAGGTAAAATGTCATGCGATGATTACAGTTTATTAAGCTGTGGCCGCTGTAATCAATTTTGGATAAATTGTCAAAATATTTAAAACATCATTTTGGATTTATAAATTTTAATTTTTTTTTCGCTGGCGCTACATCCCATAGAGGGATTTGGCCGCATTATTGTGAAGTTTCGTAATCATTTTTTTTACGGATAATGAATGATTAATTCATTGATCCTTACATTAACCAGCCGTGATTTTTTCATCATCCGCCGGGAATCGAACCCGGCACCTCCGGAGCTTAAAGCAAGCATGCTAACAACTGTGCCACCTGGGCGGCCAACCCTTATACAACTAACGAATGCCTGGGATTTTTACTACATATTTGTTTACTAAGTGGCGTCATCTGTAGATAGTAAATTTTTAAAAAATCTTCACGCGCCTATCCTTTGAAGTTTTTACTGAAACTATGTAAATTTTACTAACTGTTTAAAAAGGTTATAAGTATTAGTACATAATTAATATAAATATAAACATTTAGGCGTTTTAAATAAAAATTAAAAATAAGTAATGGTACATTAGAAAAATACTTAGTAGGAATCAATTATTTCTAAAAACTTTTGTACAAAATATTTTCATTCGTAATACAACTAGTGCTCAATTATTATCGATAATTTTTTACGAGTTAAAACCGCGCTGAAAATTCAACGAGTGCGCAGCACGAAAAAATTATCGATCATTAATTACAGCACGTGTTGTATTTAATAAGAGAATACAACTTTCCCGTCAGCGATTGAATCACAATTCATCCATTCATGTTATGTTGTATGTAAATTATTTGACAAGCTTTTGTTTGCATGGCTTATCCTTTTATGTGTGAATAAAAAATCCAATCATAATAAAAAAAATTGAAATACAATTACAAATTAGAGATAATTGTTTAGGATTTTCTTGTTGATATGGTAAAATTTGTAAAATTATCGCGTTGCTATGGTGAAAATGGTAAAACTACCGCTATAATAACGTGTTGTTGTTTGTATTTTGCATGGCAATCTAAATACTATTGCTGTAGTAATCGCTTTTTCGTAAAATTTCCCATGGCATATTTTGTGAAAGTTGTATTCTCAAGGGAAGAATATTTATAAAAAGAGAGAAATTTTTAAGAATTAATTATCTGACAGTAATTCGGGAAACTCTTATAATTCAAAAAACTATGTGTTTTAAATTGAATTTCTGGTGATACTAAACCACTCTAGGCCATTTGTTCACGAAGGTCACTATGATTTTATGGTACTCCAATATGTTTCACGCATATGTGCGAACTTTTAGTACTTTACGTAGGGGATAGGGTGCGCCGGTAATACGCAGTCCCTTGTAAAACCAACAGTTTTTATAAAGGCGCGGTCACCACGCATGCTCGAGAAGGATCTGATTAAAGCATGTGAAGTGAGTGATGCGCTTACTCGATTTAAAGATCAGACAGTACTCAGATGTGTACTCGGCTGCACAACCTTTGCCGATTATATTGATGAGAACGGAGACCCTACGTTTATTAAATAATAATATTCCCGTGCACATTGATGCTACAGGGAGACTATGGTACATACTCCTAAGTGCTGCGTCGAACACAACTATTCCAGAATATATTATTATGTTTGTGTGATAAATATTAACAACACGACTATTCCAATCAGTGAATTAATTACAGCGCAGCACGACAACACAGAAATTTTAAAATTTTTAGCTGATTTAAAAAAATCAGTTGAGCGAGCAAAACCTAAAATTGTTTTACCCAAATATTTTATTTGCGATTGGTGGGTTAGCCCCTTAATATTGCATTACAAAATGTTGCATTACAAAATCTTGCATTACAAAATCATGTATTACAAAATCTTGCATTACAATATCTTGCAAGTACAAAATCTTGCATTTCAAAATCTTACATTACAAAATCTTGCATTATAAAATCTTGCATTACCAAATCTTGCATAACAATCTCCCATACATTTATAGAATCGCGCGCGCGAACAAATCGCAATGACAAAATTCTACTGTATAATGATGATTATACAGTAGGATTTTGCTTGAGATATCAAAAATCAAGTGTCCAGGATTAAATATTCTTAACCAGAATATTATGTTGAGATATTCTGGAAAATCGAGATTTCCATTTTAATTTTAATATTAAATCTTCATTAATCAGAAACGAAATTTTAAATTCTGGAAAATGAAGATTAAATCTTCCTTATCCAGAATGTTTTGTTGACATATTTTGAAAAATGGAGATTTCCATTCTAATTTTAATATTAGCCGTATTTCTTGACGCATAGTTATCCGGATCGCTATCTGCACAATTTTTTTTAATTTTATTTTTTTTAATTATATTGAACTTTTATGAATACGCAATAAATATTATGTTAGATACTAAAGACATATTGTATGCAAGATTTTGTACTTGCAAGATTTTATAATGCAAGATTTCGGGGCGCTCCCGCGATTGGTCTTGGGTGTTTATTAATAGTATTTTATTAATAATTAATGGAATGAAAGTATTACCTTATTTAAATTATACTTACGAGTTCTTATGTGGACTGAAACCAACTTATACCATAACAGCGGTTTTCGTCTGTTGTTCAGATTTGTCAGCAATAATTATCCGTCAAATCTACGCAAAAATTGATAAATGTCCCAAAAAATTGCGGGAATTCATTATGGTAATTTTTTTTTCTTATTATAGATTGCACAAATTTGTCAGAAATTGATTTTCTTTCTAAAATTTGTTGTACTATCTGTTGTTCAAAATTTAAACATGCAATTTTCTTCGAATCGTTTGAAGAATTTCTTAAACAATCTGAAAACAAATCCGATGAGCTTCAAAATCAAGCGATAAATATCCCTTTAGATGATTCCACTAATCAAAAATTGCCGAAATTCCCTAAAACTTATTGTGATTCGCCGTTTTATTCTCGATTTTACAATATACATATATTTAGACATTACAAATAAAATAAATACAGCCGAAAAACGTAATACTTTGAATTACAACGATAATGAATATTTTGCCAAAGATTTTTTTACATTTTGCTTAAATAAATACTTTGCTTACTTGCCATTATGGATTTCCACAATTTTAAAAAATATCAATCGCAAATGCAGTCATTGAAAACTGATTCAATTTATTCAAGAATAACCTTATTAAAAAGTCAAACATGAAATTAGGGACATTCATCGATGAATTGCGAAACACCACCAAGCTTTTACAAAATAATATAGATCTGGAACCTCACAATGCAGTCGAAAAAAAGATGTCATTTTAAACCAGTAACTCCACAATCAACACCAAGAATGAGACATAATGACGAAGAAGATGAGGAAATGTGAGGAAAAACCAAGCGAAATAAATCAAAATATTCAATTAGGCTCGCATTGAAAAAGTTAATCAAACCGATAAAATTATTGTACAAAATTTCTTTGATTGGAAAAATTTAAATTATTTTGAGAATATTACGAAAGAACGCGACTAATAAAAATGAAAAATTTATGTTACTCGTCCATAAACCATAAACAATAATTTACGGCAAACTTTACGGCCAACGCGTTATTTATTGCTTGTAACGTGCTACTATTAGGGGCACCTAACTATTGTCTTGTCATGTATCAAACAATGAGGGTATGTAATAGTAAGATTCAATACAATAATACAATACAAAGCCACCGAAGATGACGAACTTATAAATATCTGTCAATTAAAAACCCTTAGCTATTTATCTTCCTATTCATAAAAGATCCACTAAATCCCAGCGTTACAAGTCATGAGCTTGTGAAACTAGCGTCAAATTTCTACAACGCAATTGGAAATTATTTGGGGTAAGGAAATTACAACATTTAAGTCAGAGATAAATTACAGCCTTCCTCTTCAACAAGACAACTATAACTGTGGAGCTTTAGTAGCTTATGCTGTAGATGTCACCTCTAATAACCGCATTATTCTGGAGATTAACCACTTAACGCATAGGAACTCGTTCACATATTACTTGCAGAAATGCATAGGAACGAGTTAACTCGTCCAATTAAATTTTAAACTAAAAATAGTTTAAATTACGATTGTTTTTTGTAATTAAAATATTGTGATCAATTGTACTTTACGGCTATAGTTTATGGTTTCTTATCTCATCAATTTCGATTTTTATGGTTTATGACACCAATTGCCCAGTGGTGTATAATATCGATAAGATACATATTTATGGCTACATGTTCATCATAAACGATAATATGAAAAAGGAGAAAAGGGACTGCAAGATGTAATTTCATTACCGGCATCTCAACAATAATTATGGTTTTTTCCAAAACCTTCGAAAATTCTCTCTGTACTCAAAAGAGAATTCTCGCAGATTTTGTTTTTTTTTTAGGCAAAATAAAATTTTATTAACTTTTATTGTTTTACTGCCACCCACCCCACACTAGTATTATACGGGTACGTATTTGTGAACGACATTATCTTTTAGCACGTTATAATGTCGATTGCACATTTTCTCGTAACATTTTATACAGTAAAACGTGCAAATGATGCAATGCACCGAGGTAGTAACGGTATAAGGAGAACAAAGGAAATTCGTTATCTTGTTCTTTAGTTATTTTCTTTTCTGTTGCAGACAATTTCAATTTAAAAGAAGGAAAATAAAACAAAACCGTTATTTTTTGTTTATAAAAATGTACCTGTTGTGTTAAAATAGGTCCAAATAAACATTTTCAATAATAAAAAAAAATATTTTTTTTTGCAGGTTTTTGTTCAAAAATAATATGCGTTAAGGGGTTAATGCCAATAACCGAGTGGTTTATTTAAATGAAGTAAAAAAGTACCGTATTCAGTTAAGAAAAAAATTATAATGGAGCACTCAAACTCAGGCTTACAAAATTGCTTAATGTGTTTCGAAATAGCGCTTGAAACTTCCCAAAATCAATCGCTAACATTGACTGTTCAGAACAAAACGATTATTTTCTAATTCGAATTTTCCGGTTTAAAATTCTAAAAGAACCACAAATGCATGAAATATAATGGCCTACCACAAAATCATACTGACCTTCGTGAACAAATAGCATAGAGTAGTTTAGTATTCAACAGAATTTCAAATTCCTGTACTACATCCAGTATGTGACAGTTTTCCACATTTCAATACACTATCCTCGGCTTCAAATTTTTAAAGCTTGCACAAATGCGTGAAACATAATGGTCTACCACAAAATCATAGTGGCCTTTGTGAACAAATGGCCTAGAATGGTTTAATATTCACCAGAAGTTCCAAATTCCCATACAACATCAGGCATTTGACGTTTTTCAATATCAATTATTTTCAAATACATAATATTGTTTTATATATAGAAACGTTTTGCATTTTCAAAGTATCCCGAATGTTTACATGAGTACGAATATTCACACCAATACAATTACTTACAATTTTTTCAATATTAGTAAGATTTTAATCAATATAGTATAAAGTTCCAATTGGTACTAACGGTGATTATTTTAAAATATTCATACTCAGAATCAGCTTTAAACTTTAATAACAAACGGTTTTTGGGCAGATATAATCTTATCATAAATGTTATTCGGTCTAAATAATTTTTTAATATGAAAGTAATGACTATAATCAGCTTTTCCCACTCCATATCAAGAATTCGAAGATGCAGCATACCTTACAATTTTAATTTGATGAGCAACTTACTAATTTATAAGCGCAGTCGAATGATTTTAATAATGAGTGAATAACGTAAATCAACTACATATGTAAAATTATTATTTAGGTAAATCGTCCATAACAATTATAATTTTTTGTGCTTGTTACATTTTAATAAAAATTTCGTCAGCTCCTACTTTCAAAAAAAAAAAAAAATCACAAATCATTATCTTACGAATTTATTGCCCCAAGTGCATTTCTGGAAAAAAAATTACTTTTATTGTATAGTATATCCCAAATATATATGCATCGAAGGTCAAATAACTTGGTCACCTTCTCAATGACTAATATTACCCTGATTTGTCTTTCATACATATTTTAACCGAATCAAATATTCATGTTTCTTCAGTTTCCCTATCTACATTTAAACGGCAATTTGACGCACTATTTCAATTAGATTGGTTGATGCGTCATCAGTTTTTCCCCCCAAAACAATCAAAAAATATATATTTTGACAAACAAAATTTTAGCATACCCCCATAATGACGCAAAATGTATTTTATGCACATATTTAACATTGCATTGTCGAACAGACTCAACACTTTACAATTCCTCATTTTAAAGCCAAACCAACCACAAGACAAGAGCAAATAAGCGTACAAAAAAATGCAATAAACCAAAAATAATGTCATCTTATCAATTAATCATACCTTCCTGTTTCATTTCGTATAGGTAATACTTGTTGACCACAACCTACGTCGTAAAGCTGAATAAAAAAAATGTATAATTATGTAGATCGACAAATTTACTTTTTCTGTACATAAATAATAAACGTTAGTCGATGTACACCTGTTAATATTTTTATTTTTACTGTTCATGACTAATTTTAATTTTCTTATATTTCATTATGTATCGTATTGTAAAATGTATAATAATGTTATTCAATTCAAGTAGCGCGATCTAATAAAATAAAAAATCGAATTCGTATCAAATAAGTCATGCCAATCCCGTAATATATTAGAGAGAAAAAATAACAGTTTTTTTTTGTTGTGCTAAATGTGATGCAATATTTGCAATCACAGATCAAAATCGAATAAAATGTATGCTGTTTTTGTACGATATACAATAATGGTAATAACACCGTGACCACCACAACCATCATCATCTTATTAGTTATGTTTCTTATGTTTATATTTATATATGTACCATATAACATTTAAATCCAATAATGAGTGAGTAAATGATATGAATAATTGTTATACGTACACATTGTTAATATAGTTTTCTTCCGCATAACGTGATACATTAATAATAGCATTGAAGAAAATTATCCATATTATGTATTCGTTGTTGTTATAATAATTGTAAAGGTATATACATACAATGTACATATATAGTTGCTTAAATATATCATTTCACAATGCAAGTAAATTAAATTTTATTATTGGGAATATGATGCAATATGAAATATAAATGTGTAATTTGACCGTTTAGAAGGTTACCCAGTTAAGTCACCCTCTCATTAGCGATGGATTTTATAACTACAATTGGTTTGGTTCAATATTTCCAAATCGATGCGGTAAGAGCCATCGATCGATCCATAAATATATTGCCGTATGGGAAGAAGAGAGCATTCAATTTCACGCAAGTCGAATTGAGAAAGAAATTGCCGAACGAGAGTGAAATATACCGTAAAAATTGAAAGGTATTTGTAACGTATGACCCGAGTTGCTTTAGCTGAAGAGATTTTGGAATAGAATTATTCATGTTTTTATATCCATCATGTGGAAAATGCCCAATTCTTTATCATTTTTATCTACCAATTTGTAATACACCTTTCCACATTTTTCTTTCACGAAGGCTTTAAGATACGGATAAGCAAATTTTGCTGTAAATTTATTTGCTGAGTCACGCATGGGACGCTGATGTACAACAACTTTTTGCCCCATTATGAAAGCTGTCTAAATAATTTAAATAAGCCCATCCAAACTCTGCCGAACTTCATTGTGGATTATGGTTAGTCGATCAAGTAAATTCGTCCAATCAACTTGATTCTCAGTTGCTATATTAAGCTCCCGTAGCAATTTTTACTCATTTCCGTGTGATATTTTATGGTAGACATACATTAACAAGTGCGGAGAATATCGGCTGAATTGGTCAACAGAATTTCGAAGCTCACTATACCGATTTGCACCAAATATTTATCCCAACTGTTACGTTTTCCATTTACGTATCCGTTTTGTTTTCCTTTTACTCTCAACGCCGCCACCACTGAGCGGTTCACTAGCTCCAACGCGTTTGCCGTTTGAGAGAGTTATCTGAGTGTATTATTCTAGAACATTGTACATCGGAAATAGTTCGTTTCGCAAAAATCGACTATTTTTGAGGCGGTGCCATTATTGAGGGCTTTTAAAACAATAAATTTCGTCAGATGGCTCAAGAAGATGAGAACTATCGTTTTGCATGTTGCAGTTCTGGGATAAGGCCCTAAAAGATCGATGTATATCTTTTGCCACGGCCTTTCGAGTGTCACGTTTTGACCTAATGGAGGACGAAGGCACTGGTTAGTGGCTTTTGCCTGCTTGCAAACATCGCAATTTGTTACCCATTTAAATACTTCGACTGACTTTCGGGGCCAATAAAATAAACTACGTAGTCGTTCCAGGTTTTTTCTTACCTCCAAGAGCACAATTTCGTAGGCAATGTTCATTGCTTATAAGGTCAGATAGCGTTTCGCTTGGCACCTATAACTTCCAAGTAGAAATATCCGACAAAATTGCATTCGTTCGCGATTCCAGTCGTGTAAATAATCGGTTTGACTGCACCATTAGATTGGGATATTCCTGTGGATTAGCTGCTACTTTAGACCAGACCTCTGGATAAGCCGTTTCTTGTGCTTCTTCAGATATAATCTCAAAATTATGCATCTTCATATCTGCTGTGAATTCTTTTATTGTGCCACAATAATCTCGCGTTAGTGTATCTCCTAACGCTAGTCTACCACTAAGGTCTCTTTGAGACATTAGCCATTGAAGTCTGGCATGATCAGTAATCAGGGTGAACTGGTAGCCTTCAACGTATGCTCGGAATTTTTGAATGCTCAGAATTGCCGCTAGGCATTCGAGCTCTATCACCAACTCAATTGATATATTACACTTGCGATACCCTGGGTGCTCGCATCACATCTTATAACAAATGGTTTCTTGAAGTCGAGGTTATTTAATACTGGATCATTGCAAAGTAGCGTTTTGAGTTTTTCTACAGCCATTTCAGCTTCGTCGTTCCATTTAAATTTGATACCTTCTCAAAGAAGATTTGTGATGGGCGCAGTAACTTCTGAGAGATTTGGTACCACCCGGCCAGTCCTAGTAGGCTTCTCGCTTGCTTTGTAGTGTTTGGTGTAGGTGTATTTTTAATAGCCTCTTCTTTTGATGGGTCTGTTCTAAGACCTCGTTCTTTGATTAAGTATCCCATGTATTTTGTTTCTTTTACTACGAATCTACTTTTATCTAAATTTATGTCAATCCAGCGGGGGTTAGATGGTTGGCTACTGATTTTAAAATTTGCATGTGTTTCTTAAAATTTGCCGATTTTATAAGTAGATTGTCCAAATATACGAACACTTGGTTTCGTAACTGGTGAGGAATCATTCTGTCCATTAGTCTGCACATGGCTTGTGGTACATTACACATGCATGATGCAGGATTGGTTTGCTGAGAAACAATAAAATTTTGAATCCATAACAATGGAAACGAAAATTCAGAAAGCCATATAAAATTTCAGTACAATCAATTCGATAATGTTCGGTATAAATGTAGCCCCAATCAGGAAAAATCTGATATTCTGGACTGATTGTCAAACCAAATAAACAAGTTTTCTGTGATTCAGTGCAATTCTATCAAATCATCAGATTGATCATCGCTAATAAACTAATAATATATACAATAAAATATTAGGTGGTTTGGCGTTAATTTAGGGGGGGGGGGGGCTACAGTTTAGTAGATAATTAATCTAACAGCCCCGTAACTGTTTATTTCAAATTCAGTTTGGATCTAGTTCCCTTGATATATAATCCGCCGGATTTTATATCCAAAATGGTACTGCTTCGATTGGCTATAAATGTTTTGGAATCGGCCCAGGCGTAGATGTTTGCATTTTCGATGTTAAATAAAAGCCAACCCAGAGGATCATATAATCTGAAACTTTCTGACAACATTTTTCGCTTTGACCAGATGACTTCTTGGGAATGGTGGTTTATTTTAAAACAAAATGTGTCGCACTGCGGGTGCCACTTGCCACATAATACCTAGCGTCTTGCTGGTTTAATAATTTCGATAAGTTCAGAATATTTGCCATATTATCGATCTCTAAAGACTGCAAATATTCCTTGGAGTTTGACTTCCACTTGCGGAGTTTAAATCCAAAGTTTTCTAATATTTTGTTTATTTGATTTTTCAGGGTAATTGTTCTCGCCATAAAATGCACTGGAAGTTAGCATCTGACGCATCTACCAGTAAGTGGCGATACATTTTTTCAGTGTCGGCATTGATTGCTGCAGTATTTAATCTAAAACGCAGCAGTGTTATGGTAAGATCTGGTTGAAGCTTTGAGCCAGTCAGCAAGCAATCGTTTAAGAAAACTGATGTAGTACTTTTACATGACGCATTAAAAACAACTCGAAGTTTGGTCGTCGTACTTTCTTTAAAGACTGAATGATGTGGCATGAAGTATTTGTTATTGTTTTCGCTCGGCAGCTGCGACCTGGTTGTAGGTTGCATTTAATCCAGACCAATATATTCCTCTATAAACTTCTTGTACTCCCGGTGATAGTCAGCGGACCATGCAAACCTTTTTTCAATGGCTATCATCCTAGATTTGGCAGTTGCCGCGGGGGGTACCTAGTTCAGGACGCGGTAATGTTGGAGTCTAACTTATCGTTGTAGTTCTGAACGCTAGTGCAATTTGATTCATATTGGTGTATTTTACTCCCTATTAGCCAACCAAATTTAGATGCATGTAACACTGGTAAATCAATAAGGTTAATTTTCTGTCTCCTAGCGTATATCCAAGAAGAATTCAGCGCATATTAAAACATTCACTGCGCTAGGAATGTTGAAATGTGGATCAGCTAAGTCCAACTGCCATAGTTCATTATTTTGATATATTGATACTTTTGTCACTGATAGGATAGCGGTGAAGAGTTTTTCTCAATTATATGTGCCGTGATTTGTATAGTGTACTGTGGAACAACCATTCGTGATTTCACAGTAATAACCGTTTTGCCTCTAGTTTCTCCTGCTGAGCTCGAAGCTAGGCTTTATATTGGAATTTGAGAATAGTTTCGTCGTCCTGGGAGTTGCACACACGATTCTGAGTGCTCTGGCTAGGATTAATGTACCGTTGCTTGATTGAATATATGTCAAGGAGGTCGGAAAAATCATTTTAAGAGGTATATTAAACTCATACAGGGATGTTGTTTGTGTCGTAATAGCATTGCTTGTTGAGTGTTGTTTTGATGTTGATTGTAGAGGGTTTTCTGTAGTAAATTGATGAGAGGCTGAAGCTATTGAAGGTGGGAAATGCGTCGTCTACCGATTCTTTAGCCCATAATTGTCTCGTATCGCCATCTACCTTGCTCACAAGTATATGTATTAACCAAGGGGCGAGCGCCTCAGTCAGATCTCCTAATGCTCCTAACCCTCGGATCACGGCTCATCTGAAGTATCTCACAGCTTCCTTAGATCCCGATGATTTGCTTCATTACAATTTCTTTGATCCAGAAACAATTAAATCAAACTAAATATTATGGCCTTCGGTTTGTTATATCTCACTACAAGTTTGGCCAAGGCTTCCTCAAAATTTTGTTTGGTTACTTTGATATGACGTATTAATGTAGCCGCATCCCCTCTTAAAAAAACCATTTAAAATTTGTAGTTTACGTACAGCAGTTAAATCTTTATTCTCATGCACCGATGTCACATACAAATGGTTCGATATTAATTTTTGGGAGTCACATTTTGCACATTTTGTGTGTAACTCATACCTTGTAGGAACGTTTGTGATATACCAAAATCATACCTGTTGGCCTTCGTTTTAACCTTCGTGTCAACACGAGAATAGAACCACTTTTACCAACACGTTCAACCCCTCGGTGTATGAATTTAATCAAGAGTTTTTCATCAAAGATGGATAAACATTAAATATAGAAACGATATCGTAATGAAAATTTCATTTAACTTTATTAGAAAAAAAACTTCATTCCGTTACAAAAAATCAAATACACACCCAGGTGTGTCGTGTTGACAGGAAGGTTAATAGTTGCAACTCGTACTATTCCATCGCACCTGGAAGTGTTTCAATTAGCTATTGATTAGGTGGTAAATTATCCTCTTTTACTAATATTATGCCATCGATAGTGGTCGGTAATTTCCCCCTTTTCCATTTACTGCGTTCTTGCAAAGTGTGTAACTTACCAACTGAATAACTTATGCATAGATATGCCTTGGCCTTCCAGTAATGGTTCCCTTCCTTCATGAAGTGGTATTTCACTGATTTGGCGGCCGCTACCCACAAACCACCGAATGTGGTGCACTGGGTAGATTAAACTTGAATTCAATGCCATTCTGTAGAATTTGTTGATTATTTTGTTGTACTAATATTTCCGTTTAAAGTCGCTTTAGGTCGTTGTTAGCCCCAATGAAATGGTGTGGTGACATTCCAGCAGATGTAGCAATACAGTTATGAGATGAAACTTGGATTCATCATTATGGTCCGGTATCTAAGCAGGCGTCCATAGTGACGTCGAAAGAGTATTTCACCTCCTAAAATGTTCATAGTCGTGCTTTCTGCTGGAAACGTGATTGCAACTATATACTTTGGGACTCTATGATACACATTGTGACTAAGCTGATACATTAGATCGTTTGGAAGAGCAGATCAAGTATAAAAGGAGAGGAAAATTGAGGAAAGGTGAACTGTTCCTTCAGTACAACGCATCGGTTCACACGGCCAAAATTGCATTGAATTTTATGAGGTCGTGCGATTTTGAAGAAATACAACATCCACTTTACAGCTCAAATATGGTACCCACTGATTACTTCCCTCCCAATTTAATAAATATATTGATGATCGAGAAGAATATATAAAAAAATAAGAGTCAGGAAAAAAAATACATCTGTCTCTTTGTAACCCTTTCCGCATTCTAAAATTTTACATTTGAAACGAAAAATTTAAAGCCTCAACAAATTTTTTTAATTTATGTGTCCAAAGATAACCAGTTTTGAAAATTGTTGATTTTGCTAGAAACCTTCACAAAAATATCAAATTAGTACAATTCAATTTTGCTCAATTTTTTGAAGTCCAATTTGATTATTTTCAAAATTTCGGAATATTGAATACTTCAAGTTCTTTAGAAATTTAGTTTACTGTAGCGGTTGTTACATACAACTGTAGTGAAACATTGAGTAGAAAGCGATAAAGTACAACCTGATATTCGATTTTTAGCATTTTAAACCCTTGTTATAAACCCTTCAATAAAACGTTGTTCAAGTGTAAACAAACGCCTTTCGATAAATAAATTAGTTTGAAAATTGTTGGCCAGGTCGGATGAAGAATCATAAGTTGGATGTATAAATGTCAATTTGCTAAAATTTGGTTTATTTGGTCAGTTAATTTGTATTTGTTGTGTTTGTATTTTTCGAGGAGACGCTTTTGTATTGTGTGAAAAGAAAAATCTGAGTTGAATTAAATAAAGAAAACGAAAATGGCATCAAGTCATCTGACGCATATAGAGAAGTTGAGAGGACGCGAAAATTATGAATCGTACAAATTTTCTGTGTAATTACTTAGAGCATAAAATTTGATGGTGTTTAATGGCAGGTCGAGAGAAATAAATCGGAAAGGACTCGAAAACGCAAAATTACGCTCATTTACAAGCAACAAAGCCTTGTATACAGGCTTGAAACAATGTAAAACTCGGAATTAATTAGATGTGTTAATCTTCTGCGTGCTATACACAATGATAAGCTTGCCAAATGAGGTACAATAGAAATTAAAAATTAAAATTACGGCAGCATTTAGTTATTGACCGGCTTACCTAAGTTGTATAACCCCACCTTAGTTAGTTCAAGGCATGGAAAAGGAAATGACGCTGTGAATATGTGAACAGATATTCGTTCTGTGTTTTAATAGTTTGTGGAGATTATGACATCAATCGTCTGAACCATACACAAAGAAACAAAATTGTGTCTCAGAGGGGATAAATATAGCCTTCTTAAGAAAGCACATTGTATTCTGATAGCTAGTATATTTATATTTAAGAAATCGAACTTCATCAAGAGCCTAATCATATTCCAGACGAAATTGAGTGGACCCAAACAAAGTCTTGCCTATTTGAATTTTTTGGGATATAAGTGAACATTGCATATTCCGTAGGAGAAGCACAAACTCGATAATGCAGATTACGTTAATAACATTCCAGCCGAAAATAATATACGATTGTGGTTATCAGCAGAAAGTAAATAAGATACATCAGCCGAATTGCAATAAAAACTGTTTTACATAGTCCTTAGTCGAAAGCTTTGTTTAACCTAATCGTAGAAAACATTATATCGGAAAATCAGAAGAATCCACAAAATTGGAATAAAATCATTCTCTAGAGTGTATCTCTGAAGATGAATTGTTTTTATGTGATTAGCCAATAGCTATTGTAGTATTATGACAAGTGACATCAATGTAACCGCTCTTCAGACATAACACTCACCAGAGAGGTTTATTTTATACAATAAACTTTTATTTTCAGCTGCAGACTTTATCAAATTTGCCCAGATTTCCCACGGGAAACTTGAATTGAATTTTTTTTTTAGCCAACTATTGATAAGTAACATCAATGAAATTCAGCTCCAGGCATAATATTCTAGAAGCTGATTTAATTCCAATATTAAATATTTAAGAGCCAGGTTTTGCCATACTTCATTTTTTATTTTCGGCTGGGATAGCAAGATCGGCAAAACCGATTGTTTTTACTTTCTGATGGAACACCACAATCTGCATTATCGGCTTTTCACTTTCGGCTATCTGATATTTAGATATTGGAAAAGTTGTGTGGGTTACCGAATCTATCAAATCAACTCGCTATCGCTACTCGTCAAAGAGGTATGTTATGTTATGCAGTAGGAGTGAAGTGAAACTTTTTTCAAATTAATAAAATTTAAATCTAAAAAATAGGCACTTAAATTAATAAAATAAAATATTAGTTGAAAAAAGCACGTTCTGGTATATTCTTATGCATTATCGGCATTATGGGTATATTCTGTATAGTACTAAACGACCGCACATGTTTGGGAACTGCGTCTGTTGGTTTTATGCTTGTTACGCATGATTCAAGAGCATCACATCTTGTACTCAGAAAATTTAAAAATTTGTCGGGGGGGAAAGGCGTCATCTACCGATTCTTTAGCCGATAATTGCTCGTATCGCCATCTACCTTGCTCACTGGCATATGTATTAACCAAGGGTCGAGTGCCTCAGCCAGATCTCCTAATGATTTTAACCCTAGGATCACCTCATCTGAAGTATCGCACAGCTTTCTTAGATCCTTATGATTTGCTTCATTACAATTTCTTTGATCCAGAAACAATTAAATCAAACTAAATATTATGGCCTTCGGTTTGTTATATCTCGCTATAAGTTTGGCCCAGACTTCCCCATAATTTTGTTCGGTTACTTTGATATAACTTAATAATGTAGCCGCATCCCCTCTTAAAAAACCATTTAAAATTTATTACAGCAGTTAAGCCTTTATTCGCATGCACCGATGTCACATACAAATGTTTCGATATTAATTTTTGGGAGTCACATTTGGCACATTTTGTGTGTAACTCATACCTTGCAAGAACGTTTGTGATATACCAAAATCATACCTGTTGGCCTTCGGTTTAATAGTTGCAACTCGTACTATTCCATCGCACCTGGAAGTGTTTCAATTAGCTATTGATTAGGTGGTAAATTATCCTCTTTTACTAATATTATGCCATCGATATAGTGATCGGTAATTTTCCCCTTTACCATTTACTGCGTTCTTGCAAAGTGTTTAAGTAATCACGCGACCATGATTTCGAAAATAATTGTACTCGCATTTGAATGTTTTGCCAACTGAATAACTTATGCATAGATATGCCTTGGCCTTCCAGTAATGGTTCCCTTCCTTCATGAAGTGGTATTTCACTGATTTGGCGGCCGCTACCCACACACCACCGAATGTGGTGCACTGGGTAGATTAAACTTGAATTCAATGCCATTCTGTAGAATTTGTTGATTATTTTCTTGTACTAATATTTCCGTTTAAAGTCGCTTTAGGTCGTTGTTAGCCCCCAATGAAATTAGATCCATTGTCACACCAGATCTGATTTGGAAATCCGCGTCGTGACATAAATCGTTTTAAAGCGCTAAAAACGCTTCCGTATTGAAACTGCTCACAACTTCTAAACGGACCGCCTTCACGGCCATAGACATACGAATACTGCTACAGGTACGCTTTTGTTAGCGTTGCGTTCCTTTGCTAATTCGTCTTGATGTAAATAGGCAATAAATAATCGACACCGGTATTTGCAAATAGCCTATTTTTTGTGCTTTTTTCCGATGGTAAATCGGGCATTTTTTGTATTGCTTGATTACGTCGATATCGGATACATGTTACACATGCCTTTATGTGTCGTTTAATGAGATATGTTGCAGCAATGATCCAACATTTCTGCCGCAGGAGATTCATCATTATTAACGTGATACTATCATATAAATTGGCACTGTGTGTTTCTTAGAAGAATATCTGATTAATTGGGCAGTATAACTGGATGCATTTACCGAGTAATTTAATTTGGAGTTTCTCATCTGACCACCTACTCGTAGTATTCCTTTAGAATCGAAGAACGGGTCGAGTGATAATAACATGTTGCTGGTTTCTAATGGTGAGTTCTTCTTCAACTTAGTAATTTCTGCCTTGAAGCATCCTATCTGTATTGCTCGTATAATGAAATTTTCAGCAGCTATATACTCAGAATAATCCAATTGGCCCTTACTCAATACTCCGATTAAAGACTTAGTTATTCTGCTGAATTTGAGAAAGGAAGCCAATATTTTTGTAATTTTAAACCACCAAAAGTATTTGGTCAATAATTGTGTTACGGTACTATTTTCTTCGCTGGCTGTTAACACGATAACTCCTTGTTTGCGGTCCTCGATGTTGACCTCTTTAGGTGGAAGTTGCATTTTATTTTTTGGCCCATTGTTTACGTTTATTTTCAGCCAAGTAGGTCCATGCCACCAGTTTTGTAGATTTGGTATTAATTTTGGGTCTACTCCCTTTGATATATAATTCGCTGGATTTTCGCCCGGAGAAAAGTGCTCTAGGAATTATATCCAATGCAATACAATTATATCCAATGATAGCCAATGCAGGACAACCATGGAATCGGTCCAGGAGAATAATAATAATGGTTTAGGTAAGTCAAATGCAACCTTCTTATAGAAATTATTTCTTCATTAACTCCTATCTTTATTTATTTTAGGTTTCCTAAACCGTAACCTTCCAGTGCGCATCACGTGAGCTGTTTTGGTTATGTATTTGGCAGCTGCATGATTCCGAGAAACTCGTAAGAGTAAAACCAAAATGGGAGACTGAGCAGGGCCTCAGGCATATATTTAAGAAAACGACGTTGAATGCTTTCGATCCTATCTGAATAGTTATGATAAAAGGGCGACCAAATAACAGAAGCGTACTCGATATGGGATCTAACAAATGCCATATATAAAGTGCGCAGTGTGTATAGATCTCTAAATTCCTGGCATTGTCTTTTCAGAAAGCCTAACATACTGTTAGCCTTTGCAATGACGCTGTCAATATGAAAATTAAAAGACAAGTTAGGTGTGTAGAGAACACCTAAGTCTCGAATTACAGAAACTCGTTCGATCAGTACTCCGTCGATTAAATAATCGGTTAAGACAACATTCCGACCTCTTCTAAATGTCAAAGTTTTACATTTGGAAATGTTAAGACATAAGGAGTTTGTACTACACCATTCAACGAAATTATTGATATAAATTTGAAATGATAATGCATCAGAAATGCCCCTAATGGTTTTATAGATTTTTAAATCGTCTGCGTAAAAAAGAACTTCTGAGTTAGACAGGCAACCAATCACGCCAGGCAGGTGACTGCCTTGAGGTACTCCAGACGATGCTAAAAACGTTCTTGATGGGTTGATTCTAACATACCGCTTTCTACCAGTCAAATATGATCGTATCCATTGCATCGATATTTGATTTGAACCTAATTGATAGAGTTTATTAATTAACAAATCGTGATCTACCTTATCAAAGGCTTTACTGAAATCTGTACACAATACATCCATTTGGAAACCTAACTCAAGCGCCCCTGAAACATAATTATTAAAGATTGCGAGATTTGTAACCGTAGATCGACCTTTATAGAAGCCATGTTGTTTTGTCTTTATAACATTTTTAATTATAAAAAATAATCGGGCATTAACTAGACTTTTAAAGAGTTTCGGGATGCTTGAAAGCATAGAAATTCCACGATAATTTCGAACATCACTACGTGAACCAGACCTCAAAATTGGAATAATCGATGATATTTTGTGAGCGCAACTCACCATGAAACAAGGAGGAATACCGGCAGGCCCGGTCCCCTTTTTACAATCTAGCTGATATAAAGCTACTAAAACTTCCTGATATGTTAAAGTTAAGTTTGAGCTAATACTTGTCTTATCACAACTAACCGAGGAGCAACTTGTGTAATTCCTAGTATATCGGCAAATAGATTGCATATAACACCAGAACCGCCTAGGGTCGTTTGTTATATCATTTTCGATCTGCATGACATAGCAATTATATAAAAACTTGTTCAATATATTAAACTAGTAAACCCCGTGGCCACTCAGTGGCTCCAAGAAATTTTTTTTTCTAGAAACACTTTTTTGTTATAATTTCAAACAAAACAATAATTTATTTATTTGATACACGCACTAAAAACTTATTTGAAAACTACGTTCCGAGTGAACTCTTGTTCATCATTGAGAAGGCAACGTATAGTTGGCCATGCGTGAATACAGGAACTTGAAGATCTATTCCTACTCTATTGCATGTTTGCCCTTGGGATTTATTGATCGTTATGCAAAACGCCGGAATTATTGGAAATTGACGCCTTCGCAGGACAAATGACAATGTTGTGTCGCTGGGCTGAAGAACAATTCTAGGAATGATTACAGATTCGCCTTGATTGCATGCCGTGATAATCCGGGCTTTTATAGGATTTTTAGACAATTCCTCAACTATCAATCTAGTTCCGTTGCACAAACCTTTTTTCGGATTCAAATTCCTGAGAAGCATAACTATAGTGCCTTTTTTGAGTAAAAGAGTGTGAGGCGGCATTCCAGATGGAGTTAATTCATTCAGGAACTCAGTCGTGAAATTTATAGCATCATTTGAGTCCTCTGAAATCACAGAATCAGCACTATAATAAATTGTAGGTTCTCCATGTAGTCGGCCAATTATTTCTTGATTCGTTTCAAGAACTTGTACATTCGTTGCTGCAACGATTGTTCGATTCGACAATTGTTCGTCATTAAGTTCTGCAGGATGTTCCCCAAATATTGCGTCTATTAAACTTCCATTTTCTATCATTTGCGGAGGAATTCGAATAAGATCAGGATTGCTTAAAGAAGGAACTCTCGGAATAATTCCTTCACCGACTTTTAACAACCAATTGTTATGCTCCTGCTGTCCTTCATTTCGTATGTTTGTTGATAGTTTTAAATGCTCAAAATGACGCTATAATTGATTTGTCTTTATGCAACTTTCAACTATATCAGCTCGGTTACCTCTAGGAACGACTGGCAACGTTTGTCGAAAATAACCGCCTACGATCAACACCTTACCACCAAATGGATTATTACTTTTTATTATGTCACGCAACAGTAAATCGATGCAACGTAAACCATCTTTAGAGAGCATGGTAATTTCATCGATGATGATGAGTGATGCGTTGTGTAAAAGTTTAGCATCGTCTGATGCCAAGCGCATCAACGAAACAGAAGTGTTATCAATAGGAACTGGTAATTTGAAACCGCTGTGAACTGTCCGTCCTCCTTTTAATAATGTATTGCTGCAATTCCTGTCGTTGGGAATGGAAGTGCTATTTGATCTCGGCCTCTCACAAATGCTAATAAGGTTGAATATAGGAAAGTTTTACCAGATCCTCCTGGACCGTCAAGATAAAAGCAGCGAGGTTGTTGATCAACAGAATCAAGAGCATTAATGATTCTGTGAAATGCTTCTTTCTGTTTTTCATTTAGTTTTTCAATATTGATTTGTGCAATGTAGGCTTCATGACCTATATCATAAGCAGCATTTTCTATTGGAGGATCTCCTTAAGGAATTGGCAAGCCATAGAATGCACAATTCTTTCCATAATCTTTCAGAGTAGTCTCGATAGCATGTAATGCATAGTTAGCAGCTATTTGTTCTGGATTAGCACTTGCGAAGTCCAAAATAAATTCATTTTTGAATTTTTCTCATAGTTAAAATGGACGTGCAGGTTGGCCAAAATGTAGAATGTACGCAAAGGTTTCTCTGCCTAAAGGCAGCAGCTTTGAATGATAAATGTATGATACCTTCGTGTGTTCTTAAATCCACATAGCTCGTTGGACCACGGACATGCAAAAGTAGTGTTCTCAAATAAAATCTTTCTTCATCTCGAGGGCTAACAGTATAAATTCGAGATACGACATTGTTGGCACCTCTTTGACGGCGTTGCCATTCATTTTGCTTATAAACGTAATTGTACGGCATCTCAGCATAAAGTAATTCACGTCGGTCTCATTCAACTTAAAAAAAGATTCAAGTTTTTTGAGCTTACTATGAGCTGCTAAAATCGCTTCTACTTCATTTCCTTCCTCAAAATAAAGTCTTTGCTGATTGGGAAGATGTACGGGAAGACGTTGCACTGTGTGAGACCTATCATGCATTTTATACTCGAGTATTCACTATGTAGCTTCTGGAGCACAAACATATCGACAGCTTATGAAATTGCT
This sequence comes from Tipula helvola, assembly GCA_963556165.1. Taxonomy (NCBI): domain Eukaryota; kingdom Metazoa; phylum Arthropoda; class Insecta; order Diptera; family Tipulidae; genus Tipula; species Tipula helvola. The sequence goes on from OY744481.1 coordinate 106,264,972, forward strand.
TATCTCGTCATATTGAAGCTGTTGGCCTCTTTCCGATGTTACTGCAACATTGGTACAATCAAATCCTTTGTAAATGTACTTGTAAATGGATTTGATTGCTGCTAATGATGTGCAAACCTCCACATTAATGTGTGCGTTGTATTTTATTAAAAGAAAAGGATTGTAAGGAACAACATTTCTGTTATTCATTCATACACCTCTAACTTTTGCGTTCTCTCCTTCTCGTCTTTTGTACACTGGATATCCATTAACATTTGTTTTTGTTGTCTCGTTGAAACTTTTTGGAAATTTCTTCTTACACTCCATACATGGTGCGTAGAGATTATTGACGCCACACGGTCCGTGCATCATATATTTTATAACAATTTCACGCAGTTGTGGATTTGTTTTAGAACTTGGGATTTCTGCAGAAACTAAACTATCAATTTTTTCAGCTGTGGTAAATTTATGATCTTGTTGCAGTGTAACCATTATATGCGCATGGAGAAGACCTCGCTTTTGAAATTCTATTGTGTACACATATGCCAAACATTTTCCAAAAGTTCCTTGCACTGTAATGTCATTGATAAGGGAATCAAATTTTATTTTAAAAACTCTGGCTATAAAGTCTGGTCTATCAGATGATGTTTCTCCTGGAGCCAAATTTTCTGTAATTTCTGTCCAAGTTAGATTTGACGTAAACGTTTATAAATAGGTCAGGAGCTCCAAATTTAGCGAAAATTGGCATTGCATCGCAGCATTGCTCTCTCATGTTGCGCGGAGATCCACTGAATGATGATGGTAATTTGACGCGTATTCCAGCGGGAACATTCAGATTTGCAGCGACATTTTCCATATGATCCATTAAACCTTTATATAATTCTGTTCGTAAATTTTTTTGATTGAAGCGAATGTAATTCAAATTGTTGGCCTCAATTTGAAGATACGAATCAACTAACCACTGTTGTGTTACCTTTCCAGCGTGAATCACAGGGTTAAATTCATCACGTACGGCGGTTTGTGCTACTTTGAATTGCAGCATTGAGATGTTATTTCGTACTATATTGCCTTGAACTCCTGGATATGAATCACACTGCCATTTAGGCTGCCATCCTGGCTCTCCAAATGGATACAAAATTTAATACGTCATTGGGTCGAGATTTTATGACAATATATTTAACTGCACATATTGGTGCTGCGAATTTTCTAGATTTTTTGGATAGATTCTAATGTCTCGTTCAAAGGGCTGTTCACCATCTTCATTGACAAAAATCATTGCAATCTCGTTCGATGTTGGATTGTTGTATCGACGATTATCAGACCGTCGATCGCGTCGAAATACTAAACTAACTTGTGGAGGAGGCTGATTTGCTGCAGCTGCTGCAATATTCTCTCGATTTTCCACTTCGCGAATCATATGGAATGTCTGGGCAATTCGATTGTTTTCACGAAAGAAACGATCTATCTTATCAAGAATTCTTGAAGGGCAGTTTTGATTTGCCTGCTGTTGATTCCGAATACTTAGAGTTTGTGTGCTGTCAATCACGTAGAGTTGTGCTTATTTTCTCGTTTTGTTAGCTAGTGGATTCAGATGACTTATCAGATGGTAAGATTGCCCATGAATCTTGAAAACAAATGGACCTCGACCAGGAACATCGACAATATCTGCACCCATTGAGGCAAATGAAACTGCATTATTGATTGATCCTATCAATATATTTAAGTTCATATTTGTTAATATCAACAGGTTTCGGTTGTTTAACTTTTCCTTTTCGGCAATAATGTGTAAATAATCCATCTGACGGGCTCTCGTCCTTAAAATTCCGGGAGCAACAATATTGACAAATATCATTCATGAGTCCACATGAATGTGGTGATATTGCTGAATCATCAAAATTGGTGCTTGCAGTTCGAACCATTTGACTAATTTGTTATTGAGCAGTGCGACGTGAATTGTAAAGTGATGTTAATCGTTGGTCATGTTGTTATTCTGTTTCATTTGCTCGTCGGAGGCGTGCAGTAGCTGCCATTTGTTGCAATCGAGCTTGAGTTTCCTGTTCAGATTCGTTAGATCTCCTCACTCTGGCATCATTTGCATGTTTAAGTCTTTTGGATTGGTTTTCATTGGGAGCACTTTCCTCAGCTTTCCTTTTACGATATCGCGCCTGACGCTCTCTGTGTTTACGTCGTGCACGATCGTTTGGATCTTCTTCCATACTCTGAATTAGATTTTTCACTAATAATGAACAGAATTTTAAAAATCAAGACTTTCAAGAAATAAAACACGAAACTTACATGATTTAACTGATATGTTTTGCAAGTAATCTGCCGTTAAACGTAAGGAAGTAGGCCACATTTTAGTGACTACGGAAGTTCATCAAATCGAAATGAAGAAAAATAAGTCAAAAAAGTAAACAAAAATTTAATTGAAAGGAAAAAAATTTAAAAATCAAAAAATCATAGTAACCTTTGAGCGTCACGTACATACAACTCTGGGGTGAGATGTTGTAACTTCAAATTTTCGAAATTCGAACAGAAAGTCGAAAATTGGTATGTTGTAAAATTTTCGAATCGCGATAATGATACTTTTGTATCACTCAGTTTATTTAAAGTGATGTACGAGCGATTCGTCAAAATTTATTATAATAATATCCCTCATAAATTGTTGTTTTTTTAATAAAATCTTTAAGAATTAATATTTATTTAACGTTTTTAATAACAACTAAATGTCAAATTAAAATTTTTGTTGTTAATTCATCTTTGAAAAATGGTTGCCGTATTGACGTATCACTTTGGAGTCGAAAATTTTACAACATGCCAACCATCACTTTTCCGAATCGACTTTTAAAGTCGATTCGAATGAAAGTGATGGTACAATATCCCAGCCCTGGTCTATTATATAAATAATTCCGTTCGTGGATTGCTATATAACCGGTAGTTTACCTCAAACGGATTCGATTTAAATATTTTATGCAATTTAATCTTTCGATTTTTTAAATTTGTGAGTGATCTATTATATCACGGCTCACATGTAATTTTCCCGATCGATTTACGTGGAATGAATTGATCAATTGCGACATTTAAGATACGATAAAAATTATCCACACAACAATCGACGTTGTTTGGTAACAGCAAATTGTCCCAATCCATCCCATCGAGAAAGTTCCTCACTACTATTCAAAACTATTACAGGTAAAAGAATCGCTAAAACAATTACAAAACGTTATATCTAATTTAATAGGTGTGTGATATATACTCCTAGAATTATCGATATCTTTGCATGCTGAAACTTTTATGTCCATATCCATTGAGCAGAACACCAAATCTAGCAGTCTGCCATCATTTAGTATATTATTGCATTGCTTAGCACCCAAACCAAACATAATATCCAAAATGAGAGTTGCGGTTACGTTAGTAGAAGCTGGAATAATATTCGTGTCCAAAAATATCCAATTAATCTTAGGTAGATTAAAGTCACCGGTGAAGATTATCTGGTCATCAGGTTTAATTAAAGGTACTAACTCGTTTACAATTACATTGGCGAGACGATGAAAACTAATAATTCTGGTTCATTCGTATAAAACACAGATTCACATCTTAATTGACTTGAGATTCCAACTATTATTCCACCGCACCCAAACGATTAATGTTAGCATCTTCGTATCTGTCACGACGAAAAATTACATACGAATTTGGAAAATACTCCTCCGATTCAAAAGACTGGTAAACAGGGTTCAAGCCCAACACATCTTTTAGGTTGCAGTTCAACGTGGCTAAACGCCCACATAACCCTTCAATAAGAATAAAAATACAATAAAATATTGAAAGATCATTATGTTAAGATCACTTATCAAATGTTTTCAAACTCAATGGCATATATTAATTCTAACGTGTTATTTTGAATCGAAATCGATCATGCGATCGTGTTAATTTAAAATGTGCGGCTATGGGGAACCCACTAATCAGCTTGCTCTATTTCACAACAATATTATAAACATACAATACACTTCAAATGTCATTTACCTTAAAACAGAAATTGAGCACAATAATATATTTTCAATAAACAAATCAATAATTTTTTATCGTCGTATAATTTTCTATACCCCGTTGCACTTTAAAATAAAAAAATAAAAATCGACAAGCGCATATACAGCGATTGTACTAGAAGAAAACAAAAACTAATAATAATTCGATTGATCGTGCACGACTAATCATGCATACCGAAATTATGCATTTTGGAATAATACACGTAACTATAAATACATTAAGCTGCATTAAATTTATTATTAGTATGCCGTATCGAAACCGTTTAAGTAATTTAAATAGGAAATATTGTCGAATGGGCCACCCGACTATATTTTAATCGAATCTCATATTACAAAATTATCTCGGATTCCCTTTGGGTGTGTACGTGCGCTTACGATCGTTTGTAATATAATTACGTACATTAAAACCTTGATCATGATCGATTTAACCTTATTAAATGTTTTACATTTATAAGTTATTTATATTTTTATATATACATAGTATTACGAGTAAGATCTTGTAAAACTAAATATAATTAAATAACAAACAATAAATAAATTAAAATGTTAATCAAAAATGAAAAATCTTTAAAGGTTAACCACAATACGTACGACATAGAGAGCAGCATATAAGAAATAAAATAAACTTTGAGATTTTTCAATTTTCTTTTTTCTTATTTTTTATTTATTTGTAATTATAAAAATGGTTTCTTAATAAATTACTTTTCGTCTTTTGGCTTTCGAGAAAACTAATTAATTAGAGTTGCTCTTGGTATTATGTATATATACATTTTGTTTATAAATATAAAATAATTAAAAATTAAAAAAAAAATTTGGTTTAACGTTTCAGTTCACAAAATGAACATTTTATTACGTAAACAACGTTGTTTTGTCGTAACTTTTGACGACTATTTATTATGAAGTTTTATAGGGTTTGGTTGAATTGCCCAATGGTTTTTTTGTAAATCTAATTTAAATTTAATTTTTATTTATTTTTTATTTTTTTTGGTTGGGTGTGTGAGATGTTATAAGTTGAGGTTATCAGTCTAGAGGGCACTAAACCTCAGATGGTGGTATTAATGGATAGTATACAAGTTCTTTCGAAAAACTTGAATAGTCTAAGGCTTAAGCAATAGCTTTACAGATAGTTGTCTACTTTTGATTGATATGTATATTATATAAACTAGTAAAGAAGGGGTTTAAGATTAATAATCGACTTTCATTTTATTACATTATATAAGTTTAGTGTTTACAATATCGATAGTCTTTGTATTTGTAATACAAATTAAGAAAAATACTACTTGATCAGCAAAATTAGGAGGATAGTTATTAGAAATTTCCAAGTTTCTATTAACTATCTAGTTCTGTATTTTGGGAATAGCAGACCGACTGAAAGCAAATATATTACAAAAAAGCCAGCTATCTTTTAAAAGTTTTGGAGTTCATACAAAAGACCGTAAGTTTGAAATATCTCAATTAATAGTTGTGGTGTAATAAATATTTAGAAATCTTTAACTCTAATCTGGGACAAACAAACTTTAGATACAACTGGACTGGTAATCGATAAATCTTGAGGATTGAACGTTACATACTTTCTTGTTATGTTTTCAGTATGATGCCACTAACGTTGCCATCTGTTCCTGAGTGCAATTCCGTTACTCTACCCAATAACCTCTTCAATGGAGGTAAGTTATTCTCTTTGATAAGCACAATGTCATCGATTCTAATGTTATTGTTTTGTTTGTGCCATTTACTTCTGTGTTGTAGTCTGGTTAGATATTTCAGTTGCCACCTCTTCTATATATACTGGTTCATCTGTTGTACCATTTGTTTACCATTTGCCATGGAGTTTTATTTCCTGAATTGTGGTAGATCGGTTTATTTTCTGATCAATTTTTTGAATTTGCTAACCAGGTTGAACTATTCCACCACAAACAAATATTGCTGAGCTCACATGTTTCTATTGAGGTCTGCTCTTTCTTGTGAGTGTCACAGCAGACCTATTGCCGGCGAAAGTATTCCATTTTGTGGGATGTGTGGAAAGCCAATCTAAAACTTTAGGAAAATCAGTCCACTCGTTGATCTCGTTAATTTTGAATTCAAAGTTGTTTGATAGCGACAAATAGTTTGCCTAACAGCAATGTGGGGCATTGTAGTACTAGACTTGGAATGGTTATTTGTTTCACGGGTGCCAATTTTGTTTTCGATGTTAAACGCTTTATGTCCGATATCCCATTTGGTTGTGTGGTGCGGATATTTATCTGACGCATAACCTTGTTTTGATGCATCTGAAAATTCATGTGATGCTGCTTACAGTTATGCCTGTGTACGAATTTTCAACCATTCTGTTTTTGGGTCATCTGACAGTTGGGCAATCTTCGGAAATCTTCGTTGGGTTTCCTACATTTTTGAGCCATATTTCTGAAACAATATTTTTAATAACTGTCACTGGGGCAAGCCATCCCAAGTGATCAAATAGGCGACTTGCTTCTGACAGGATTTTCTTCTATTTTATGGTTGGTTTTAGCTTTTTTTGGTTTCCAATGCAGGCCTAGCTCTTTGACTGATATCGTTCGTTTGGTTGGTAGGCCGCTGTTCAGCAACCTCTCATTATTGATCAACCATTTTCTGAGCTGGAAACCAGCACTGGATAATATGGAATCTATTTCATGTTTAAGTTTGACATAAAAGCTCTTGACATTATTATTATTATTACTTGAGGGCCATGTGGGCGTTAAGCCACCTCGCACTGCGACCTAAAATATCTTTTGTGCATCAAAGCTCTTAACATAAAATCATCTACAAAAATATTGTTTCTTATGTACTATACTGCTTTTGGAAATTTGTTTTTGTGTCTTTCTGTGGCCTCATTTAGAATGCGAGTAGCTAGATCAGTTTCACTTGCTGTGTCATACGTCACAGTTTGCAGTTCATAGGCGATGAAAGGTTCATGGGTGCTTCTCGCCAGACGATTCGTTGGTACTGTAGCTTCTGCTGCAACATGAACTTGACTAAACATTTTTTCGATATCAGCTGTGAACGATATTTTAAATTTTCTAAAGCGGATCAAAATACCAAATAACGTCGATTGTACGGTTGGTCTGACCGATTTAGCAGAGCCATCAAATATTAGTCTTAACTTCATTGTGCTGCTGAAGTTCTTACCGATATCGCGGTGTGGGTAGGTAATATCCTTTAAGTTTTGCTTTGGTATCGCTTATCGCTCTCATGTGTCCCAGAGATATTATGTATTCTGACATGAAATCATTTCTCTGAATTTGTCACATTCCAATAGTTTGTATTGCTTTTCAGGACATATCTTATATGGTTGAACTTTTAAAAATCCAACTGCATTACGTTTGATTATAAACTTTGTCCGATTAGGTGGTGGGTCTCTTTGTTTTAATATCGATTCTAATGCTGATGCACTTAACAGAGAACTTTTAGAGTAGGAAGGGTATGTTCAACCGAATTTTTCCCCAATTAACTGTTAGTCTCGTCGTCTAGTTTGCTGACAATGATATGAATCTGCCAATGGCCTCTGGTTTCGGCATCTTCCCTTAATGCTTTTAGTCAAAGTTTTTAATTTTTAATTTCAATTTTTTAAATTTAAATTTTTAATTTTCAATTTTCAATTTTTAATTTTAAATTTTTTTATTTTTAATTAAAAATTTTTAAATGTTTAGTTCTAATTTTCATTCTAATTTATTATTTTATATTTTTTATTTCTAATTTTTAATATCTAATTTTTAATTAATAATTTTTCGTTTATAATTTTGAGTTTTGAAATTTTAATCTAATTTTTAAATTTTAATGTTTAAGTTTTAATTGTTAATTTTTAGTTTTAAATTTTTAATTTTTTAATTTTTATTTCTAATTTTCAATTTTCAATTTTGAATTTTGAATTTTAATTTTTTATTTCTAATTTTTAATTATTAATTTTTAGCTTTTAATTTTTAAATTTTAAATTCTAATTTTTAATTTCTAATTGTTAATTTTTAATTATTAATTTTTAGTTAATAATTTTGAATATTAAAATTTTAATTTTAAATTTTTAAATTTTGATTTCTTATTTTTAATTTCTAATATTTAATGTTTAATTTTTAATTTTTAATTGTTAATTTTTAGTTTTTAATTTTTCACTTTTATATTTTAATTTTTAAATTTTAATTTCTAATCTTTAATTTTGAATTTTTAAGTTCTAATTTTTAATTTTTATTTTAAACTTTTGTTTTTAATTTTCAATTTTCAATTTTTAAGTTTTAATTTTTAACTGTTAATTTTTAATTAATTGTAATTTTTAATTTTCAATTTTCAATTTTCAATTTATAATGTTTAATTTTTAATTTTTAATTGTTAATTTTTAATTTTTAATTTTTAAATTTTAATTTCTAATTTTTAATTTTTAATGTTTAATTATTAATAATTAATTTTTAAATTTTAATTTCTAATTTTTAATTTTTAATAATAAATTTTTAGTTTTTAATTTCTGAATTTTAATTTTTTATTATTAATTTTTTGTTTTTAATTTTAAATTTTTAAATTGTAATTTTAACGTTTTAAAATATAATTTTTAAAATTTAATTTCTAATCTTTAATTTTAAATTTAAACTTAAAGTTCTAATTTTTAATTTTTATTTTTAACTTTTATTTTTAATTTTTAAGTTTTAATTTTTAACTGTTAACTTTTAATTAATTGTAATTCTTAATTTTTAAAATATAATTTTTAATTTTCAGTTTGTAATGTTTAATTTTTAATTGTTAATTTTTAATTTTTAATGTTTATTGTTTAATTTTTAATTTTTAAGTTTTAATTTTAAAGTTTTAATTTTTAACTATTAATTTTTAATTAATTGTCATTGTTAATCAACACTTCTAACGGCTGGATTTTTTTCCGAAGGAAAGAAGATTGATGTAATTTTTAATTTTTAATTTTTATTTTAAACTTTTGTTTGTAATTTTCAATTTTCAATTTTTAAGTTTTAATTTTTAACTGTTAATTTTTAATTGTAATTTTTAAAATATAATTTTTAATTTTTAATTTTCAATTTTCAATTTGTAATGTTCAATTTTTAATTTTTAATTTTTAAATTTTAATTTTTAATTTTTAATGTTTAATTATTAATTTTTAAATTTTAATTTCTAATTTTTAATTTTTAATATTAAATTTTTAGTTTCTAATTTCTGAATTTTAATTTTTTATTATTAATTTTTTGTTTTTAATTTTTAAATTTTAATTTTTAATTTTTAAATTGTAATTTTTACGTTTTAAAATATAATTTTTAAAATTTAATTTCTAATCTTTAATTTTAAATTTAAACTTGAAGTTTAATTTCTAATTTGTATTTTTAACTTTTATTTTTAATTTTCAATTTTTAATTTTTAAGTTTTAATTTTTAGCTGTAAATTTTTAATTAATTGTAATTTTTAATTTTTAAAATATAATTTTTACTTTTTAATTTTCAATTTGTAGTGTTTAATTTTTAATTTTTAATGTTGAATTTTTAATTTTTAATTGTTAATTTTTAGTTTTTAATTTTTCATTTTTAAATTTTAATTTTTAAATTTTAATTTCTTATCTTTAATTTTTAATTTTTAAGTTCTAATTTTTAATTTTTATTTTAAACTTTTGTTTTTAATTTTCAATTTTTAAGTTTTAACTTTTAACTGTTTATTTTAAATTAATTGTAATTTTTAATTTTTAAAACATATTTTTAATTTTCAAATTTCAATTTGTAGTGTTTAATTTTTAATTTTTAATGTTGAATTTTTAATTTTTAATTGTTAATTTTTAGTTTTTAATTTTTCATTTTTAAATTTTAATTTTTAAATTTTAATTTCTTATCTTTAATTTTTAATTTTTAAGTTCTAATTTTTAATTTTTATTTTAAACTTTTGTTTTTAATTTTCAATTTTTAAGTTTTAACTTTTAACTGTTTATTTTAAATTAATTGTAATTTTTAATTTTTAAAACATATTTTTAATTTTCAAATTTCAATTTGTAATGTTTAATTTTTAGTTGTTAATTTTTAATCTTTAATTTTAAATTTTTAAGTTCTAATTTTTAATTTTTAATTTTTAATTTTTCATTCTATTCTTTAATTTTAAATTTTTAAGTTCTAATATTTTTATTTTAAACTTTTGTTTTTAATTTTCAATTTTCAATTTGTAATTTAATTGTAATTTTTAATTTTTAAAATATAATTTTTAATTTTTAATTTTCAATTTTCAATTTTCAATTTTCAATTTTCAATTTTCAATTTTCAATTTTCAATTTGTAATGTTTAATTTTTAATTGTTAATTTTTAATGTTTAATGTTTATTGTTTAATTTTTAATTTTTAAATTTTAATTTTTTATTATAATTTTTGGTTTTTAATTTTAAATTTCTAATTTTTAAATTGGAATTTCTACGTTTTAAAATATAATTTTTAATTATTAATTTCTAATTTTTAATTTTTAGTTTTGAATTTTGAGTTTTGAATTTTTAATTTTTAAAGTTTAATTTTTAATTTTTAATTTTTAATTTTTAATTTTTAATTTTTAATTTTTAATTTTTAATTTTTAATTTTTAATTTTTAATTTTTAATTTTTAATTTTTAATTTTTAATTTTTAATTTTTAATTTTTAATTTTTAATTTTTAATTTTTAATTTTTAATTTTTAATTTTTAATTTTTAATTTTTAATTTTTCATTTTTCATTTTCATTTTTAATTTTTAATTTTTAATTTTTAATTTTTAATTTTTAATTTTTAATTTTTAATTTTTAATTTTTAATTTTTCATTTTTCATTTTCATTTTTCATTTTTAATTTTTAATTTTTAATTTTTCATTTTTATTTTTAAATTTAATTTTTAATTTTTCATCTTTAATTTTTAATTTTTAAGTTCTAATGTTTCATTTTTAATTTTTAATTTTTCATTTTTAAATTTTAATTTCTACTCTTTAATTTTAAATTTTTAAGTTCTAATATTTTTATTTTAAACTTTTGTTTTTAATTTTCAATTTTCAATTTGTAATTTAATTGTAATTTTTAATTTTTAAAATATAATTTTTAATTTTAAATTTTCAATTTTCAATTTGTAATGTTTAATTTTTAATTGTTAATTTTTAATGTTTAATGTTTATTGTTTAATTTTTAATTTTTAAATTTTAATTTTTTATTATTAATTTTTTGTTTTTAATTTTTAATTTCTAATTTTTAAATTGGAATTTCTACGTTTTAAAATATAATTTTTAATTATTAATTTCTAATTTTTAATTTTTAGTTTTGAATTTTGAGTTTTGAATTTTGAGTTTTGAATTTTTAATTTTTAAATTTTAATTTTTAATTTTTAATTTTTAATTTTTAATTTTTAATTTTAAATTTTAAATTTTAAATTTTAAATTTTAAATTTTAAATTTTAAATTTTAAATTTTTAATTTTTAATTTTTAATTTTTAATTTTTAATTTTTAATTTTTAATTTTTAATTTTTAATTTTTAATTTTTAATTTTTAATTTTTAATTTTTAATTTTTAATTTTTAATTTTTAATTTTTAATTTTTAATTTTTAATTTTTAATTTTTAATTTTTAATTTTTAGTTTTGAATTTTGAGTTTTGAATTTTTAATTTTTAAATTTTAATTTTTAATTTTTAATTTTAAATTTTAAATTTTAAATTTTAAATTTTTAATTTTTAATTTTTAATTTTTAATTTTTAATTTTTAATTTTTAATTTTTAATTTTTAATTTTTAATTTTTAATTTTTAATTTTTAATTTTTAATTTTTAATTTTTAATTTTTAATTTTTAATTTTTTATTATCAATTTGTAATTTTTTATTATCAATTTTTAATTTTTAATTTTTAAATTTTAATTTTTAAATTTTAATTTCTAATCTTTAATTTCAAAGTTTTAATTTTAAATTTTTGATTTTTAATTTTTAAATTTTTATTTCTAATTTTTAATTTCTAATTTTCAATTTGTAATTCTTAATTTTTAATTTTTAATCTTTAATTTTTTATTTTTTATTTTCAATTTTTAATTTATAATATTTTATTTTAAGTTTTAATTTTTAATTTTTACTTTTTAATTTTAATTAAATTAAAAATTAAAATTTAAAAATTAAAGATTAAAGATTAAAAATTAAAAGTTAAATGTTTAAATTTAAAAATTAAATATTAAAAATTAAAAATTAAATATTAAAAATTATAAATTATAAATTTAAAATTTAAAATTAAAAATGAAAAATTAGAAATTAAACTTTAAAATTTAAAAATCAGAAATTAATTAAAAATGGTTGCAAATTTTTAAATTTTATTTGTAACAAGGTTGCAATCTGCCAGACGAAACTGTAGGAGGTGCAGAAGCTCCTCTTTTAACGTATCAGGGCTGGTAGTACAGTGGCTTAAGTGTACCCGAAACTAGTAACCAAACTAAATTCTGCGCACGATCAGCGAGCTTGCATATATTTATGCCAATGCTTTGTGACATGGCGGTTGGATTTTGTAAGTAGAGGTTCTGAAACACTAAAAACAATTGCTCAAGCGATCGAGGAAGATAAAGGCACTAGCAAAAAGAAGGGGAAATGAAGGGTATTGCAGAAAATGAACCTAAAAAGACAGAAAGAGATGGTGAATGTGCTGGTATCGAAAAACCATCAGAGACCCTGCACAGCAGACTATGGTACATAAGCTACCAAGTGACAGAGCAAAGGTTTGGTGAATTCTATTGGTGAATGATGGGCGTTTTAAATAATCGTGTAATCTCGATGCGAATGATCGACGATTTAATCATCAGCGAATGTTCTGTTATTTTCTGGTGGGTTGCGCCGCAGGGAATCACATTATTGACGAAGGACGGTTAAAGCATTCTTCGCTTGATGGAGGATTTACTTTGCCGAGCTCGGGTGAACCATGATCTTCACTAGTGAACTCGTGATGTTTTACAATTTGACGAGATATCGGCACGAGTGGGAACATCTGCAAGAAACACACCATCCATTCCAAAATACCTGCGAAATTACCCCCAAATTTTGCAGTTTATATCCGCAACTGTAAGGGATTGTCCAGCCAATAACATATACAATGAATAATCTAGAGGAGCGTATTCAATGTATCCTACAAACAGAGTCCAAAATCCCCGGTTTGACTTTTGGGTAACCTGCTCAGTAATCTGTTTGGCATTTTAGGCCAGCGAAATGCGCAAAGTACCATGATTAGCTGCAAGGGTTAGCCGATGGAACATTGGAACTCCAGGCTGTACTCCAACAGCAGACAAACGATTTGGACTTCACCACGAACCTAGAGAAAGATATGAGTGACAAGCAATATCACGATCTACACAGCAATTCATACAAAATTATGATGCATGAGGAGTTTGTTGATGGGGTGTTGCAGTTATCTTCAGCAATCTGATTAAGAAAACGAGTTCCAGAGTTTTAACATCATCCTTGTACCCATCCGACATGAAATAACAAATCCAGGCAGTATCACTGCAGTATAGTAGGATTTTGACATTATCTCCGGGGTGTTCATTACGAGGAAGGTCAGATTTGATCCCCACCTACGATTTATATGTGAGCCACATCAAAACTAGCGATGTACATTCCCACCTTTAATCTGTGTCGGGAGATTGAAACCCGCGTGGTATTTGTAGGCTCGACTCACATGGATGCAGAAATTACCACACTAAAACAAATAATCACTGACCTGAGAGGAAAAAAGCACTGAGTTTTAATCATGAGGGTCACTAAGCGATAACGAGGATGATGTTCCTATTCGTGTTAGTGCTTGTAGCCGTGGTTTGCAAGCATCAAATCCGCTAGCGATGCACTTGCATCAGTGTGAGACCCGGGTATTTGAAGATGATTTTCTTCACGAAAAATCTAACAACAATGTCCTGGTGCAAATTTGTTTGTACATGATTAAATCATAATCAAGTTTCATAATCAAGAAATGAATTAATGTCGAATCCTCTTAGTTCTAGCGGCGTGTGCCCATTTAACACATTTCAGTTAGGTTTATTTACAAATTTATTTGAACACATTAAAAGTGTATGTTGGGTGTGCAAAAAAAATGTTTTTTTCTTTGAATTTCAGTCATTTATTCAACTGGAACTATTATCCAGATTGTTTTGCGACATTCTTTGAAGATCCTAAAAAGACCTTTGTCCGAAGACATCGAGAATGATAAAAACAGCTATGAATCTATCCAAATTACCAGTTAAAAGATATACTCAAACTGAATTGGAAGTCGTTCACATCAAATCTATCGTGCCAGATGAAATAGGGATTTAATGAATCAATAACCTTGTCAGAAATTTTGATTTTTTCTACAGAATAGGAATTATTTTTCAAAGAATGAGACCCATTTAGCTAACGAATGCAAATTCACTTTTATTTTTCAGTATTTATTTGACTGTATAATAAAAAATAAAAATAAAATTACAATTGAGATATAAATTAATATTAATTATCTTTTTTTTCGAAATAAATAAAATAAAATTCAAAGTTCATTAACATTTAAGAATTATATTCGTTATCGGTCAACAAAAAATTTGTTACTTTTAATTAAAAACAAAATAAAATTTCTTTTAATAACAAAACATCACGTGATTTTTAATGCCCACAATGTTAAAATTTTGCCAAATTAAAAACAATAAAAAATTATAAAGAATTTGTTTTGAAATAATAACAAACAAAAAAATAAAAAGCGCCACACAAAGTTCATTAAACTTTAAATTTTTGATTTTCATGAAAATTTTATTTTCATACACAATGTAGTTAGTTTCTAACATGTCTGGTTGTTTATCTCAGATTTTTTTTTTCGGGAATACAGTTGAGGTGGTGTTACGTGATAAGACCACCCATTCTAAAAAGAAAGTAATTATTTAACAGTTGATATATAATGGATACAAAACAAACTCGTACATGTGCAGTAATTTACACAGGGAATAACGAGTGTATTTTAATTAATTATGCACGAGTATAATTTATCAACTGCATTGAAAAGGTTTACGAGCGTCACGTACATTTAATAAATCAATTCTAAGTACATTGCAAATATAAAATTTGTAAATGTTTGTACATCTAAAATTGTTTCGGTTATATCTCACGTAATATAGCAAAATTGAGCAATTAGTGCACGCGATTCACTTCACACTTAATTTTAATAAGTGTGCAAAATATACAATATCTATATAATTGTATACAGAAATGATAAAATGTCGATGAACTTTCTTTGAACTTCAAAATTTTCTTGTTTCCTTTTAAAGAAGATAAAATGAAAACCGTGTTTGAGGTAAAACAATCAAAATGTTCTTATTTTGTTTCGAGACATATAATACTTCCACCAGAAAAGTATGAAAAAATCTAATCGGCTTTTGGATGGCACGTGCATATTCTCCGTTAGCGGTGAAATCGATAAAGGTTTGATCATAGACTAAATTAATATTAAAGAGTCGTCTTAATACGAATAAAAAAATATTCCCGAAGACGATGAAGAGACACAAAACTCGTATTAAGACGTCTATTTAATAATAATTTAGTCTATGTTTAAATATTTATAAATTTCAGGTAAAAGCGGCATTAGAGTTTTCTGCGAAAACTATTTTGCATTGTCTAGGTATATAAATGAAAAATTTATATCAAAATCGTCGTCTGTAAGAATTATTCCCAAACGTGAATATTTCAGAAATATGGAAGCCACATTATGGAAAAATTAGACCTTATTATCTTTTTTATGCCGCAATTAATTGCGGGATTAGATCGAACTAAATAAGCCCTAATTGTTCAATCTTGCTATACACACAGTAATATAAACGTATATCGTACAACAATTAACAATGAGGTCGTAGACGAAAGCTCGACATTTTAAGAATACACAAAATGTCGCATTCTGCGTGGACATCATGAACAATTTATCATCACGTGGCAGTGGTGTCATTTGATGCCATTTTGATATATACATGTGAGTTCATAGAACTAGAAATATAGAAATATTTGAGCGATTCAAATGACCGTTGGCATGACGGTTACAGGTCTCAACGCCTATTGATAGAGGTATCAATCAACGAAATCGGAGCACAATTGCAGATTTTCGATTTTTCTGGCTCTGGATTAGTGGGTCATAGTTCAGTTGATTTTCAATATAAATGAATTTTCTGCGAAATGTATAGAAATATTCGAGTGATTCAGATGACCGTTTACATGACGATTACAAGTCTCAACGCCTATTGATAGAGGTATCAATCAACGAAATCGGAGCACAATTACAGATTTTCGATTTTTCTGGCTCTGAATTTGTGGGCCATAGTTCAGTTGATTTTCAATAAAATTGAATTTTCTGCGAAATGTATAGAAACATTCAAGCGATTCAAATGACCGTTGGCATGACGGTTACAGGTCTCAACGCCTATTGATAGAGGTATCAATCAACGAAATCGGAGCATAATTTCAGATTTTCGGTTTTTGTGGCTCTGAATTTGTGGGCTATAGTTCAGTTGATTTTCAATAAAATTGAATTTTCTGCGAAATGTGTAGAAATATTTGAGAGATTCAAATGACCGTTGGCATGACGATTACAGGTCTCAACGCCTATTGATAGAGGTATCAACCAACGAAATCGGAGCACAATTGCAGATTTTCGATTTTTCTGGCTCTGGATTAGTGGGCCATAGTTCAGTTGATTTTGAATATAAATAAATTTTCTGCGAAATGTATAGAAATATTCGAGTGATTCAGATGACCGTTGGCATGACGATTACAGGTCTCAACGCCTATTGATAGAGGTATCAATCAACGAAATCGGAGCACAATTACAGATTTTCGATTTTTCTGGCTCTGAATTTGTGGGCCATAGTTCAGTTGATTTTCAATAAAATTGAATTTTCTGCGAAATGTATAGAAACATTCGAGCGATTCAAATGACCGTTGGCATGACGGTTACAGGTCTCAACGCCTATTGATTGAGGTATCAATCAACGAAATCGGAGCACAATTACAGATTTTCGATTTTTCTGGCTCTGAATTTGTGGGCCATAGTTCAGTTGATTTTCAATAAAATTGAATTTTCTGCGAAATGTATAGAAATATTCGAGTGATTCAGATGACCGTTGGCATGACGATTACAGGTCTCAACGCCTATTGATAGAGGTATCAATCAACGAAATCGGAGCACAATTACAGATTTTCGATTTTTCTGGCTCTGAATTTGTGGGCCAAAGTTCAGTTGATTTCCAATAAAATTGAATTTTCTGCGAAATGTATAGAAACATTCGAGCGATTCAAATGACCGTTGGCATGACGGTTACAGGTCTCAACGCCTATTGATAGAGGTATCAATCAACGAATAAAATTGAATTTTCTGCGAAATGTATAGAAATATTCGAGTGATTCAGATGACCGTTGGCATGACGATTACAGATCTCAACGCCTATTGATAGAGGTATCAATAAACGAAATCGGAGCACAATTACAGATTTTCGATTTTTCTGGCTCTGAATTTGTGGGCTATAGTTCAGTTGATTTTCAATAAAATTGAATTTTCTGCGAAATGTATAGAAACATTCGAGCGATTCAAATGACCGTTGGCATGACGGTTACAGGTCTCAACGCCTATTGATAGAGGTATCAATCAACGAAATCGGAGCACAATTACAGATTTTCGATTTTTCTGGCTCTGAATTTGTGGGCTATAGTACAGTTGATTTTCAATAAAATTGAATTTTCTGCGAAATGTATAGAAATATTCGAGTGATTCAGATGACCGTTGGCATGACGATTACAGATCTCAACGCCTATTGATAGAGGTATCAATCAACGAAATCGGAGCACAATTACAGATTTTCGATTTTTCTGGCTCTGAATTTGTGGGCTATAGTTCAGTTGATTTTCAATAAAATTGAATTTTCTGCGAAATGTATAGAAACATTCGAGCGATTCAAATAACCGATGGCATTACGATTACAGGTCTCAACGCCTATTGATAGAGGTATCAATCAACGAAATCGGAGCACAATTACAGATTTTCGATTTTTCTGGCTCTGAATTTGTGGGCTATAGTTCAGTTGATTTTCAATAAAATTGAATTTTCTGCGAAATGTATAGAAACATTCGAGCGATTCAAATGACCGTTGGCATGACGGTTACAGATCTCAACGCCTATTGATAGAAGTATTAATCAACGAAATCGGAGCACAATTACAGATTTTCGATTTTTCTGGATCTGAATTTGTGGGCTATAGAAATTGAATATTTCAACATAGTGTGCTAATTTTGGGTAGAACTCAATATAACCATAATTTATCAGCATTTGGAAAACGAGTAGGTATACCCACGATTCCACATCAAGTTGTAATCCACCATTAATCATTTGATCGAAAATCACGCTTCCTCGTTGAATTAACGCGGACATCTCAATATTGAATTTTAGTTAAACCACGTTATCCAAGGTCAATTCAAGGTTATTTGAACTATAAATTTTAAGTTATATCCAGCTCGGATTATGAAATAATAGTTCGCTAATCGTAATTTAATCGTAAATTAACAAACTAAAGCGAATAGGGAAGTGTCAAATAAAAGTGTTGTTTACACTATTAAATCATTCAATCAATCCGTTGACTAATTTTTATTTAATAGCGACACGCAAATAAAATCGGCTGAGCTCGCGTCACTGAAGAAACAACCTGCCACCAATAAAGGTCGCTTAACTAATATATTGAAATTTTCTAATGAAAACACCGAGGAATCCTCAATTGACGACTTCCCAACCCGCCTACCCTGAGTCGAATCGTTGTTGTCTGAATTCATAATAATCGAGGACAACTCGTTCAGTCTAGATCCCAATGAAGAATTGGATTACGTTTATAAAGAAAATTAAACAATAGAAGTGTTTGGGCCAGAACTAACTATTGATGTTTCAGATGTATAAGCAGCTCGCCCCTAATTCAGATGTATTCATCCAAGCGCCGCTGTCTTTACTGTAGAAAAAGACATCATACGATGATTCATTTACTGGATAGTATTGAAACCACTGTCATTCAAAACCCACCACCAGTAGAACAGATGACGTCCCTTTGCTCGCAAAACATAAATCGCATTCCATACTGCCTACCGCTTTATTCGACGTAGTAAGTTAGCTTCATTACCGAAGCTTCTGCACAGTAACCCGCTCTATAGAAACGAAATTCAAGATCTTGGTTGTCGGTTTCGGAGATTCTATAGAGCTGATTGGAGCAAGGGTTCAATTAAGTACACCATTTGACCAAAGCATCATCCAGAATTGTCAAAACAAGCATTTATCTTATCTTAAACAACGACAAGTTATAACCGGAGCAAACCATCAAGGATATCCCACAAACTTTTTGTCCCGAACTCTAGCTAGCTAGTCAATACTGCTACAAATCGGCTTTATAGATATTTTAATTCGGGCTAATTATTTCTTCAGCTTGCTGGAATCAGATCAAACAACTATATATTAGATTGGGCTGGAATTTGATTCGATCACACACTCCGAAATGAAAATGTCTCCAGAAGAAACTTTTTGTGAAATCCATTGAATGACGATTTATCGTTAGGTTACTATTTAAAAAACCAACTCAAAATTTGAGAAACTCAATGAATACTGTTATTCAACGGAAGCATGGAACGTAGATTTGTTCGTGAGCCAGACTTTCAAAGACTCTTTTAGGATTTTACGTTAGAATATCAAAAACTCAACCATTTGGTGAAAATTTCTCCAACAGAAATCAATAATACCGTATATTACCTATCGCACCGCGGCTTCCATAAATGTTCCAGCTCCAACACAAAATTAAATGTTGTTTGTGACGGGATGGTAAAGCCACCTTCTGGGAATTCTCTGAACAAGTACTTAGCAATTGGTCCAACAGTCTAATCAGCGGTAGTTACCGCTGAGGTGGGAAAAATATATCGGCAGATAAATATCGTCAACCAAGATACCATCTTCGAAAAGATAGTTTGGCTTACCTATCAATCTAGCCACAAGAGCTCTAAAACAATAGCCGGTAATAGCCAAGTATTATCCCCAATTGCAACGCAGGCCATTAACCATGATAACTACGTTGACGATTTAATAACTGTCGCTGACACTGAATGTGAACTCAAAAAATTAAAAAATTCCATAAGTAAATTATTGTCTCAACACGGCTTTAATTTTCACAAATGGATGTCCAATTCTACCGTTATTTTAGACAATCTGAAGGACGAAGCAAACAAAAGCATCAAGATTATTATTATTATTATTATTAGTTGAGGGCCATGTGGGCGTTCAAGCCACCCCGCACTGCGACCTAAAAGATCTTTTGTGCATGGACCCTACTTAATGAGCCGTCCAGTCAATATTCAGGCTCTTAATGAACCTGACAATACTGCCGGCCGGTATATGGTGCATACCATCCGGGCTCATTACTCTCCCTCCTAGATGTTGTAACCTTTTGCAGAAAATGGCTGGGCAATGGCACAGAACATGTTCCGCTGATTCCGCTTCCATGTCACAGAAGCGACATCTATCCGTCGGACTTAGGCCCATTTTCTTAAGGTGATACCTTAAGGGGATGTGACCTGTGAGGAAGCCGGTAAGCAGCCTCAACTCAGGTTTCCTAAGTACGAGACATTCCTTGGCCCTGGCCGACGAAGGTGAAATAAATTCCTTCGTCTGTCGCAAACCTGGAATTCCGCGCCAGTAAGAGGACTTTTGCACATCCTCCCAGCGTTTGACTGCTGCCCTAAGGTGCCCCTTAGAGACGCCGCAGAAGGGCTCTGGTCCAATTAATGGAAAGGCAGATCCCTCGCGGGCGAGGACATCAGCTGCCTCGTTTCCCACAATTCCAGTGTGCCCTGGCACCCAAACAAGTGTTACCTTATTTGAGCTTGCCAGCGATTTAATAACCTTCAGACAATCCCATACCAGCCTTGACTCAATGGTAAAAGACCTAAGAGCCTTTAAGGCCGATTGGCTGTCTGATACGATATAAACCTTTGCGTCGTTTAGGCCTTTAGAAATGCCTATCCTAGCACAAAGTTCTATAGCATGCACTTCTGCTTGAAAGACGGTTGCATTGGTACCCAAGGACTTCGAGAGTGATACTCCACTCCCATATATTCCTACCCCCGCCCCATCTTCCGTTTTTGATCCATCTGTATACCACACCAATGACCCTCGCTCAAAGGATGGTCCCCCTGTACTCCACTCCTCCCGGTCAGGTAATCTAACACAAAAGGGTTTGTGGAAATCCAGTTTGGCTGGCATACAGTCGGAAGGCATTCCTATAGTGGGATCTGTCTGAAACTCCTTAAGGATCTCCAGATGGCCCACCATATTGCCTGGTTTGATGTTACCCTCCGCCTGCATCTTAAGAGCCATATTAACAGCATCCTTTTTTACATGCAGATGCAATGGAGTTAGTCCTAGGAGTGTCTCCATTGCTGCGGTCGGACATGTTTTCATTGAGCCCGTAACCCCAATGCAGGCCATACGCTGAACCTTATTCAATAAAGTTTGCGCTGTCCTTTGTTGAGTTTTAGGCCACCACACTAACGATGCGTAAGTGATCATAGGCCTAATAATTGTTAGAAATGACCAGTAGATCATTTTTGGTTGTAGTCCCCAAGTACGTCCATAGAGTCTCTGACAGGCCCAAAAAGCCTTAGTGGCTCTATTATGAATTTTTTGTATATGTTGTTCCCAGTTCAGTTTATTATCCAGGATAACCCCTAGATATTTAACCTCTTTGGAAAAGGCAACAATAGTACCGTTTAACGAGGGAGCTACAAGCGAGAGCTTTCTCCTCCTCGTAAAAGGGACAATGACAGTTTTGTTTGGATTGACACTAAGTCCTTCCTTGTTACACCACTGCCATATCAAGTTGAGTGCATTTTGCATGAGATCAGAGATGATATCATCAAACCTGCCTCTAATCACGATAGCCACGTCATCCGCATAGCCCTGGACATCAAACCCATGGCTATTCAGGAGGACCAGCAGTCTATCAATAACCAATGACCATAAAAGAGGAGACAGTACACCTCCTTGGGGACAGCCCTTTACGGCCCTGATGGTTACTGACTCGCCACCTAGTGTGGCTGTAATATCGCGATATTTCAGCATGGAGCGGATCCACCTAGTTGTAGACGGCGGAACCCCCTTCTCCATAGCTGCCCTCTCTATTGAACCATAGGAGGTATTGTCAAATGCCCCCTCAATGTCCACAAAGGCACACAGGGCAATTTCCTTAAAAGCCACCGCTCTTTCAATCTTCGTGACTAGACCACTAAGAGCCATCACAGTGGATTTGCCAGCTTGATAAGCAAACTGGTTCCGATGCAGTGGGTTATTTACAAGGATTTCATTTCTTATTTGATTATCCAGGATTTTTTCCATCGTCTTCAATAGAAACGATGTTAGGCTAATTGGCCGATAAGCCTTGGGCTGGGTGTCCAGACGACCCCCTCCCTTTGGTATAAAGACCACATTTACTTTCCTCCATAGTTTCGGAATATAGTTAAAAGCATAACTTGCCCGAAACAACTGGACCAAGCTGGGGAGTATTTCCTCAATACCTCTTTGAAGTAAAGCCGGAAAGATACCATCCCCTCCAGCAGATTTGAACGGTTTGAAAGAGCCAATAGCCCATCTCACCTTGCTGGGTGTGAACATTTTTCCAGAGAGGCTCCAGATCCTACTGTGGGGTGAATAGTCTACCTCACTTGAAGGGTCATGCGGGTCCTCCTGGGTACCTACCACTATTGAGTCCGGAAAGTGGGTACCTAATAGTAACTCCAGGGTTTCCTTCCGGTTTTCAGTGAACATCCCGTTTTGCTTCTGAAGAAGCCCCAAACCATTTGAGTGATCTCTAGCAAGGACTTTCTGGAGACGAGCTGCAGAGGGTAATTCAATAATTCCCTCACAGAAGTTTCTCCAGGTAGCCCTTTTGGATCTTCTTAATTCCAGATTGTATTCCGTTAAGGCCATCCTATACTCGCCCCATTCCCCGGTGCGTTTAGCCTTATTGAACAACCTTCTAGATTTTTTCCTCAGCTTACTCAGCGCCCCGTTCCACCAAGGGACCAACTTAATGGACTCTCTTCGCTTAACTGGGCAGCTGTTTTCGTAAGCCGAGTGTATAGAATTATGCAGCTGGTTTGAACAGAATTCCAAGCCCTCTGGAGACTCTATGTTCCCCATTACCGAGGGCATTTCTGATTCGAGTGAGACTCTATAAGAGTCCCAATCGGTCAGTTTTGGAATTCTTATCTCCTGCCGCTGCATGGCCTCGGCCGCCAAATCGAATCTGATGTGCAAGTGATCCGATAAGGAGGCCTCTTCAGACACATGCCAATTTTTAACAAAATGACTAAAATGCGGACTAGCGAGGGTCAAATCTAGGACCTCCTGCCGAATCGCATTTATGAAAGTAGGTTTCCTTCCCCTATTGACAATATCTACATTATTAGTAATTATATACTCAAAAAGGTACTCACCCCTATTATTGATGTTTGTGCTGCCCCACACCGTGTGGTGCGCATTTGCATCGCATCCTATTAGGTAAGCCAGCCCATTGCGCTGGCAATGAGCTATGAGCCGCCTAACTTCAAGAGGAGGTATCGTTTCCGAGTCTCCAGGAAAGTAGGCGGAGGCCATTATAGCCTCCTGTTTCCCTCTTTCACCCAGAACCTCCACCATTACCGCCACTAAGTCCCTGGAGATGAACTCTGAAATGGGAATAAAATTAATTTGCGAGCTGGCCAAAATGGCCGCCCTTGGACTCTCAGTTCCATTACAATAAATCAACTTACCCATTTGTTTTGGTATACCTTTAATTTGGTTACCTATTACCCATGGCTCCTGTATTAGAGCCATGCCAATTTTCTGGCAGATAAACCTACGACAAAGGACGTCCGAAGACGCCTTTGCATGATGCAGGTTTATCTGTAGGCAGGCTAAGTGTGCCATCACTGCAGCGACGTCTGCTGAAGGCCTGCATTAGCCTCCTTGCTCGCACCGCCATTGCCAGATGGCGAATCCATGTCCTCCATCTTGCTGCTGCTGTCCACAGCTGACTGAGAGCCACCAGGCTTCACCAGTGGCTTGCGCGGGGTGACCCCTCGCGGGGCCATTCCCCGTACAACCGCTGACGCCTTCCTCTCCCTTTCCCTCCTTCTCCTCGCCTGTCTCCTGGAAAGGGCCGCCACACCAGTGGTTTTAACCACAGGTGTGGCCCCGATAGCCGCCACAGGTGCGGCCTCGATCGCCTTCACAGGTGCAGCCACGATGTCCTCCACAGGCTTGACCACTTGGGGCCCGCCCCTGGAACCTAGCTTTCCACCACCCTGGCCCCCCTTGGGGTGCAGTTGGACAATCCCAAACTTAAAATTGATTTTGAAGTCAATTTGTTTGAGCTTCTCAACCGATGAGTGGCAGAAGAGATGAGAAGCATCAAGATATATATTGAAGAGAACAGTCAAGGTGATTTAAATTCAATAAACGTCCTTGAGCTTATTAGCGGAAGTCTTATTTACAAAAACAATCGTTCGATTCTTTTCTGAAACCAGGCCCTTTTCGATCCATTGGGGTGGTTAGCTCCCGTCATCGTACAAATTAAAATGTTCATCCAGAAATTATGGCCCATTAATTTAGATTGGAATTAACCACTTCCAAAAGAGATTTCCAATCGGTGGCAGAAAATTTGTTACTGACCTGGAAATCATCGATTCCTGCAGATTCACTGAAACAACCAAAGTCAAAACCATTCACATGCACGGATTCGCTGACGCTATAGTCAAGGCGCGTTTGCTGCTGCAGTTTTTCTAAAAATAGAAATATCATCAAGAAAAATATTCATAAAATTAATTGTGGCTAAAACAAAAATAGCCCCCATCAAACAAGTTTCACTACCATAACATAAACTTTGCGCTGTCTACTGCAACTGCGGTTCATCCAAAAGGGAACTAAATTAGAAATTTCAGAAGCATATATGCTTGGCCAGACTCCCGAATAGTTTTAGATTGGTTCGCTAACCATCCTAGACGGTGGAGTACATTTATGGGAAACAGCCAAAGCATTATCACTGATGATTTAAAATAATATAAACTGTGATGGTGCGAGCTTAGTTGACTCCGTCAATCTTTTATATCCTGGTCTCCGCACAACAAAGCGACTATGGTTCAGTTCAACAAATTTAAAATAATATACATATTCACCTTTGCAAGAATGACTATCAACCCACGGCTCGATGAATTAATATGATGAATTTCAAAATACTCATCGTTAACGAAGTTGCAAAGGGGATACTATATATTACGTTTCCTCGCGAACTCAAGGATTAAAAGGGAATCGATAATGGGTAAACTGACATAAATATCGATGTCATGCGACTTCGTCTCACATCCTGATTGGTCACCCTGTACAGAGATTCCCGAACTCCACCTTACTCACCTTAAACCATCATATCTAACCAGATGATAAATGGTGCAATCACTGGCACAACACGTTTGGAAACGATGGAACTTTGTATACCATCATTACAACCAAAAGCCAAATGGAGAAATTCTCAAACGCAAATCAAGATTGGTCACATAATAGTAATTAAAGAGGATAACGTAACTGTAAATCAGTGGCCACTATAAAAAATCACAAAAGTATGTCCTGGGTCTGATGGTATTACCGTTATAACCAAATCTGGAGAAATAAAACGGCCTACAAACAAGCTGGTCGTAATTCACATAACAAAATGAGCCAATATTTCTGTGGCAATATGACATAAGGGAATAACTCGAGTTATACCCTTTTACGTATTATATCAAATTCGAAATCTCCATATTCGAATTCATATCATACCAATTTTGGGGCTACTTCAAAAATTAACTTACCGCTTATCTTTTTTACTCATTTTCTCATGCGGTAAGTTAAATTTTGAAGTAAAGGTAAATTTTTTTTAATTAATTATTTTAAAGGAATCATATCGCACAAATAAACATTTTGGGCAACAAAAATAATTAACTGGCAACAAATTTATAAATAAATAAATTAAAAATTAAAAAATTGAAATTAGTTTTAAAATATTCTGGAAAATGGAGATCCCTAATTTAACTTAGAATTATAGAGGCTAACGGCTTCGATAACTCTCACGGGCACGCGGGAGGTCGCTTCGCTCCCCCCGCTTAGCCCTCCGAGGTGCTTTAGATTTGAACTTCGAGGGACGTAGGAGCCGGGATAAGCAAACATGTCGCACTGCGTGCCGCACTTAGGAGCGGATTATATAGAATCTATTAATAATACTGCAACATTTTATATCGATCCCACTCAAATATTAAATAATTTGTATCGATTAAATTTAATTTTTTGTCAAGAATTTTTTTTTTTTTTTACTACTAAAAATTATTTTTTTCTGTTCCAAAATATTATATTTGTCGCCAATTTATTATTTTTGATGCTAATGTTTGTTGCCAAAATTTTTTTCTTGTATGCCCGTTTAAATTGTCCCAATTAAAATGAATAACACTAGGCCCGATTGTATGAACGCGGATAGAAGATTAATCGGTGGATTAATCGTCGCTTGGATTGTATGAACGACGATAAATACGAAAATTAATCCAAGGATTCTTTTCTATCCACTGTTTTTATCTTCTCTTTTTGTTGTCTAAAACAGTGGATAGAAAATGTTGTTTATTTTTTTTGACATAATTTTAATTTTATTTGTTTGGTTCGGCGCGGCGGAACATTTTGATTGTTGTTGCGTTTATTGAAAAAAAAAAAATCGGAATGGAATCGAAAAGACGTAAAATTTCAAATGCCCAACTCGAATTTTTTTTTCTATTGTAGAAAAACATAAAAAAATACTTTCGTGTACAATAAGTACACACATAAGAATGTAAATAAACAATAAATTAAATTTGAAACATCAAAAAAGTGTTGACACTCCAAAATAAACTGCAATAAAAACTGCAATAAACAGAGGATGGAATTTTTTTTATCCGTGTTTATACAATCGACGAAAAAAAAAATCGTCGGTTGAAGATTAATCTGTATCGCCGGATTTTTTTTAATCTATCCGTGTTCATACAATCGGGCCTAAATATGGCACGATAAACTGATACGTTTCAAAATCGTCTTTTTCTGCGCAGCTCCGTATGACGTGATAAAAAAACAAAACAAAATAAAGGAATTTGTACAAAAACAAAAACTAAAAAACAAATTAAATAAAAGAGAACAAAGTTACACGTAAACAATTGTTTTCAAAATTCTTTTTGTTTTTTGCTTTTATTTTTTTTATTCATTTTAAACATTTTCAATGTTTCTTTCTTTAGTAAGTTAATTTTTGAAGTAGCCCCCCAATTTTTATTATATTTCAGCAACTACAAACAACCGTAATAATCATTTAAAAAAGTCGGAATTCAAAAACCTCATACGATTTTGAACGACTCTTAATTTTAAAAACGTTTTCCTGAAAAATGAGAATTTTAGAGTTATTACATTATGTCATGTTGCCCCAGATTTTTAGTCAGTCACATTCGGGCAAAAATGAAATTATCATCCACGAATAGTAATTGCATCAAAATATTGAACAAGATGGCTCAAGAGCGGCGCGGCGGTATTTTGCAGCCATTTCTCTTAAGGGGGTATTCATACATTTTGAGCGTGAAAACAATGCAAACTAAATGAGTTATAAGCTGGTAAATTAGGGGCTCAAAAAATGGGTAAGCTGGTTGACACGATTGTAACCCTTCTAGTCATCTGAAACAGAATTTAAGAAAAGATTCTTATTAGTAAGAATGTCGTTATAGCCCCTACCAAAGAAAAAATGGAGTTTTTTCGCAAAATAGTGGCTGTCTAAAAAAACGCATTTTTCAACTCTTTTTTTCATAATTTTTTTATTTTTAAAATAGCAAAACAAATAATTTTGATACACAAGTGGTAGGGACGATAGAGCATAACAATACATTGAAGGTTGGTATAAAATTTGAAGTAAATCGGTTATTGAAATTGGTTGTTATCCCATATGGTTCTGCACGCAATGGCACAAGGGCCCATGGGACAAACGCAGCCTATGTGACAAAAATGACTAGGCAACCTATATGAAACATTCACTAGGCAGTCCATGTGGAAAATTTACAAAGCTGTCCTTGAGAAAAATTCATTTTGCAGCTTTATGAAATACTCACTAAGCAGCAAGATTCAAGCTAATATGCAAGATTCACTCGGCAGCTGTTGCGAAAAATGTGTTCGACCTCTTACAAGATTGATTTAGCAACTTATGTGAAAAAGTCGCTATGCAGCCTAATTGACAAATTCACTAGGAAGGTCATATTAAAAGCTCATAATTCAGGCGATGTGAAATATTCTCTAAGTAACCTATGTGAAAAAAATCAATTAGCATCCCAATTTAAAAATTAATAAGGTAGCCCATGTGGAACATTCACTATGTAGTCCATGTACAAATTAAATAAACAGTCCTTGAGAAAAAGTTATTTGGCAGCCTATCTATATGTAAAAAGGAAGCACATGTGAAAAGTTCATTCGGCAGCCAAAGACTTAAATTCGTTAAACAACACTAATAAATAACTAAGCAGCCTTCGCAAAAAAATTACTAGGTAAGCCCATCTGAGCCCAGCCTATAAGAAACATTTTCTAGATCACCCATGCGAAAAATTCACTTAGCCTAAGGCAAAACTTCATTAGGCAATTCATTTAAAAAAGTCGCTACACAGCCTATGCCTTTTTATTTTTCTCATATTTCCTTTGCCCAAGGGAGCATTTTGCTGTAATTAATTCATACTTGCTATTTCCTTTGTATTTTTGAAATTTAAGCATTTCAGATCATTTTAGATCAACGTCTTTATGATAATGTAACTGGATTCTTTGGCTCTTCCAATATGATTTACTCGTTCTGTACAACACTCACAATCATCTTTTACATTTTATACATTATGGCTATCATTATGTTCCGGATTAACAAATTATATGTTTAAATCACGAAGTTCGTTTGGATACTTCTCATATGAACAGGTAAAATCTTGGTTTTGTTTTATGAAATTTTCATGTAATGTTGGGTAAAGGATGACATAGGTCACGCGGTGCATGTTCTTTAATATAATGCGAAATATTTGGATTAAATCCTAGTATATGTTGTTTGACAGGTATATCATAGATTTTATTATGGGGTAGTTTGGTGCATCTACATAGAATTCTCTGGGCTACAGCCGAGTAACAATAATTATTTAAAACACTTTGCAGAGGCTTATCATTTGATGCAATAAAATCTAAGGTGCTGAAATAGAATCGTTTGCAAATTGTATGTGTTGTATAATTTTCATCTTCAAAGTGTTAAAAAAGATTATTGTCTGCGATACTCGAAAACGTTAGATTCCCTCACCATTATTTGCTTTACTAGTTGAGAAGACGTGTGATGTAACTTAAGGGAGAACATCACTGTGAGATTTTCAAAAAATCGATTTTTTTTTTTGCCTTTAAAAAATCCTTTAGACCCTCAAAAATATGATACAAATTCGTTTATAGCTAAAAAAATTTTTTTTAAAAGGTTTTCAAGCATTTTTCTGAGAGCTCTTATTGGAGAAGTTATTGATACCAAAAACTTTAAACGCGTTTTTCTCGAAACCGTGTTTTGGAAATCTGCACGCAGCAGAACTCAATCAATTTTTGTTCAATCGACTTGAAAATTTAACTGCAGCTTCTTAAATAGATTTAACATCGAAGTACATGAGATTTTTTTGATTCATTAAAAATTAAAAAAGATATACAACTTTTTATACGAAAATTATAGTCGAAAAATGAATCTATTTCTACAAACTTGTCTCAATTTTTTATTTTTTCGAATTTTTTAATTTCCTCATGTACTTCGATGCTAAAACTAATATATTTCATGAAAATATTTTATTTTTTGTTCCAGGAACAAATTTAAGACACTTCTACTGCGTGCAGCGGAGCGACTCTAGGCAAAATCACTTATACTAAAGCTACTCTAGCGCCGCCATTTTGTATTTTTTTTTACATAAAATTTTTTTTTTGTTTACTTAAATATATGCCAAATATAGCCTAAAAGTTTTTTTTTCTTTAAACCCAACCCATTTCTCAAAAAATAATATCAAACTAAGCACTTGAAAATGGTAGGTCACAGTGGTGTTCTCCCTTAAAGGATTTTCAATCCGAGCTATTTAAAATTCAGTATAACTCATTTAACTCCTTACCCCTCCTTAACTCCTTAATCATCGGGAATTGGGCTACGGTTCTAAATCTTTCTTCGATTGGCACGTATTTAAGACACCAGCATTACCATCTATTGTTTCTGCATATTATTCGAGTCCACTTTATTATGTTTCAAAGTAGACGTTCCCTGATTTGTTTTCAATTCACTTAAATCATCCACGCCAATATTTGTAAAATGTTCAACCATATCGTTAATTGTCACTTCCGCAGTATTTACTTACATATTATTCTCTCAAAAAGTCTAATTTCCCAAGGTTTCCCGGTTTTAGGAAGCATAGGAAGTTTGGGAATTCTCAAACGGAATCCTGGTATCTCATTTTTCGTATTAAAAGTGTTCCGGTTTTCGTTTTTATGGCGCATTCTCTGTTAAATCGTCCACCCTCCCTGCACATTTCATTTTTTGAGATAAATAAACTTTTTGGGCTTAAAATTTTGCTTAGAATGTCTACTTTTTAATGCGTAGAACGTAATTTTAACTCTGTTAATTTACTCAAAAGTGTTTTTGATGTCATAGATTACACATTTTTTATTAATTTTTTTACAATTTCAAGATGGCGGATCCAAGATGGCCGCCAAAATTGGTAAATTTTTCGACGTTCATAAAGTTCGTTAGAAGAATGTTCTAGATTGTTTTCCGGGTTACTGATTATGAATTTGAGGCCAGAATTTTAATATTCAAGATGGCGGACACAGGATGTCGGTCGAATATGACCGAAAAAAGACAAAATTTTCTATATTCATAAAAATTAATAAAAACTCGGTGTAGGAGGTTTTCGGGGTCGGTGATCATTAATTTAGGTTCAGAATTTGAAAATTCAAGACGGTCCAAGATGGCCACCATAAATATCAATTTTTCAACGGTTATTAAAATCGATAAAAATATGGTACAGGGAGTTTTCGGGGTCGCTGATCACGAATCTATGAGGTCAACATTTAAACATTCTCTCAAAAAAGTACCATATTCTAGATAAAAAACTGTTATATTTAGATATTTTTCAAAAAATATCTAAAAATAACACTTTTTGTCGAAAATCTGCTTTTTTTTTAGAGAATTTTTTAATTTTTACCTCAGATTCGTGATCAGCGACCACGAAAACCCCCTAGATCATGTTTTTATCGATTTTAATAAAATTGAAAAATTGACCTTTTATGGAGGCTATCTTGGGTCCGCCGTATCACCGACTTCGAAGACCTCCTACACCGAGTTTTTATTGATTTTTATTAATATCGAAAAATTCGTCTTTTTTCGGCTATATTCAACCAACATCCTGTGTCCGCCATATTGAATATTAAAATTCGGGCCTCAAATTCGTTATTAGCGACTCCGAAAACCTTCTAGGACATGCTTCTAACGATATTTATGAACGGCGGTAAATTTGGCGATTGTGGCGGCCATCTTGGATCCGCCATCTTGAAATTGTAAAAAAATAATAAAAAATGTGTAATCTATGACATCAAAAATACTTTTGAGTAAATTAACAGAGTTAAAATTACGTTTTTATATCAATTTATTAAAAATTAAAGATTTCCTTAACAGATATGGTCCGCCATATTGAAAATTCAAGGACGCCATAAAAACGCCATACGGCATTAAAAAGTAGACATTCTAAGCAAAATTTTAAGCGCAAAAAAGTTTATTTATCTCAAAAAATTAAATGTGCAGTGAGGGTGGCCGATTTAACAGAGAATGCCCCATATGTAAACGTGTAAAGAAACAACTAGCTTCCTTCCTAACTGGCCTTATTTCAGAACTTCATATAAAAATCATTTTAGAACCCCATTTCATCATAATCGGTCAAGGAACGGCCAAGTTCTTTCTAATTGGCCTCGTACCAGAACTTCATCTAAAACTCATTTTTGAACCCTATTTCCTTCATGCCTCGTGAATTTGATCATACAATCGGTAAATAAATCACCAAGTTAGTTCATAATTAGCCATTTTCAAGAACTTTGAGTAAAAATCATACAGAATTCCGTTTCCAGTAGTGCATACTGAATTTTAACGAAAAATGTTAAGAATCCTTCAAGTTCGTTCCTAATTGGCCATATTACAGAACTTCATCTAAAACTCATTTTAGAATCTAATTTCCATCATGCATCCTGAATTTCATCATAATCGGTTAATAAATAACCAAGTTCATTCCTAATCGGCCTAAACTTGACTTGAAAACGCTATTAATGGATAAATATTTATGGATATTTAAACTTTGTATATTCGGACCTAACGGACAATCGAAAATCAGAGACATGCCAATCCCCAATTAGGCTCTTAAACCGTACTATATTATTCCTATGCCGCATTATATAGTTAAACGAGTACATAAAAAAGACGAAACCCGATGTCATATGTTTGAGACAAAAACACTTAGCGAAAAGCGCACATCTCATACATCAGAAAAAGTTACCCTTGTAAAGTATTTATGTTTAGCTGTATGATCGCTTATGTTCAGTTTAATTAGGTTTGTGGATGTCATACGGAAATTAGGCATTTATTGATGCACGGCTACTGAGCTTAGTATAGGTTATCATTACATCGTATTTGGTTAGATTTATATCGTTTTATTCTTAGTAATTTTAAGTCATATCCTAATGGATTTGCCGCTTTGTTTCAAAGTCTGTTATTGCTCCGAACTATCCAAAGCTGTAAAAAACCAAAAAAATCGATTTTTTGAACATATCGCTATTTGGTTAAGCACGGCAGTATGCGGGTCGTTGATTATTGAGTTTTGTATAATAATTACTTTTGAGTTATTATCGTTAGTACTGAAAGATGGGATTGAATTGGTATACACGTAGATGGAACAACAGGGTAAATATCTAAACTGTTAGCTGATGTTGCTGATTTAGATTATAATCTGGTTGGTATTTGTTTCAGAGAGTTGGAAAATTTGCATTCTTATAGGATTTACCAAATGAAATGTGCACCTGCCAACGTATCAAACGAAATTAGAGATTACATAAAGTCTTAAGTCAAATCAAGGGTTTATGATCAAATGATATTATAAACTGCACTTAAAAGAAATCGCAAATGACAGCAAGAAGTCCTTGTTCGATGATAG
The DNA here is from genome assembly GCA_963556165.1 of Tipula helvola. Classification (NCBI taxonomy): domain Eukaryota; kingdom Metazoa; phylum Arthropoda; class Insecta; order Diptera; family Tipulidae; genus Tipula; species Tipula helvola. Next base: position 106,298,257 of record OY744481.1, read on the forward strand.
CTTAGTTTTTGGTTCATTTAATTTTATAAAGACCTATTCACAGAAACCTTACCATTCACATGAAATATTTTTGTTTCAAAGTACTGTGAGATATTCTGCAATATCTAAAAAGTTATTGATGTAATGCCCAACAATTGAATAGTCCTATAGAAACAATTTTATATCTTTCGCTATTTTTAGTTTTATGTAAGTTTGGTCTTAGGAAATATTCCAATAAATAAGTTGCAAAATATCTGTTTGGGTGGGATGTATCGCTAAATCGGCCAACAAAAATAGTTTTTTAGGTCTACATATAATCACCGGTCTCGTTCTGCTTCACCACCTTGTTTAGAAATTTATCTGATTACGTTTTTCTATTTCCTCTGATGTTGCTAAAACTCAGTTGCTTCCTTAGATAACATGAAACAAATTTATTTAAGTTACTACCCTTATTATTACCATTTTAGTGTCCACAATCATGTTTTGTTGAAAAATTGTAATATCCGCCGCCCATCCGAATCTAAATCATCAGCGACCCAAATTTTAATAAAAACTGCAAAATTTTAAAGACATGTGCGGTCGCTGCCGGCGCTAACTATTAACACAGTTTATCTGACATTGAAATATTAACTTGTGATTATTAACAGTGATAAATTTAAGTTTTAGTGGAAAACCTGAAAAATGTTTTGCTGTACAAGCTAATGCCAATTTACAAATTTAATTGTTTATATTTAACTACTATAGTTCATCATTACTTGAAGTATTATCAGCAGCAATTAATAATTAATTATAGCTTATTTCAACAACTTATTTAATTTTTAATCAATCTAGAAATAGAATAAATTTGATGTAAGGCTAGAATCACGTATAGCATTCTATATGGCGGACAAGTTAGATAACTTTATTATTATACAAAATAACAAGTAAACAAAATGCTCAATCAAATGTATGACGATAATAAGCTAAGCGCGTACACGAGCTACATATCGTGACGATGGTGCTAGAAAATGTTAGCCATACACAATTCATAAACAGATTTATTGGTTTTATTTTATGTAATAAATAATCGAATCAACTTTGAACTTGAGTTGTATTGAAATATGGGCATGCTTCGTATATAGAAATTTCGTAATATAAACAAGTCTATACATAATATGTATATCTACCTACGTTCATCACAATTTTTTTAGGTCACAATATAAATTCTGTATTTTTCTAGCTTATAGCTGCATACAGATTTAATATATGGATTTCTTATCCACAATATCCAAAATAATATGATATTATTGCAAAATTATTTGTCTGGATAACAAACAAACAAAAAAAAAAGTCGAAATCTCGCCTAGACAGCCATGTATTCTCTCATAAAATATATCGTCTATACGAGTTGTTTTATTGGCGCAATGCCATCAAATTGTCTTCTTCTCTTGCACGCTATCCATCTTGCGTTATAAACAAACATACACTTAAAAATCAACAAATAAATTTAAAAAAAACGTAAAACTTTAAAATTAAAAATATTTTTATTTATTTACTTTTCTATGTGTGTTTATTATCGTATACACAATTATTTTAAATAAATAAATAATAAATTATAATTTGAAGTAAATAAATGACAAAAAAAAATAAAAAATTATGGGTTTGCGATTTTTTTTGTTTAATTAAAGAAAATAATGATTGGTGTTGCTTGTCACGTCCATCGGGTACACTTATATGTTGAACTCATAACTACATGTTTTGCAGCACTTGCCTGAGCGCAGCTGTATAAAATGTTTAGAAGCTGTTGAGAAGTAATTAGCCATTTTTGTAATAAATAATTTATCATAGTTTTTTTTTTTTTGTGGCAGTCGGATTAGGCCTGAGACCGAATTAGGTACAAGGCTAATTAATTAATTTGCCATATGGGTTTCTCTGTTTTGAAACCTTTTCCTCTGACCCGTAAAAATTCTACTAGTCATTTGCTCTGAACAATTCTCTACTTCAAGGATATTCGGTATTAGATTTGAATAGCTCATGAAGTTAGCAAAATTTATTGGTTGATTTTTTGAAAATAACATCACTTTTTAGCTTTACACTTAGTCTTACCCCTCTAATGCATAACTCCGTCTAACTTTACGTTATCTTGAATTGTGTAACTTTACGTTAGCATGAATATTTTTTTCTTTAGTTCTTACATGAGTTATCCTCTTTTAAAGTACTCTCATCATAACGGTTTGGTTTTTGTTGTTGTAATGTGCACATTTGTTCAACAACTACGAGTTGAAGTCAAAATTTTGATAGAAAATGATTTAAAATGCATGCATTAGAGGGTTAAATATAACCTATCAGCATCTTAATATTCGATAACAATGTATCAAAGTCTCATTTACTTTAGTTATTCTGTGTATACACATGGATGCTATGTAGCAGATAATTATTGCTTCGAATGCACCAAGAAAACGCAGGTAGAAGCTAAAGGAATGAATACCCACAACTTATTCATGAACTAACCAGTGTCGTACACATCCAACAAACGGAAAGAGAACTTCTCGCACCAGCCATGTTCTCCACTAAGTTTGCTTATAGGATGACCTTTTAAATTGTAATTCAATGCAAAAGTGATTAATTGCAATATTTTTTACTAAATGTATCTAGAAAACTTACACAGTTGAAAATCTTGCGACGATTTTCAACGCAAGCTTTGCATCGAGGCGTATGCGATTTTACCTTATATCTTATTCTGATGATCATATCTTATTCTCATTTCATACAATTACTACCTTATGTAAATATGTAATACGCTTGCGCAATTATCGCAATTTTGTTATAAGATAGGAATTCAGAATAATTTTGGTTCCGATTACTACAATATATTTCTGTAAAAAATCCTTTGTGTGTTAACTCTTGTTATAGTAACAGTTTTCGTATTTATGAACCTCACTAAAACATTTGTTATACCGGGTGTTTCTTTTAAACTGAGCCGATCAAATATCTCGAAAAATAGCCACTCTACGGAAAAAATGTCCATAATCAAAATTTAATCATACCGCGGGGGAAATACATTAGTGCAAAAAAATAGTCCCCCACCCCCCGCTTTGTAAGTGGGGCGGGGGTAACTTTTAAACTAAGATAGGAAGCCATATTTTTTATTACAAATATTTTGTTCGGTTCATGATAGATGGCGTTGTAATCGACGAAATTCAATTTTTTCAATTTCTTCTTCTTAGAACACACGCATTCGATTCTGCAATACGTTTGAAATAAAAAACATCACGTTTTCATTGGAAATACTCGAAATTCGTTTAACATTTAACGTTTGTGTTACTTCTTATCTTCATGTTTTTCGTAATTGCAAAATAAACGATAAAATACTTTAGAATAGACCGTTTAACTGTGCCAGAGAAAATTGAAATGGTTCTGGTTTATGGAGAAGCTGGCAGAAATCTTGAAAATGCTGTTGCTATTTACGCTCAACGTTTTCCGGATAGGATTTGTTCACGTGCTTCATTTGGCCGTACTATCAAACAATTTATTGCTGATGGAAATGTTCAACCGAAAAAGAGGACCCGTAGAGCAACAGTCACTGGAAAAAAATAATGAAATTGCTGTATTGGCTGCAGCGACTCATAATCCTCATGTTAGTACACGAGAAATAGTTCGCGATTCCGGATTGTCCCCCACCAGTGTTTGGAGAATTTTAAAACGGCACAAGTACCATCCATATCATGTGTCTTTACACCAAGATCTCCATGGCGCTGATTTCCAAAATCGGGTAACTTTTTGTCAATGGGCACGTGAACAAATACAACAAAACCCCAATTTTTTTCGTTGCGTAATGTTCTCTGACGAATCGTCTTTTACAAACCGGAACGGTTAATCGACACAACATGCATTATTGGAGTGTTGAAAATCCACACTGGCTTCGCCAAGTTGAACATCAGCGCCCTTGGACTGTCAACGTGTGGTGTGGAATAATTGGCAACCAACTCATCGGCTCCCACATTATTGAAGGCTACTTGAATGGTCAAATGTACCGAAACTTTTTGGAAAATGAACTGCCAATATTACTTGAAAATTTGAACTTAGAATTGAGACGGAACATGTGGTTTCAACATGATGGTTGTTCTGCACACTATTCGTTGGTAGCACGTGAGGTACTTGATCGTGATTTCAATGGTCGCTGGATCGGTAGAGCTGGTCCGATAAATTGGCCCGCCAGATCACCAGATCTTACTTCGCCAGATTTCTTTTTGTGGGGCTATCTCAAAGACAAAGTTTACAAACAAGAACCAACAACACGTGAGAACATGATTGAGTGAATCAGAAATGCGTGTGCTGAAATTCAACCAAACACACTTCTCAGTTGTGTACAATCATTGGAAATGCGTATTAATAAGTGCATTGAAGTCGCAGGCCATCATTTTGAACACTTATTTTAAGCTAAAATTATTTTATTCACCTGCCATTTACATTAATAAATTGTTTTGATGACGAATTTCGAGTATTTCCAATGAAAACGAGATGTTTTTTATTTCAAACGTATTGCAGAATCGAATGCGTGTGTTCTAAGAAGAAGAAATTGAAAAAATTGAATTTCGTCGATTACAACGCCATCTATCATGAACCTAACAAAATATTTCATTCAAATCATACGTACTTTTAGTCGTAGAATCCGTATCTGCAATAAAAAATATGGCTTCCTATCTTAGTTTAAAAGTTACCCCCGCCCCACCTACAAAGCGGGGGGTGGGGGACTATTTTTTTGCACTAATGTATTTCCCCCGCGGTATGATTAAATTTTGATTATGGACATTTTTTCCTTAGAGTGGCTATTTTTCGAGATATTTGATCGTCTCAGTTTAAAAGAAACACCCGGTATAATGTAAAAACGTTTGTAGTGATCAAAATCAGTCACTATAAACATTGCTACAAAATATCGAGAACAACAAAATAAATTCGAAATTCATACCGAATTTTTTAAAACTACAGTCGTTGTCAAAATTATTTGTGTCACGCAAAAATTGTATAATGTATTTCGCAAAAGTTAAAACTTGGGCTAAAGACTTAATAAAATAACTAAATTTTTTTTTGTATATTTATTGTTAATTATTGATATTTCATTTAGTAAAAAAAAAAAAATTAAAAATCTTTATAATTCATTAAAATAAAATTAAAACACAAATGGACAACATTTTTGTGCCTCATATTTTTGAGACAAAATTATTTGTGCACACGGAAAAAAAATTATAGGAGACATTTCTATAGTTTATAGGAGCCCACAGGATTGTGGCCTAATATAGGAAAGCATTTTACTATAACACATAGTTAATTTAAAGAGATGCGAATAGAAATTGTTACCATTAAAATAGTAAAATGTACCATAAAAAATAGTAAAATGTACCATAAAAATAGGAAAATGTACTATTTTAGTCGCTTCCTATTTCAAGTTAGTATTTATTGCCATAAAATTGGTATTCTCCCCAGCATATTTTTGTAGCGATTGCAATGTTTAATGGTGTTGTTGCAGTGTGCAGGTCGTCATAGGAAATATATTAGTAGTAATGATAATGACATTCACAGCATTTTCGATTTGGCAAATCATAAAAATGCCAATCACCACATCATAATACATCTACTGCAAAAAGTAGAAATATCATTTGTCATTACCCCCCCACCTTTACTTTACCCCAGAGTCAATACAAATTATCGACTCTCAAAAATGAGAAGTGAGTACACTCCTCAACTTCTCTATGTGGTATTTTGGTTTCATACGACCAAACTACAAAAATACAATTCTCGCTTGATACCTTAAGTATCAAGCAGAACGTATTGACTTAGCGAATTATATTCATGAAATGAAAATAACAAGAATATGTTTCAGAGAATACGAAGCAATTATAACAGCTAGATTTTGTGGTCCCTATTTTAGATACACAAACTCTTGCTCGAGAAGAGGATTCAATTTATTTTTAATGATTTTACGTTCAAAATAAAGAGAATCGTATAAAATAAAGGAAATTGTATCTTATAGGAATTATTCCTATAATACATTGGATTTGTAGAAATGCATATTGGAAATATCCCTATATGGCATAATAAATTAGCTCTTATTATAGTAGCGATTCCAATATTGTATTTCATGCTATGCAGAGTGGAAAGTCAGCTATGTACATAGTATGGTTTACATGTCTGTGAAGTTAGCCCGAAAATTATCCCGGAAAAGTGTGTTGGCAACACTAATATATCGTGATATAACAATATCACGATACTTTACTTGTCATCCCAGAAAAAATATGTCTGTCATGACATTATTTAGTGTCAGCCCGAAAAAAAACTATCATGAAATTTTTACGTCATCCCCATAAAACTGTCATGACATTATTTATCCCGAAATAATATTTTTACAAGATATTAAATCACGGTTATTTTTATGTGTTTTCTAGCCAATAGCTGCACATTTTCAATACGAAAATGATTCAGCTATAGTCAAATGTAAGTTGTAATCCCCTGAATTGGTGCAAGAAACTATCTTGGGACAAGTAGAAGCATTCTAGATCCCTCTAAGATCCCTAGAAGTCATACAAGATATCAATTAACGAGCACGGCTTGGTATAGGTTTTGTAGGACATGGATACACCTTGCTTATGGCCAAAATAAAAAAAAATTCTATTAGCCGTTACGCAGATATAGTCCCTAGAAGTCATACAAGATATCAATTAACGAGCACGGCTTGGTATTGGTTTTATAGGACATGGATACATCTTGCTTATGGCCAAAATAAAAAAAAATCTATTAGCCGTTAGGCAGATATAGTCCCTAGAGTTCATACAAGATGGGACTATATAGGGACTATATGGGACTATATAGGGGACCCATATAGTCCCTATATAGTCCCATCTTGTATGAATTCTAGGGACTATATCTGCCTAACGGCTAATAGAATTTTTTTTTATTTTGGCCATATGAAACTTGTATCCATGTCCTACAAAACCTATACCAAGCCGTGCTCGTTAATTGATATCTTGTATGAACTCTAGGGACTATATCTGCCTAACGGTTAATAGAATTTTTTTTTATTTTGGCCATATGAAACTTGTATCCATGTCCTACAAAACCTATACCAAGCCGTGCTCGTTAATTGATATCTTGTATGAACTCTAGGGACTATATCTGCCTAACGGCTAATAGAATTTTTTTTATTTTGGCCATATGCAACTTGTATCCATGTCCTACAAAACCTATACCAAGCCGTGCTCGTTAATTGATATCTTGTATGACTTCTAGGGACTATATCTGCGTAACGGCTAATAGAATTTTTTTTATTTTGGCCATATGCAACTTGTATCCATATCCTACAAAACCTATACCAAGCCGTGCTCGTTAATTGATATCTTGTATGAACTCTAGGGACTATATCTGCCTAACGGCTAATAGAATTTTTTTTTATTTTGGCCATATGCAACTTGTATCCATGTCCTACAAAACCTATACCAAGCCGTGCTCGTTAATTGATATCTTGTATGAACTCTAGGGACTATATCTGCCTAACGGCTAATAGAATTTTTTTTTATTTTGGCCATATGAAACTTGTATCCATGTCCTACAAAACCTATACCAAGCCGTGCTCGTTAATTGATATCTTGTATGAACTCTAGGGACTATATCTGCCTAACGGCTAATAGAATTTTTTTTATTTTGGCCATATGCAACTTGTATCCATGTCCTACAAAACCTATACCAAGCCGTGCTCGTTAATTGATATCTTGTATGACTTCTAGGGACTATATCTGCGTAACGGCTAATAGAATTTTTTTTATTTTGGCCATATGCAACTTGTATCCATATCCTACAAAACCTATACCAAGCCGTGCTCGTTAATTGATATCTTGTATGAACTCTAGGGACTATATCTGCCTAACGGCTGATAGAATATTTTTTTTTTGGCCATATGCAACTTGTATCCATGTCCTACAAAACCTATACCAAGCCGTGCTCGTTAATTGATATCTTGTATGAACTCTAGGGACTATATCTGCCTAACGGCTAATAGAATTTTTTTTTATTTTGGCCATATGAAACTTGTATCCATGTCATACAAAACCTATACCAAGCCGTGCTCGTTAATTGATATCTTGTATGACTTCTAGGGACTATATCTGCGTAACGGCTAATAGAATTTTTTTTATTTTGGCCATATGCAACTTGTATCCATGTCCTACAAAACCTATACCAAGCCGTGCTCGTTAATTGATATCTTGTATGAACTCTAGGGACTATATCTGCCTAACGGCTAATAGAATTTTTTTTTATTTAGGCCATATGCAACTTGTATCCATGTCCTACAAAACCTATACCAAGCCGTGCTCGTTAATTGATATCTTGTATGAACTCTAGGGACTATATCTGCGTAACGGCTAATAGAATTTTTTTTATTTTGGCCATATGCAACTTGTATCCATGTCCTACAAAACCTATACCAAGCCGTGCTCGTTAATTGATATCTTGTATGAACTCTAGGGACTATATCTGCGTAACGGCTAATAGAATTTTTTTTATTTTGGCCATATGCAACTTGTATCCATGTCCTACAAAACCTATACCAAGCCGTGCTCGTTAATTGATATCTTGTATGAACTCTAGGGACTATATCTGCCTAACGGCTAATAGAATTTTTTTTTATTTTGGCCATATGAAACTTGTATCCATGTCCTACAAAACCTATACCAAGCCGTGCTCGTTAATTGATATCTTGTATGAACTCTAGGGACTATATCTGCGTAACGGCTAATAGAATTTTTTTTTATTTAGGCCATATGCAACTTGTATCCATGTCCTACAAAACCTATACCAAGCCGTGCTCGTTAATTGATATCTTGTATGAACTCTAGGGACTATATCTGCGTAACGGCTAATAGAATTTTTTTTATTTTGGCCATATGCAACTTGTATCCATGTCCTACAAAACCTATACCAAGCCGTGCTCGTTAATTGATATCTTGTATGAACTCTAGGGACTATATCTGCGTAACGGCTAATAGAATTTTTTTTTATTTAGGCCATATGCAACTTGTATCCATGTCCTACAAAACCTATACCAAGCCGTGCTCGTTAATTGATATCTTGTATGACTTCTAGGGACTATATCTGCCTAACGGCTGATAGAATTTTTTTTTTTTGGCCATATGCAACTTGTATACATGTCCTACAAAACCTATACCAAGCCGTGCTCGTTAATTGATATCTTGTATGACTTCTAGGGACTATATCTGCGTAACGGCTAATAGAATTTTTTTTATTTTGGCCATATGCAACTTGTATCCATGTCCTACAAAACCTATACCAAGCCGTGCTCGTTAATTGATATCTTGTATGAACTCTAGGGACTATATCTGCCTAACGGTTAATAGAATTTTTTTTTATTTTGGCCATATGAAACTTGTATCCATGTCCTACAAAACCTATACCAAGCCGTGCTGGTTAATTGATATCTTGTATGAACTCTAGGGACTATATCTGCCTAACGGCTAATAGAATTTTTTTTATTTTGGCCATATGCAACTTGTATCCATGTCCTACAAAACCTATACCAAGCCGTGCTCGTTAATTGATATCTTGTATGACTTCTAGGGACTATATCTGCGTAACGGCTAATAGAATTTTTTTTATTTTGGCCATATGCAACTTGTATCCATATCCTACAAAACCTATACCAAGCCGTGCTCGTTAATTGATATCTTGTATGAACTCTAGGGACTATATCTGCCTAACGGCTAATAGAATTTTTTTTTATTTTGGCCATATGCAACTTGTATCCATGTCCTACAAAACCTATACCAAGCCGTGCTCGTTAATTGATATCTTGTATGAACTCTAGGGACTATATCTGCCTAACGGCTGATAGAATTTTTTTTTTTGGCCATATGCAACTTGTATACATGTCCTACAAAACCTATACCAAGCCGTGCTCGTTAATTGATATCTTGTATGAACTCTAGGGACTATATCTGCCTAACGGCTGATAGAATATTTTTTTTTTGGCCATATGCAACTTGTATCCATGTCCTACAAAACCTATACCAAGCCGTGCTCGTTAATTGATATCTTGTATGAACTCTAGGGACTATATCTGCCTAACGGCTAATAGAATTTTTTTTTATTTTGGCCATATGAAACTTGTATCCATGTCATACAAAACCTATACCAAGCCGTGCTCGTTAATTGATATCTTGTATGACTTCTAGGGACTATATCTGCGTAACGGCTAATAGAATTTTTTTTTATTTTGGCCATATGAAACTTGTATCCATGTCCTACAAAACCTATACCAAGCCGTGCTCGTTAATTGATATCTTGTATGACTTCTAGGGACTATATCTGCGTAACGGCTAATAGAATTTTTTTTTATTTAGGCCATATGCAACTTGTATCCATGTCCTACAAAACCTATACCAAGCCGTGCTCGTTAATTGATATCTTGTATGAACTCTAGGGACTATATCTGCCTAACGGCTGATAGAATTTTTTTTTTTTGGCCATATGCAACTTGTATACATGTCCTACAAAACCTATACCAAGCCGTGCTCGTTAATTGATATCTTGTATGAACTCTAGGGACTATATCTGCGTAACGGCTAATAGAATTTTTTTTTATTTAGGCCATATGCAACTTGTATCCATGTCCTACAAAACCTATACTAAGCCGTGCTCGTTAATTGATATCTTGTATGACTTCTAGGGACTATATCTGCGTAACGGCTAATAGAATTTTTTTTTATTTTGGCCATATGCAACTTGTATCCATGTCCTACAAAACCTATACCAAGCCGTGCTCGTTAATTGATATCTTGTATGACTTCTAGGGACGATAGTGGTTATACTTTGTTGAACTTCAAAATAATTTATCAAATTATTTGAATAAGTGGATATTGTAATGTTAATCCAGTGTAAATTACTGTGTGCTAATAAATTTTTAAAATACTGAAATTATTGAATTTATTTATAATCATTCGTATCTACCTAATAGTATTTTTATTAATCACATACAAACAACTATTTCATTTTGTTTTACTTTGCTTACTCAATTTCTTCGACATATTATATAAATATATTTACTTTCGTTATAGTTTTCATAATACGCTAGTTATAATATATTAGTATTACCATATTTAACTATAATCGTTTTCTGGGATTTTTTTTCGGGCTAATTTCACAGAGGTATGGTTTACGAAAAATATAGTACGGGATGCTATAATTAAATTCCTATAAATATATAGGAAATAAATTAGTATTTTTTTTTTCTCCGTGCAGTATGAAAAAAATCAAAATAAAATAGTAAATCAATTAAATTTAAGATTATTTTTGGGTAATTACATAATGATAAAGTCACTAATGTTGTGTATGCAAATGGTCGGTTTTTGTTTAGCCTCTATATGATTTCGCATCTGGTTCAACAATTTGTTCTTAACATTACGTAAAATCTTATACCACTCGGTTTTCTTGGCACCCTGCTACAAATTTTTGGTCTTGTTAGATCATGAATATCTTCCACTTTAACTTAAACATCTGCACGCGTAAATCGAAACTCTTCACTGGCCGAGTCAAATAATTATGTTCAAGATTTTTGTATAATTTCGTGGTAATGACTCTTCTTATGTAAGAGGGCAAAACTATGCTAAAGGAAATATTGAGGACCGACTGGCTTATTATCAACCAGGGATGTTATCTCATAAATTTAACCGAAATTGAACATTCTCCTTGAATAGTTCTGTTTATAGAGGCGTCTAACCTTTCATGTGTTGCCCAATTGAATCTATCTGAGGCAGTATCCACACTAATTAATGCTCGATGTTTATGTAATAAAAAAAATATTTGCGATATTATCAAATTAAGACAAAAACGCACTAATTTGGGTATAAACCAGTTCTCCATATTGAAATGGGCTTATCTTATGAAGCCTTTCACGTTTTGTTTCCTGACGATAGATTATATTCCGTTTGTGTGTAAGCCCTATAAACTACAACTGTTCAAGGCCATAGTTCAATTTCGGTTTATTGAATTAGGTAACATTCCTAGTTGACGATAAATTAGTTGGTCCTTAATTTGCTCTTCAGCGCAATGATGCTACCATACATAAGAAGCATCATTACCATGAAATTATACAAAAATATTGAACATAATTATTTGACTCGGCCAGTGTAAGGATTCGATTTACGCGTGCAGATGTTTAAGTTAAAGTGGAAGATATTCATGATCTAACAAGGCCAAAAATTTATAGCAGGATGCCAAGAAAATCGAGTGGTATAAGATTCTACGTAATGTTAAGAACAAATTGTTGAACCAGATGCGAAATCATATAGAGGCTAAACAAAAACCGACCATTTGCATACACAACATTAGTGACTTTATCATTATGTAATTACCCAAAAATAATCTTAAATTTAATTGATTTACTATTTTATTTTGATTTTTTTCATGCTCAAATAATTTTGTCTCAAAAATATGAGGCACAAAAATGTTGTGCATTTGTTTTTTAATTTTATTTTAATGAATTATAAAGATTTTTAATTTTTTTTTTTTACTAAATGAAATATTTTTTTTTTTTTTTTTTTTTTTGTTAAAATAAATTTTATTTATTTATTTAATGTTATTACAATCTAGTCTCCTGGACTAATGAGCAATTTATTTCTGACTTAATTCACTAACTTAATATTAATCTATGGCTTCTTCCCATTGGCGTTCCATAGAGTCTGGTAAATTGAATTAAACCACATCTTTGTAGTGGGCTTTACACAGCACAATGCTGTTTAAGCTAACAATTACACCAACTCAAAAGGTTTGGTTCTTTTAAGTCTACGTATTAAATTCGTGTTGCTTAGAAGCTGAGTTGCCTCAATGTTTACATGATGCCGGAGCCTCTCTTCATGTCTCCGTGCTTTCTCCTGAATTTCATTTACGATGAGGTTCACTTTAAGGTCCCTATGGAGATCATTGTTCCTGACATACCAAGGTGCATCAACGATGTTCCTTAATACCATATTCTGAAATCTTTGGATGATATTTACGTTGCTCTGTTTGGTACAACCCCAAAGTTGAATATCATACGTCCAAACGGGTTTCAATATTTGCTTATAAAGTAGCAGCTTGTTGTATGTTGATAAAGAAGAGTTCCTTCCCATCAGCCAATACATCTTTCTGTATTTAATTCTTAGTTCTTCACTTTTCTTCTTGACATGTGCTTTCCATCGCAGTTTAGCATCCAGGGTCATGCCGAGATACTTAGCTGTGTTCGCATACGGTACTATTTCTTGATTTATGGTAATCGGGATATGTTCGAATCGCCTGTTTGTAAAGTTTATAAATTTTAGTTATTGCTGTTTGTAACTTTTGTGTTGACTCTTCGTTGCTTGTGCCAACAGCTAAGATCGCCGTGTCATCTGCAAAAGTCGCCACTGTATTGCTTTCTAATGCAGGAAGATCATAAGTGTATATTAAGTATAAAACCGGTCCTAATACACTGCCCTGTGGAACTCCTGCGTTGATTTCTTTCAATTCAGAGAAAGTGTCATCTAACTTAATCCTGAAGAATCTATCTTTCAAGTAAGATTCCAGTATATTAGCAAATTGGATTGGTAGAAGATTTCTTAATTTATGGTTAAGTCCTTCATGCCACACTCTATCAAATGCTTGGGCAACGTCTAGAAATATTGCTGAACGATTTTTTTCTCCTCTAGTGCTTTCTCAATTATACTGGTTATTCGGTGAACTTGATCAATTGTTGAGTGTTGGTTACGAAAACCGAACTGATGATTTGGGATTAAGTTTTTACTCTCGATTATCGGATTTAACCTTTTTACCAGAAGCTTCTCAAAGAGTTTGGACATGACTGGCAATAGCGAAATTGGCCTATAAGATGAGGTTATGTGTGGTGGTTTCCCAGGTTTTGGGATCATGATTACTTCTGCAATTTTCCACAAGCTTGGTACATATTTGATTCTAAATGCTGCATTTATAAGATTGGTGAGCTTTACCAGAGCTTTCCTTGGCAGTTCTTTTAAGATTTCTGCTGTAATAAGATCGTAGCCAGGAGCTTTTTTCATATTCATATTAGTTTTTATCTCACACGCGACTTCTTTTGGTGTTGTCGGTAGGATTTCTTTACTTTCTTGCACAGCTTGTTCAGATATTATCTCGGCTTCTAATGTTTCATCTTGATGTGGCTGGAATATTTTTTCAAGATGTTCAGCAAATTCTCGAGCTTTGTCTTCATTATTCCTAGCCCATTTATTATTTATTTATTATTTATTTATTATTTATTATTACTCACAACCTTAAAAACTATATACAAAATTATAAAAATCACAAAAAAAACAAATTAAAACAAGGTTATGAAGATAGGTTATTCTATGCCAAAAGGCAGTAGCGAATAACCTTAAAAATTAAAAATTATAAAAAATACAACTTAAATAAAATATAAAATATAAAATATAAAACCATCAAAACAATACAAAATATAAATTATTTATTTTATAAACATAAAGCCAATATCACGATTTTCAAACAACCAATCCTTAATCAAATTAATAGTTGATTTATTATTAAATTGCGCACGTAATAAAAGTGGCAAACGGTTAAAAAATGTGGGGGCCGAAACTAAATAGTACTTGCGGTAAGCTTCACTAATAAAAGCCGGGACTGAAAGGAAGTATCTGTAGTTATTACGAATGTCGTAAACTGTATTTAATCTAAGAATTCGGTGCCCACTTCTACAGAAAAATAATTTCAAGACTTTAAAAACATATAGATGTTGCAATGGTAAAATCTTACAAGCCAAAAATATTGGCCAAGAACGATCACGACGACTTTTAAAAAACATAACACGAACAATATATTTTTGTAATATGTATAATGGTCCCAGTGTATTCATATAAACCCCGCCCCAACAAGGTAATCCATAGGAAAGCCTAGATTCGAAGCATGCATGATAAAAATTTAATAAAATTGGCAATGGGCATAATTGGCGCAGCATATACATGGCACGTAAAGAAAAATTTAATTTCTCTTTGATTTTTTGAAAGTGAATTTTCCAATTTAAGTTCGCATCCAAATGCAAACCTAGGTACTTAAAATTATAAACATGTTCGATTGGAATGCAAAAGTTACTACAGTTCACTAAATTACAATTCTCCACATGGCAAACAATATTTGGAACAAAATTCGAATATGGATCCCCAGCTAATCTAAAAAATATAATTTTAGTTTTATCGCTTAAAATCATGGAATGATCATCAAACCAAGATCTAACTGTTTTCATATCAGAATTAATATGGCTGGATAATTCCGAAGCACTTGAACCATAGTAGGTTAAAGCCATATCATCAGCAAAAGCAATAATTTTGCCCTTTAAATCTAAGTTAAAAATCGAGTTAATATAAACTAGAAATAACACAGGACCGAGGACCGAACCTTGCGGAACTCCAAAATCAGCTTTAAACGGCATACTAAACGAGTTATCAATCTTTACTTTAAAATACCTGTTGCTAAGATATGATTTAAACCATTGATAAGGTACACCTCGAAAACCACACATGTAGAGCTTTTGTAAAAGTAAATTGTGGTCAACCATGTCAAATGCCTTCTTAATATCAATAAAAACAGCACCAACACACTTTTTCACGTTTAAATTAATATGATTATGAATCCCATTCAAAAAATCAATTAGAGCTGACTCAGTATTCCTTCCAGACCTGAAGCCGTATTGACAATTATTTAAAACATTATATTTAGAAAAGAAGGCATCAACCCGCAACTTAAAAGCTTTTTCCAAAATTTTCATAATTGTGGGCTGTAAAGAAATAGGACGGTAATTGTCCTTAAGTAGTTTATCACCCTTTTTGAATAAGGGAATTAAAACTGCAGTTTTCAAAGAATCCGGAATACTCCCATTCAAAAAACTTTGATTGATAAACTGCACCAAAATTGGAGATATAATATCTGAATTATATTTTAACATATTGGGACTAATACCAAGAATGTCTCTACTATCACTGGATTTTAAACCATTAATTATGCCAATAATTTCAGTAACATCAACAGGATTAATAAAAAAAATTTCTGAGATAATGACTTCGCTATGTGTTGAGCATGCCCTATTATTAAACAAGCCATTGGTTGCTCTTAAATGAGGCACAATATTTGAAAAATAATATCCAAAATCATTTGCTATAGATTTACAATCCGAAATAATCACAGAATCATTTGACAAAATTTTATCAATATTACCAACACTATCACCTAAAATTTGATTAACAACCGACCATGTCTTCTTACTATCTTTACCGCAGTGTTGGAATTTATTGTGATAGTAAGTGAATTTGTCAGAAAGTATTTTATCATCGATTTTTTGGCATAGTTTAAGAAAATATTTCTGAAGCCCTTTATTAGCAGGATGTTTCTGACACTTTTTACTAATTTTCTTTTTCTTAGCCATTAAATTTATCAAATGGAACGAGATCCATGGTTTAAGTTTTTTTATAGAATTATGTTGAATGACATTAGAAATACATGAACCAGCTATGGAGTTCACCATATCAAGGAAACGTGACAAAATGATAACCGGATCATTTTCCTCAAGTAATCCAGCAAAATCAAACGTAGAGATCTTAGAGGAAAACGCAAAATTATCAAGCCTAGGAGCATTAGAGGTCACAGCATTTTTCTTTAAGACATTAGTAGTACCATTTACTTCTAACAATACACTAATTAAATGATGATCCGATAGCAATAAATTATATAAAGACGCAGAGACCTTACAAGAATAATCAGAACGGACAAAACAATGATCAATACATGTCGAAGAATGATTTGATATCCTAGTAGGTTTATTAATTAATGATAAAAATCCATTAGATGACATTAAAAACATATATTCATCACTCGAAGGAGGGAAATTAAGAATATCTATATTAAAATCGCCCACAATAATAACATTCTTGTTTTTAATATTCTTAATAAAATCAGAGAATTCACCAACAAAAATTGAAACCGGAACGAATTGCAAACGATATACACAAACAAAAATATAGTTCACTTTATTAATACATAATGACAATTTAATAATGTCCGCCGAATTTAAAGAAACCGATTCGCAAGAACAGTTCAGACCACCCGCACTATAATTATTATTGCAACACCCAAAATTTGTATAATTTGGAATATTATACAAACTTAATTCAAAATCATAAATCCAAATCTCAGATAAAAATATAATCAATGGAAGGTCATTAAAACCATATAAATTAGAAATACATTTATCAAAATTTTCACGTAAACTGCGAATGTTCTGATGAACAACTGAAATATTGAGGGTGTTGTTTGAAATTATTAAAGAGTTATCCATAAACTATCCAGAAAAAAATATATTGAAATAAAATTGTTTGAAAATAATGACATTGGCAAAATCAAAAAATAATATGTTCGCAACCATAAAATAAGTTGTATAATAACAAAAAAATATCGCGATATAATGTTAAATAAAGTAAAAATAATTGAAATAGTTACTAAAAATAAATTCTTAAAAATAAAATATCTAATAATAAAATAAATACAAATAAAAAACTGAAATAAATTTAAACCCGAAACTAAATTGGCATGGCAACACATACGTAAGGTTTGAACATAATTAAATATGGAACGAGCATGAACTGAACCAAAACTGTAAAAAATTGAACAGAAAAAAGACTCTAAAAATGTTAAATAAAAAAAATTATAACACTTACGTATGGTTTGAAAATGAACTGAAATACAAAAAGCAATTGCACGTAACCTGAATCGTATTTTGAAACAAATTGCCAAAATTCGGGGAATACAAATAAATAAATATATTTCAGATGTTGTGATGTGTATAGATGTAATGTGATATACAGTAAACATAATATACCATAATAATTTTTGTATAATTGAATGATGGCCATCTATGACTGTGAAAAAATTATAAACAGCTATCCCAAAGTTGGTCAAGTAATTAAATTCAAAAATTAAAATATCATCGTAGCACAGAATCCAACCAAACCACAAGTAACGAATTTGTAAGGTTTTAGTTGAATTCATATACCACCACATCCAAGTACCAACAAATGAAAATAACTGGTAAATATCTAATTGAGAACGGCGTGAAACTAAACAAAAACAATGTAAAAATTTGAAAAATAAAAACAATAAAAATAATAATAAAGTGATAAAAAATAATAGAATTTGTGAATTTAGGTAAGATAAAATGAAAAACTTATGTAAAATAATATAAAATTCAAAAAAGTTAATTATACTCAAATGCTTAAAATTCCAGATTCTACCCTGACGAGCCTGATTGATGATTGATTGGCTGTTGGACTGAAGTAATATTAAGTGCAGAACTGTCCTTGTTCTGATCATTGCCATTTTTTTGAAGTTTTGAAGTATCACCTGCTACTCTTATTGGAGGGTTCTGTATTATTGGTCTTTTAATTCTTTTGGTTGCTTTCCAAAGAGAATAATCAGTACTGCTATCATTAGTTAATTTTCTTAAATAGTTGCTGACTGATTCATTTTTCAATTCTTTGATTTCTCTTCTTAATTGTTGAGTGAGATTGTTCAAATTAGTTTTATCTTGAGGGGCCCTTGTTTGTTGCCATACTCTTCTCGCTCTTCTTTTTTCTGCTAGGAGTTCCCTAATTTCCAAAGGGTAGTTGTTTCCCTTGATTTTCTTTTTAACCTCAGGGGTATTTTCCCAAGCTGATTGCTGTATATCGTCTACAAATTTGTGAACTTCTTTGTCTAATTGCTTCTCGGTCTTTAATGGAACCATTAAGTTAATTTTTTCTTCTAGCGATAGTCTAAAGCATTCCCAATTAGTGTGATTATTTACTAGAAAAAGGTTCCTTTCTTTCTGAATAATTTTTTCACTTAACGTTAAAAGTATCGGTGAATGATCAGAGTTTAGGTTGTGGCTTTCATCTACTTGTATATAATTTACAGATATCTTCTTTATTATAAAGAAATCAATCAGATCTGGTACTTTATTTGGATCAGTAGGCCAGTAAGTTGGTTTTCCAGTTGAGAGAGCTTCACAACTGCATTTCCTAATGGCTTTTAGGAGTTCTTTACCCTTAGTTGTTGTTAATCTGGAGCCCCAGTGGACATTTTTGGCATTAAAGTCTCCTCCAAGTATAAACCGTTTTCCTAATTTACTGAGGAACTCGAGATAATCCTTTTCTTTCAACGAGTGCTTCGGTGGGCAGTACACACCAGCAATACAAATAGAACCATTTTTGGTTTTGACGTTAACAGCAGTTGCTTGTATTTCTTCTGTTTCATATTTTAACTCTTCATAGTGGTGGATACTATTTCTGATTATAACCGCACTACCTCCTTTAGCAGTGTTTTCCGGATGAATGGTATGATATATATGATAATTTTTAAATTTAATGATTGTTTGTCTAGTGAAATGTGTTTCCGTGATGAGACATACATCGATTTTTCTGTGTCCAGGACCACTTGCAATTCTTGTTGATGTTGCATAAGTCCATTGGCATTCCAACATAAGATTCTAAGATCACCTGCCATTTTTCTGTTTAGGGATGGCTCCCTTAGTGCTGTATTCTAATTTCTGTAATCGCTCATCAAATGTATTGAGCCTGCTTAAAATTAATTTAAGTGTTTGACTTATTTCGTCATTTTGACCAGTTTTCCCTGGATTTCCGTTACTCATCGTTACTTGAGCATAAGTCATTTTACCCAATTGTCCATGAGTAGTTCCCAACTTTCTACGATTTACTTCGGGTTGGGTCATCTTAACTGCCTGCTGCCTGAATAATCTTGGATTTTTAGCAATCACATTCCTATTTTTGATGTTTTGCAGTTCAATGGCAACGCTGCATCCTCTATAGTTAGCCGGATGGTTTTCTCCACAGTGAACACATTTAGGCTGAACATTTCTATCTTTTACACAATCTTTGGTATGATGTTTACCTAAACATTTGACACACCTGGGTTCCCTGCTGCAATATTTTTGTGTATGTCCATAGGCTTGACATTGTTTACATTGTGGTATAAGTTTAGACCGTCTTAGAGGCTGAATAACTACTTTGCACCCTAAGATGTACTTAATTTGATAAATTTTTCCGATATCTTCATCATTATCGAAGGTCAACATAAACATGTTGAGAGGTACTTTGCCTCTCCGTTTTAGCTTAATTGATGCTTCAGTAGCCTTAAATCCTTTTGCTTTCAGATCATCAATTATTTTTTCTGGTTTACACGTAGAGTGTAAATTTTTAGCCATAACCCTTATTGGTCTGGTTTGTTTATCTTCAAACGTGTGCCAAGCACGGTTTTCTTCATTTAACATACTTGTCATTTTTCTGTAAGTTTCACCATCTTCCAAGTTTATTTTGATGGTGTTTCCATTCATCACCTTTGCATTAAACTTATCAGTTGTAGTAATTTTTTTTAATTTTTCATAGAGTAGATCGTAGTCTTTGACTTCATCTATTACTATTGGTGGTGGTGGAGGTATTTTTTTTGATGGTTTCTGGATAATATTAGGAACATCATCCTTTAATTGAGGTGGGGAGGGCGTATTATTCAATTTTCTTTTTTTTCTTCTAACTCCTTTAACTCTTATCCACTCAGTTTCTCGAGCTAGTTCGTCTTCATCCGTATGGTACTCTTGTTCAATTGTAGTCTGGCTAGGAGTAGGATAGATTGCCTCCTTTGGCTTAAGAGCTTTAACTTCGTTTTCAAGCATTTTCATACGCTCCTGCATCAATGCAATTGTATCATTCAATTGCTTGTTAATATTGTTGGCTTCAACTAGTGCATTATTAGCTCTACACAATTCATTGTGAAGCTTTTCTTCGTTTGTAGAACGAATGTTCTTGCTACTGGCCCCAATGGAAGGACTACGGCCTCTTATCGGAGAATACGATACTTTATTACTCCTATCGAAGGGATTTATAATATTATTTTCTGATTCGCTCAGTTGAGCTTGTTTATTCACCAACATATCTTGTGATTTGTTAAAATATTTGTAGTTTAACAATGGCTGGTCTCCCCCAGAATCCACGAGACCGACCTCCGAAGAGGGTGGATTTACCTGATTAACAGGTGTACCACCTGGGGTATTATTTTCCATATTCGTTCCGCTCATTGCTCATTTATAGTGTACTGCACTCGCATCTAGTATTTAGCCGACGTATTCACATCGTTGCCCGGGTGTTACCACTTGGAGGTATACAAGACACATTTGGTGGTTTCTACATAGTTGCAGCGTTGGAATATAGACCACGAGATACATGGCTATAGACGGTCAACCCCTACCCTATTGAGACGCACCCAACACCCACTAAATGAAATATCAATAATTAACAATAAATATACAAAAAAAAATTTAGTTATTTTATTAAGTCTTTAGCCCAAGTTTTAACTTTTGCAAAATACATTATACAATTTTTGCGTGACACAAATAATTTTGACAACGACGTATAAAGACATTAGTACAAAATTGAAAGGATTAAAAAGTCGTAAAAATTTTAAAAATGAAAAGGATTAAGGGTAAAGGAATTAAAAATTTAAAGAGTAATGAATTTAAAGAATTTAATAAATTAGAATATATGGAATTTAAGAAGCTATGAATTTAAATAATTTAATGGGAAAGGTTTAAAAATTCTAAAGAATATAAAATAACTAAGATCTTAAGGTATTCGAGGATGTAGAGTAATTAAGAAAATTATAAACTTAATAAATTTGATGAAATTTTAAGTATAAAAGAATTTTTCGACTATAAGAATTTAAATAATTTTTAAAACGTAAAAAATGTTTAGATAAAAATTTAAAAATTTAGAAAACTTAAACATTTAACTAAATGAAACAATTTAATGAATTTGTTGAATTCTTTAAATCCTCAAAATCCCTATGCCTGCAGCTGCTCACTTTTTAATTGGGCGCGCAATACACCAAATACCAGAAAAGGTTGTTGATCAAAAATTAAACCCACGATCTTGTACGTTGGGATATCGTAATCGCATAAATCTCCAATTCTGTAAAAGATGGCGATTGGATTATCTAGCAACACTTCAAGCACGACCTCAATGGCAAGTACAACTCTAAAATCTACAATTGAATAATATGGTTCTCGTACAAGACCATAATCGACCACCTACTCAATGGCTAATGAGACGAGTCATGAAATTATATCTCGTCAATGATAACAATGTTCGAGTAGTCGATATCAAAACCAAAATGGGTGTATTTAAGCGGCCGCCGATACAAACGTTATGTCGATTACCAATACTTGAATCTGATGACGATTCAACTCGAGGAGTATGTTTAAATCCAGCTGGCCGCCTGAAAGAAAATAATTAAATTAGTTTAAAAATTGTTAACAATTGAATTCAATACTTAGCTTATGTTATTACCGCCTATGTATAACCGCAATTCAACCTACAACAAAATTACATTAAAATCAATACAAAATTATAAAATAACAGGTAATAATTAAAGCTATATTGTTAAATAAATCAGTTTATTGGAAAACTATTCCAATCTAATAAATTGTAATTCCCCTTCTATCCAATTTCTATGATATTGGCACCAACCATTTCTAAGCTTTCGATTACCATGTCGAATCGGTGGACATTTCAACGGGCGGCGAGCAAGGAGGTTGTTCTTTTGTAGTCTATTCCTGATGGTTTGGTCACTAACGTAAATGTTTTCATTAGTCCACAAGCGTGACTGTAATTGTCGAACAGTTAACGTTGGCTCCCGGTGGATTTGCAGTTGAATATAACGGTCCTGTGCTGAAGTTGCAACTCTTTATAAACCTGGACGCTATACGTACACTCTCAGTCATACAATGCCGTTGCACATTAAAATGACGGGCAACATCTACTGGGCTTCTTTCATTTAGAAGCATTCCTGCTGCTTCGTTCATTTCACTATGAGTTAGATTATGACGTACATATATTGCTTTACTCCATATTTCTATAAAAATTTTAAATTTTAAAATTTTAAAATCTCTATTTTAGGAGCTAAAACTGAATAAAGTCTGAGATAACAATTCAACTCAAATAGACTAAAAACATTTTTTTCGATATAACAATAACCGGTTTTACCGTTATTGCTGAAATTTTTTGATATTGTATGTGCAATTGACCTTTTTCCTCCAAAAATTTTAACAGATAAAATTTGGTATTTTGTGAACGTGTAGGACAAAGTATAATTTTAAGCTGTGTAATTTTTTGTGTTTTTTAATTAATTACATAGTGTCGTTTTTATTTTATTTTAAATTGTAATTTATTTCTTAACTTTATTAGAATTAAAAATTAATAGAAATTTATAAAAATTTCTTGAAAGTTGTAGAAAAGAGTGTTTTTTTAAAAGTGTTAGGTTATGTTCTTATAACAAATTTATATGTTTTGAATATTTGTAGAAATGGATGATAACAAGAGGATCTAGGTATTATCTAAATATGCTATGAGCCTTTCGGGACCTGAGAGACAACGATACGAGGAGACAATTTCATGATTCAAGAGTGACCCTTACTTGATGAAGTTTGATGAACAAAGTCTACCAACAAATGTGACTTTTTTCGAAATATTCCAGTATCTGGTGGTATGCAAGGTCTTCTAAAAACCATATGTTACCCATCTGATTTTATTAGCGATATCTTATGGACGCAGACTGGAAAAAGAGGCTCTAAAATCGTTAAAAACACTATCCAAAGTAGCACATAATAGATTACAAATTTTACCAACGGGTTTAATTATCTGGAAAGACAAAACATTTTATGCCGCATCACCAGATGGCATTTGGAGCTGCAGCTGCTGCGGAATTATGGCGGTTGAAGTCAAGTGCCCATACAGTTTAAAAGACGGTGATCTCTCTACGTACCTATGTAGGCAATAAAAACTATTCTATGAGAATTATCTATATACATATTTTATACAAATTTATTTCTGATTATGAATTAACTGATTAAATGAATTTATTATGTGATTTTATACAATTTTAGTTTTATATTAAATAATCTTATTTTTAATGTATTGTCTTTTATTTATTGTCTCCTAAAATTGGTGGGTTCAAATTGAAAACTATTGTGATCGGTTCTAGTTGAGATTTACTGTTTTTGAACGCTGGCATAACTAATCTAACATTTTTCTTCTTAATTGCCCTTTCAATTAAAAATACGCGATCCGCCAGAATAACGTCTCCTTCGTTAATTAAATCCATGATTTGTTTATCTGCTCTCATTTGGTACTAAAATACACTACACGTTAGTGGCATTCTCACAAAATATAATACTTATATATTAACACTAGAACTACCGATTTGTCAAAATGACCGATTTACTTTTATTGAATTAATTTTTTTTATTGTTATATTAGAACTATTTTAGAAATTTATGATAACTTTTAATAAGACCATAAAGTAATTACATATATTAAAAATTTAAAACTCATCAAAATTGTCCAAAATAATTCTAACATAATAAATTAAAAAAATAAATTTAATAAATGTAACCCGGTCATTTTGACCGGTCGGTAGTTCTAGTGTTAAAATATTTTATTTATTATGATATAAAATGTTATAATTATAATTGTTTTAATTAATTAACAAATTAAAAACCTTCAAAATTAGTAATACTCGCTAATTTAATACTTTTTTACTTCAAATTAATACACATTTCACTTAATCTTGTCCTACGCGCTCGTTTGACGTTTCAAATGTTACTGTATTTGACAGATGAGGAAAAAGGTCAATTGATGTATCTTCTAGAAACAAAATACAAAATTAAAATCGAACCAAGTTCAAGGGGATGGGTCCCGGTCGATACGGCATATTTCATTACGGAATATGAAAAAACGGCATATTTCAAAACGGCATATGGTACACTACGGCATATGACACACTATGGCATATTTCAAAACAAATATCTTAGTAAAAAATGTAGATTACTGTTTTAGTAAGATTAAATATTCTTGCCAAAAACATACATGTGTACTGTGTAGATCTAACTGCGCTGGATATGCCCATTTTCAACGTTTTATTATTACTACTTATGAAAAATCAACTATCGGTTATTTGAGCATCCCTAGGTCGAATATCGACGATTTAATTGTTTTTCGAACACTGCGAATTGTCAAATTCAAATAGAACTTCACCAAAAAAACATTCGTAATTGAAGGAGTGGATCAGTTTTGAATAAACTTTCTTATTTATTTAAAAGATCTGAAAACATTTTTTTAGGGCGCCTTATAAATTTAGCACAGGTGCGCATAATTTCATAAGACGGCCCTTCTTAAAGGCATCGCAAATAAAATAGCTTTTTCTTGATTTGTTGCACTAATCCATTAAATTTAGTTTTTTTATTATATTTTTTCAAACACATCTCAAGAAGAGAAACTAACTTGTGAAATTATAATTTTAAATAAAATGTGTGTATGCAAATTAATTATTAAAATTTGTTTTTTATTAGTTGAATCTGAACCACCTTCAGGGCCGGCTTTACCCACTAAGCAGATTATGCCTAGCATAGGAGCGCCGACAATTCTTCTCAATAATGCTCTGCGAAAACGTAGAAAAAGGCTTTTTGATTTCATGCTACGACGAAACTCCTACTTCTCCACAATATAAATTTAAAATTTCGTTTTGTTTCCTATACTGGATACTGTACTTAATTCGTTAGATGAAAGATTTGAGGGCATAAATGCTCATATCAATAATTTTCAGTTTTTAAACGATGTTGAAGGAGTTTGAAAATCGAATGATGAGGGACTAAAAGCACATTGTGACGCGTAAGATAATATGTTAACCGATAGCGATGACAAAGATACTTTTGCTGTAGAACTATTTAACGAATTAAACATTTTAAAAGACACAATGAAAAATTGTACTAATACTAATACTAAGATCCATTGTTTATATTACAATACATTTACTCGAATGCACTAGACCAGTGCTTCTCAAACTTTTTAATACTGCGGCCCCCGAAATCGAAAGAATAAAATCCAGGAATCCCAAAAATTTTATTCAATAATAATGAATTTACAGTTAACCACCAATTTAAAAAAATTACAAAATTGTCTACCAACCCAAAATATTCTTTCAGCTTCATCCGATTTACAGGTAAAAATATTCCATTACGCAAAAATTGTAGAATTTCAGAAAATTGTTAAGCTTGGTTTTAAAAAATATGAGAGAATTCTATATAAGGAACTATTCAAAATTAGATGGAGCTGTGAAAACTCAGGAACTAAATATTTTAGCTGGACATATGAGTTCAGCAGAATAGTTTCCGAAATGATTAAACTAAAGTTAAAGATAAACATTTTTCAGCTTACGATTATTCTAAATTTGTCAAAATTCATTTTTGCAAGTTTTTCTAATTAGATTTATTCGCGATTTTTGTGTCAGATTATTTGTACTTAGGTATTTAAACCCAAATTTGGATTTAACATATTCTTCTGAAAATTCGGAATTATCCAAATTTTTGTTTAGGTTGTTTCAGCTATCAATTTTTAACGTAATAAACCAATTTGAAAGCTTAGGTTCTCTTAGCCATTTTATATCCAAAATTTGAA
This sequence comes from Tipula helvola, assembly GCA_963556165.1. NCBI lineage: Eukaryota > Metazoa > Arthropoda > Insecta > Diptera > Tipulidae > Tipula > Tipula helvola. The sequence goes on from OY744481.1 coordinate 106,324,827, forward strand.
ATTTTATTTAAGAAGAGTTCTTCGAAAAAAAACGGAACGCACCATAGTATAGAAAAAGATAGCTCAGTAGATGAGGGTAGATCGGTTTTTTTATCCCAAATATCTACGGAATAGAAAATTACCGAACTTTTGAATTGTGGGGAGGAATTAGGTTCCTGGTAATTTTTTAAATATAATATCCGTAATTTACCAAATAATTGACCTTTCCAGAAAAAAATTAAAGAATATTCCTACTTCCCTCATAAATTCTAAGTGAGCATATAATTTGTCAAAATTGAAAGCTCAATTTTTTCATTGTTAGTATTAGTAATTTGACGCACAAGTTTTGGTTCTTAATTTTTAAAAAACTGATTGACCCCATTATTATATTGATGTCTGCATCCGCTAGAAATAAAAATAAACGTTTAATTTAAATTTTATACATTTGCTTGTTTTGAGTCTTAAACAAAGCTTATCAATAGTTATGATTATATACTGTTCTAAGGAAAAAATTTACATTTTGTGTAAAACTGCCCTACAGCCGAAAAGGCACTTTTGATTCCACGAAAGTTAGTTTTATAGTTAAAAAGTGTTGCCAGGCTAACTAAATAGAATCCGTGGTAATTGTTTAATTAAACAAAACTGCTCGTCAACTATGTTGCGTTGAATAGTAAATGGTTTTATTCTCCATACTTGGTGCCTACTTTTTGTCAACTTTCTTGATAAATTGATCAGATTAATTGAATTCTCTTTAGATTTGGTAGGTTTCAAAATTAGAATGCCACCAATGACGAATATGACACTTTTATGTGTAAAACCAAAATAAAGGCTTCAACAAAATTATAAAACTTATTAATAATTTGAGTTTTATAGGCATTTAATCTGAAGATAGCTACAGAAGTTTTCGCTAAGTATTCAAAAAACTCGGCATTAGAATCCTGGAATTTTTGATTTGGTATTCTCAACACTAACCTGATATACCTACAATTTAACCAAATTGTTGAAGCCAAATTTGACAATGACATTTGAAATTTCAAATTAAATTAAAGTACGAGTATTTTTTTAAAACTATATACTAAATACGTACATTTTCAATATCCAAATTTCTCAAATTTTCATAGACTTAAGTTCCTATAGTTTTTAGTTTAAATTTAGCTCCAAAATTTCCGAGAATTTACTTCAGGTATACCTCTGATTTAAAAAAGTTGCTACATACTTCATAAAAGGACTCAAATTTAACCATGATTTTTTTGTCCCGCAGATCAAGGTTTGCGATTTGAAATGTCTGTTCATGTTCATTGTATAATAAGAACTTACCTATCAAAATCCCCGTGATTCTGGAATTAATGGACACATCACATATCTTACAGAAACCATTAATAGCACAGAAAACAGTAGGGGTCATTGATAATAGGCAGATTCAGAAATTTGTGTGCGAGGAAATTGTGCGGTTTATTATTGATACATATTGATTGATAAATTTGCTACTTTAAAGGCCAAAAAAGCTAAATTTGTGTACGTGAATTATAAAAAGGGCGCCTAAGAAGAACTTGCATAGGGCGCAAAGTGTTCTAGAGCCGGCACTGACCATCTTAATGCACATAAATGGCTGCTCATGTGAAAAATTAACCAAAAATAAGGGACATAGGGGACGCACAATGGGCTTCATTGGTCGCAGAACTCTGGACTGCTAACACCCACCCTAATTTAAAAAAAAAAAGGGACATAGAAAAACTGGGTAGGGTATGTAATCTTGTAAGATAACAGTTTCCCGTAAATTTGTTTTCTCTATTTTGAGTAAAATAAATTGAAGAAAAATGACATCGACTAACTTAACTTAGAATTGTAGAGGCTGACGGCTACGGTAACTCTCACGGGCACGCGGGAGGTCGCTGCGCTCCCCCCGCTTAGCCCTCCGAGGGGCTTTAGATTTGAGCTTCGGGGGACGTAGGATCCGGGATCAGCAAACATGTCGCACTGCGTGCCGCACGTAGGAGCGGATTATATAGAATCTTTTAATGACACCTACCAAACAGCAAAATAATTGCACTATTTTTTTATGCAAGATTTTGTTATTGCAAAATTTTGTAGTTGCAACATTTTACAATTGCAACATTTTGTAGTTGTAATCCCATTTCCATCGCACTTGTCGAATTTCATAATAATCGCAAAGGTGAAGGAAAATTTAAGTAAATAAAGGATAATTCTACTACCTAATTGATGGATAATTCTGTTAGGTAAAGGTATAATGGAAAATCCGTTAATTAAAAGAAAATTCTATTAAGAGAACGGATTTCAGCTTAATCGGTTACAAAATCGCCAAGTTCCAGATTAATTTATCTTATTCCAGAACTTCATCTACAAATTATTTTAAGATCCCATTTCCATCGCATTTGTCGAATTTCATAATAATCGGTTAAAAATAGCCAAGTTTCATCCTAATTGACAACATTCTAGAGTTTTATCACAGAGAATTAAGAAAAAAATTCTCTGTGGTTTTATCTAAAAACCATTTTAGAACCCTATTTCGTCTTATAAACGAGTTCATACTATAATGGTTCGAAAAAAGTCATTACTAAAACAATAAAAAATCCTTGAATAAATGCGCCAATTACGTTACTAAATTTTGATGTTGGTATAAAATTAGTTCAAAAGAATAAACCAGAAGGGCCAACATACATATTTTTACTTTTAAAATTAGATTTAAATAAAAATGAAAAATTATAGATATTAATAAGCACTTCCCGATTAAACCTTTATTACCAATATTTTTAATTCCGTTGGGAGAATAAATTTAATTGCATTAAGTGAAGGCAAATTATATTAAGCGAAATAAAATTCTAATAGGTAAAGGACAATAATTTTAGTAAGTATAGGGTAACTTTATAAGTTGATGATTAAAACCATTTTAGAATCCCATTTCCATCGCACTGTTGAGTTTCATCATAATCGGTTAAGAAATTGCCGATTTTCATTCGAATTGGCCATACTCCAGAACTTTATCTAAAACTCATTTTAGAATCCCATTTCCATCATATTTGTCGAATTTCATCATAATCAGTTATGAAATAGCCAAGTTATATAAAAATTGCCATATCTCAGAACTTTATCTAGAAACCATTTAACAATCCCATTTCCATCACTCCTTCCGAATTTCATCATAATCGGCCAATAAATAGACAAATTCTATCAAAATTAAATATATTCCAGAACTTCTACTAAAACTCATTTTAGGATCCCATTTCCATCACACTTGTCAAACTTCATCATAATCGTTTAAGAAATACCCAAGTTCCATCATGATTGGCTATGTTCTAGAAATTCATCTAAAATTCTTTTTAGAAGACCATTTCTAACGTATATGGTGAATTTCATCATATTGGGTTAATTAATAGGTAAGTTCCTTCCTAACTGGCCATATCACATAACTTCGTCTAAAATTCGGTTTAGTATTCCATTTTCATTGCAAATGCCTTATTATACCATATGCCATATGAAAATATGCCGTCGTGTACCATATGCCGTTTTGAGATATGCCATAGTGTACCATTTGCCGTAGCGTACCATATGCCGATTTGAAATATGCCATTTTAAAATAAGCCATAGTGTACCATATGTCATATTTTCATATTCCATTTTGAAATATTCCGTTTTGAAACATGCAATGTTGAATGGATTCACAAGGGGATTACAACCTAAAAACCATTTGTTCCTTGTAAACTTTTGATGTGGTATATGCATTGGTTTTTTTGGGTTTTTTTGCTTATTGTAATACCTAGTGCAATTAGATTTCTGACAATCTGATCAAAACTGTCACGAATAAAACTAACTCATTCTCCACCGATTGCTCCCTTATATGTTAGTATTTGTAACAAAGCAGGTTTGGTGACTAGATGCTTCTAGTTGCCGCATTGCGGCCTATTTTATTTATGAGATTAAGAAAATAACATTTCGTGTTCGGGATTACTACAGGTTTTGATAAAAGGACTACCACTAGAATGTTGACGACTGCATTTATTACGGACATTAAGAAAAATTAACTTTGATGATGAGACAATAATTCGTTACGAACCCATTTTTGTATACCGAACCTGAAGGTTTTGTCGAACGATTATTATTAAAAGCAAATTCACTGTCTAATTAGTAGTCACATCTTGAAAGTCAATGAAAATGCCTACATTTCATTGACTTTCAAGATGTGACTAGTAATTAGACAGCGAATTTGCTTTTAATAATAATCGATCGACAAAACCTTCACAATTACGTTATTATAAAACGCTATTTGAAGTCGCGCCAAATTGTCTAAGAGTTTCAACAAGAAAAAAAAAATCCTCTAAGCGTTACTCATTCATATTTACATCGTTCAATTCGACGTGTATTCAATTCTGCATCGATTTAATAAGAAATTCAACACCATTTCCTGTCCTTCACATTAAAACATGCACACAAATTATATCGTACGATTTTTTTATTCTTTCAACATTATATCGATTTTTTTAAAGAATTCAATTGCAATTACAACAACATCATTCTTAGTAAGTAAAAATTAAAAATCAAAATTTTTTATTAAAAATTTCCGTTGATCTCTATTCGTCATTGTTCAAGGTTGACTAACTTAATAGTTTACAATTGCATTGTAATTGATTTGAAGAAAATAATTACAAATTTACTTCCTTTTTAAGTTCCACACAAAAAAAACGCTGAATTCGTTAAAAAAAACGTTTACCTTAAATAACACAGTTTGTTTACATGACATGTAATCTGATATTATGGCGAAAATGAGGAAAATTATAAAAACTCAGCTGTAATTCATTTTTATATTTATGCAAAATGTTATAATTTCATGATAGGCTTGTATGCATGCATTTGTAAAATATCACACCATCATCGTCATCTTCAGTCATTCACAATCTTAGAATCATATCATTTCTTTTTATAAACTTTCTCTCATTATTTTTCTGGCATCAGGTAAGGTTTGTGTGTGAAAATCATTTAATTTTTGTTTGTTTGTTAATTAAAAATAAAAATCGAATCATAAATTAACTTTGTACGTATTTTACTTAGAAGTGTCTTACGAGATCTCAAACAATCGATGCCAATAAAAATTTGAAGATTTTCCGCGTATACCTACTTGCAGGTTTATCATTAAATTCCGATATGTGTGTGCGTGTGTGCTTATTATACGAGTATGTTTTCTGTGTAACAAAGAACTGTTCTAATTTTAGAATCTAATTGTTTTGTTTTCTAAGAAATTTAAACAATACACACAGTATTAGAATTCTAGGTGAGTATCTTAAAGTAGAACTCTATACTATGCATGCACACAAAACACATTATCTTAAGTCTTTTGTGTTTTTATAAAATGAAAATTTCCACAAATTTTTAATTTTATTTTGCTTTTTGGAAAATTTCCAAGTTTTATGTGTGTACTCGCGTTTGTTTTCACCACAATGACTCAAACCGTTGTCCGTATTTAGAAAACTAACAGAAAACCAATAAATCGAATTGTTTTTCAATATTTATGTCGAGTTTTAAAGAAAAATAACAAATTTATTAGACAACTTGACTACTAATAAAACTGGCAAGCCTTTAATTTTGATAGTTAGTTGTTGAAAAAGAAAAAAAAAATTCACTCAAAACATCTTTCGTACACGTATACACAAAAACATTACAAAATCTTATTTATTTTAAGATTTTTTTTTTTAATTAATTTAAAATTTATTTACAATATAGAAATAAACGGGTGATAATGAAATAATAAGGCAGTTATGCTTTGTATTTATATTTTGATCAAGTTTCCGTATTTTGTGGGAAAAATGTATAACGTGTACTTTGCATGAAATACTTGTTGTTTACGCAATTTAGCCACAATATTTTCAAACATGTAGACTTGAATGAGGTGATACATGATAAATGTGTTCTCGGAATTGTGCCACGAAAATAAAATGTACGTACATCATACGTATACGTACGAAGCCGCAACTTCGAATGTTTTGAGGTAATAATATTATTATGAAATGGGGGGAGAGGAACAATTAATGTGAAGTGAATTAATGTGTTGTTATTACATATTTGCAGGCAAATAAATTCTCTATGAAAATAACAATATTATATTTTGTCTTCGTGAATAACAGTTCACCGGTCTGTGGCCATGAACTAATTAGCGAATATTTTGCTAGTATGCGCGGATATAGCTAAATATGCTTAACACCCTGTATCAACATAACCAAACTGACATTGTAAGTTCTTAACCAGGAAAAATGTTTTAAGAACAAAACAATCCAAAAAAATGTAGAGAAGGGCCCGCTACTGAAATTTGTCGAAATTACAGCATGAGAAATCGGCATTTTCACAACAATTCTGCATTACGTACGTATTTTATAAAATTTATTGAGTAAAATAATTTGTTTTATAATAATTCAAAATAATGTAATACCATTTTATTCGAAAATTCAGGTACCGGCAACATATTATTTGCGGTGCAAATAGACTACGAAGTTTGGATTGGGACAATATCAGAGAATATTCAATGAGTGTGAAGTTTATGCTAAAAAAAATAACAAATAATTTCGCTGTTAAATTAGTTATTTTTCCAATTGGAATTTAGATTGTATGCAAATTAAAATTTTTAATAATTTTGTCTTTTTCGTACAATCAAACCCTGCAACAGGTTATTTTCATCATTTTCAGATAGCTGGACCATCTTTTTATCTCGTTGGCGAAAAGCATTCAATTTTGTTGTACCTTACTGTATTTTAGATGCTTTAAAAGTTGACTGATTTTTGATAATTAAATAATTGTTTAGCGCCAATCCTGGAGATGGCCCGAAGGCCTCGCACATTTTCTAGAATAGCTAGGCCATATAGCTATATATGTATGTCACCAAGCTGATCCAATTGTGATGAACACACAATTTCACAGAATGTGAAGTTTTTAATAATTTTTGGATGATTTTAAAAGTTGTTACATATATCGCCAACCATACAAATCATTCTCGAATAGCCCTTATTTTCGGTCAACTTGACCATATGCCAATATACGTGGCCAACCTGATCCAATTGTGACGAACTTTATTATACTTCACAGAATTTAGAATTTTCAATAATTTTGATGGTTTTATAAATTTTTGTATCTCTGATCACAGAGATGTCCACAATGTCTTGCCCACATTTTCGGATAATTTGTTAAAGATGTTCCGTCTAATGTTAGTGGCTTTAATTTGATTGAGTGAACGGTCTGAAATACTTGCGTCGTTGTTCCACTTGTTTTATCAGTTAATTGTTTCTCGAGATATTTAAATTTTTCTTAGACCTGTTGGACCTTCGTAAGTAATTTTTCTTCGACCTGCTGCACCTTTGTTTCTAATTTTCTTCAACATGTTAAACCTCCATTTACAGCTTCGCTACTTAGCCATGTATATTATATTCAAGAAGTTTCTCGTCCATTCTCTTTTGACCATCTAAAATTTGGTCTGTAATTTCCCCGCCTTGTTGCTCCATCTGATGTTTAATTTCTTGGTTTGACAGGTTTATTGACTCGCTCAACTGTTGTTCAAATTTATAAAACCATCAAAATTATTAAAAATTCTAAATTCTGTGAAGTATAGTAAAGTTCGTCACAATTGGATTAGGTTGGCCACTTATATTAGCACATGCCGAAGTTATTCGAAAATATAGGCGAGACATTATGGACATCTCTGTGATCGGAGATACAAAAATTTATAAAACCATCAAAATTATTCAAAATTTAATATCGATTTTCTCATAGGGCGTATTTTGTCGACTAGCCAAATCAAAATGTGTGCATGCGGTAATCCTCGCTTTTGCCATTCAACCGAATACATCCAGCAAAGTGTGGGACCGAATACGTATATGTATGTGTATTTTTCTGGATAGGGACACCCTAAAATTTTGCACGCACTGCGAAATGATACATAACAAATACAGAACGAAATGTCAAAATGACTCGATGATTCATCGATTGATACATCGATTTTCAATAAAATTGAATTTTCTGCGAAATATGTAGAAATATTTGAGCGATCCAAATGACCTTTAGCAAGATAATTATAGGTCTCAACGCCTATTGATAGAGGTATCAACCATCGAAATCGGAGCACAATTGCAGATTTTTGATTTTTCTGGCTCTGAGTTTGTGGGCTATAGTTCAGTTGATATTCAATAAAATTGAATTTTCTGCGAAATATGTAGAAATATTTGAGCGATTCAAATGACCATTGGCATGACGGGTACAGGTCTCAACGCCTATTGATAGAGGTATCAACCATCGAAATCGGACCTCAATTGCTGATTTTCGATTTTTCTGGCTCTGAATTTGTGGGCTATAGTTCAGTTGATATTCAATAAAATTGAATTTTCTGCGAAATATGTAGAAATATTCGAGCGATTCAAATGACCTATAGCAAGACGATTACAGGTCTCAACGCCTATCGATAGAGGTATCAACCATCGAAATCGGAGCACAATTGCAGATTTTCGATTTTTCTGGCTCTGAGTTTTTGGGCTAGTTCAGTTGATTTTCAATAAAATTGAATTTTCTGCGAAATATGTAGAAATATTTGAGCGATCCAAATGACCATTGGCATGACGATTACAGGACTCAACGCCTATTGATAGAGGTATCAACCATCGAAATCAGACCTCAATTGCAGATTTTCAATTTTTCTGGCTCTGAATTTGTGAGCTATAGTTCAGTTGATTTTCAATAAAATTGAACTTTCTGTGAAATGTGTAGAAATATTCGAGCGATTCAAATGACCTATAGCAAGACGATTACAGGTCTCAACGCCTATTGATAGAGGTATCAACCATCGAAATCGGAGCACAATTGCAGATTTTTGATTTTTCTGGCTCTGAATTTGTGGGCTATAGTTCAGTTGATTTCCAATAAAATTTAATTTTCTGCGAAATGTGTAGAAATATTCGAGCGATTCAAATGACCGTTGGCATGACGATTACAGGTCTTAACGCCTATTGATAGAGGTATCAACCATCGAAATCGGAGCACAATTGCAGATTTTCGATTTTTCTGGCTCTTAATTTGTGGGCTATAGATCAGTTGATGAATTTTCTGCGAAATGTGTAGAAATATTCGAGCGATTCAAATGACCTATAGCAAGACGATTACAGGTCTCAACGACTATTGATAGAGGTATCAACCATCGAAATCGGACCTCAATTGCAGATTTTCGATTTTTCTGGCTCTGAATTTGTAGGCTATAGTTCAGTTGATTTTCAATCAAATTGAATTTTCTGCGAAATGTGTAGAAATATTCGAGCGATCAAATGACCTTTAGCATGGCGATTACAGGTCTCAACGCCTATTGATAGAGGTATCAACCATCGAAATCGGAGCACAATTGCAGATTTTCGATTTTTCTGGCTCTGAATTTGTGGGCTATAGTTCAGTTGTGTAGATTCAATGTGTAGATTCAAATCGGGCGATTCAAATGACCGTTGGCATGATGATAACAGGTCTCAACGCCTATTGAAATAGGTCGAATTCGGAGCACAATTGCAGATTTTCGATTTTTCTTGTTCTGAATATGATTTTGGAATCAAGTTCTTTTAAACGGTTTCCTAAAATTATACAAAAAAGAACAGCAAGTCACCAACCTTTAGATCTGAAGGATTTATACCGCTGCTGTCGAGAGCCACAAAATTAAATTAGACAACTTTGGCACCGATAACGTGGGCGCTGTTATTCTTTCACGAATAATTCAATTTACGTTTTCCGGCACAGACCAATGATGTAGAGCTTGAAAAACTCTTTAGGTCATTTATACCTAAAGCTAGTTCTTCACTATGTATTAGTACTTTACTGCGAAGCGTTTATTACTACATTAAGAATTCAGCGTTTCTGAAATTTAATTTTCTATTATAACCTTGATAAAATTAGAATCTTATTATTTGTAATTTAATAATCAATGAGAGAGCTCGAATTAGTGTGGCACTAAGCGAAACACAAAAAAAACATGATGACTCATCGAATTTAATTTTTTTCTCTAAATTTCCACTTCGATTATTACCACCGCTAGATCAAAATCAGACACCCGTGACCAATTAAAATTTTCAACCATTACATTTTGGTTATTAAAATCTTCTTCTTAAATAATTATTTTGCTAAAAATAATTAAACATCGTACTACCCGCCGGCTAACAATATAAAATGGTAAAACAAAAAAAAACGAAGTTTTACAACAAAACGAACCCAAGCTATATTTGGAAGACTTACAAACAATTCAATTAAAATTTTTTACTCCGAACACAACAAAAAACGTAACGACTACGGTGAAAATTCATCTCTACACAAAACCTTCGACACAAAAGAAATATTTCTAAGCAGTTTTTTTTTCTCGTTCATATTTTCCAAATTCAATGTAGGTTTACCTGTTCCTTTGCCGACTCAATTCAAATTTGGTAAATAATTTTTTGTGCCCCAAAATAATAATCTCAATTTCGGATTGTTACCACTTATAAGAGTTGAAGGGAACAAAAAAAAAAAATGATTTTATTATGACGCCAACAATAACAGTGTGTGTATGTATAAAAATAAAATAACTTTTTAAAGCTTCTTCTTGTTGCTGCTTGCCTGTACTGCTCCAAAGCAACCCAGCAACAAATAACACAAATGGAGCGCAGCAACATACAGAATAACAAAACAGAAATAAAATTCGAATCCATAAAATGTACATCGTTATATAAACACAACTGCATGTCATACGCTTATTTATTGTTTCATAACACACATATACACTATCACACAAAAATCCATACAAACACACATTATTTATTCTGCTTAGGCGTCAAGGTGTCTAACAAGAAAAATACGAAAATACTTGGAATGAATGGAATGAAAATTTTTATTATTTCATGTGCTTCGCTCAAAAAGCATTTTTTTTTCAATTCGTTATGAACGGGTGAATACGAAATGTTTACAAAATAAATATACAAAACAAAATAAAATGTTGGGCAAAAGTGGAATGATGTGCAGGTAACTAAACATTTTGGGGTTTCATTCTCATTTTGTAGGAGTTTAAAGATTTCATATAATGTAGGTATTGTACATGGAAAAAGAATCTTTTGAGCCGGTCCAATTCATCAATTACTCACCCGTTAACCTTATTTTTCCGATTTTGTTCACTGTAGATATAAAAATATATAAAATAGAATAAATCACATAAAAATAGAAAAAGGATACTTGTTGCTAGGTCGGGAATATGAGGTCAAATTTATTTTTGTATATATTACCCTCGTAACCCGCCCCCTACATTTCGATTATTTATTACAAACAATTTTGTATTTTCATTTTTTTTTTGTGTTGATTTTACCACCACCGCCTAGCTCATACCAAACGCAACCACTACTATCAATTAGGTATGATTAATTTACAATCAATCAAATTAAAATAATGGTTGCAATCAAACCATATAATAAAAAAAATGTCTATGATTAATTCGTTAGATTACTATAGCCAGGCAAATAATAACATTAATAATAATAATTATAGAGCAGCACCATCATGGTAACTAACAGACAAAAAAAATGTATCCATTACTTGTGTACTCGTACAGTGGAAATATTTGCTTTTTGTTTTTATAAAAAAAGTATTGAAAGTGCAATAAATTATTTATTTATTTTGTATTTATGATTGACTTTCACTTTCAAAAAACATAAAAACATTATTTACAATGTACACATATAAAATTGGATTTAATAATTTTTCCGTGGAAATAAACAAAAAAAAAATTTATTGATTTCATATTCTGTTTCTTGAATACAACATTTTTTTTTTTTTGTATACGAGTATGTATATTTGAAACGGGAAATTATTGATTTTGGAATTATTATTAATTTTAATGAGATTGAAACTGACATGGACGTATGTATAGTACATATATATATATTTATAATAATACGAGTACATAATATAATGGAAATTTTATAAGTTCATTAGTATTTGGTTTAACAATGTAAATCAACAAAATATGATTATTTATATATGATGGTGTGGAAAAGTTTTGTTATACGGTACCCGGTCATTAGTGGTATAAATATTTTAGACTGTTAGATTGAAAACAAAAATATTTATAAATTTGGTATATAGTTGATTATTTAGAAGCATTCTTTAGAATCATATCCTATTTGAAGCAAATCTTATTTCGAAGCGAAAGTGCTATTTTTCACAGCACCTTAGATAAATGCGGCAATTAAGTAAGTAAGTACATAATACAAAAATCAGCAATTTTATAAAAGGGTTCACGTTTCCTAATGTCACCTCAAATCTTATTATATAAAAAGTTAAATATAACGTCAGAAAAAAATATTAGGTAATGTAATGTCCACTTTTTCTCGGCTCCGCGACTTCCGGACGACAACATTTCAGTCAAAAAACAAAAGGCGTTGCAGTCATAAAATTTCCCATACAAATATTAATTAAAAAGGAACTTCATAAAAAAGTCCATAAAAAAGGTGTTTCAGTCAGAAAACAGTTTGACCTTGGCCGGATGAACCATACAATACTATTTCTTATATACAAAATTTAAAAAAAAAATTTAATTGGCTCCGAAAAAATTATGTGGAACCAAAAAAAAATGGAATTTGCTATTTCTCAGCCAATTAAACAGTTATTTTGAATTTTTATATTGAAAATAGTATTTATCGGTACATTCGGCCAAGAACCAGAAGCTTTTTAAGAAAACAAAGCAACAATTTTGGAATTATATCGAAAAAACTAAATCCGATTTTCTTTTTCGTTTTTCGGTATCAATGGCGCTTAAAAAAGTTTTTCTTTAATTTTTTGAAATTCTTCAAAATCATTACATTCTAAAAACTTTTAAATTCTTAAAATTGTTGAGATTCTTCTCATATAAATTCCTCTCCCATTCAGAAAGACATTTAATCCCTGACTGGGGTCAAACGCACCCCACGCAAACTTTGAGCTACGCTCCTGAGCTAGCGAGTAAAATTATTGACTCCTAATCTGAACCATACTTCAATTCGAATGTCTTTCTTATGGAAAAACGAAGAAAATCGTGTATGCTAAAATCTGTTTATCAGCATAGGACCGGTGGAGTGCGTCACACCCCAGTCATGATTTTGAAGGTAAAAAACAATAGTTTTCTTTTTCTACTCTACTCTTACTTGAATTAATTATTTGTGACGAGAAACAAATAAACTGTAAGAGAATTTGGCTGTATTGGTATAATTCGGTACATTCTTCGCTTTAAATTTTCAAAATTTTTCTAATTTACCGAATTTAAATAATCTTTAAGTTTTTTTAAATTACATATTTGCTTTAAACTCTTTAAATTTTTATAAATAATTAAAATAATAATTAAATATAATAAATAAATAATTTTTAAATATTTTAATTCTTCAAATTTTTTGCATTTTTTTCATTTCTATAAATACTTACTTTTACGAAGAGGAGAAATTGTTAAGAGTTTGCAATTCAGTTTCGATCTGCGAGCATGTGAAAATAAATCATTTTTCAGTACATCTCATCAGGCTATAGCGACTGAACTACTAATTTATTACACTGATTTTTTCCTATAGCTATATAGGAATCAACGGTGCACTTGTAGTATTAGCGAATTTTTACATTCTCCTTTCTAAACTTTTAACAATTTCAATGTTAGTGTATTTAACGCATACATGCGGTTTAACAATTTCTCCTCTTCTTAAATATTTATCAATCTGGAATACACCAGAATAATTCAAAAGTTTGAACTTACTTTTACTATTTTCAAAATCATCTATATTTACTTTGTTATTTCTAAAATTGTTAAATTCTTTAAATTTTTAAACTACTCTCTAAATTTTCTAAGTTCTTTAAATACTTATCTTAAAATTCTTTAAAATTTATGAGCTATTAAATTATTTAAATTCTCTAAATTTTCTAAAACCTTTTGATAACAAATTTTTTAAATTCTTTACATTTTTAATTTCTTTAAACCCCCTTAATTTTAAACAATCTTTAATTCCTTTAAATTTGTTGGGTTCTTTACAATTTTTAAATTCATTCAATTTATTAGATATTATTTATCTGAAAATTCTAAAGTTTCTCTAAATTCTTTAAATTTTATACAATTTATGATGTTTCTAAATTCTTTCTGGAAATGAAAAATCGAGAAAAAATTTAAATATAAGAATTTAATGAATTAACAAAATTTAAAAATTTAAAGAGAAAATCCTTAAGAGAAGGGTGTTCCATAAATTCTTTAACCCTTGTGTGTGTACCCAAAAAAATTTATGTTAATCCACACCCGACCCACCCGGGTAGCCAAGTGTATTTTTTCGAGTTTTTCTACAGATTTTTGCCGGTGTCGCTATGTTGTTCCATTTATTTTATAAATTTTGTATTTTGCACGTTTAAAATTGGCCTGGCACGTCAAAAACTTTTAGAATTTTTCCAAAAAAGAGAGAAGGCTTTTAGAATTTAATTAAAACCTAACTATTGAAATGCTGGAGAACTAGGAAAACACTAAATCAATTTGGTCATACAAACAACCACCGTTGAAATGAATGTCAAGTATTTTTAACAAAAATGGAAAGCTCGAAAGTAAATTACTAGGTGATAACTATTTTTACCGATATTAGGTATACCGATATGTTTAAAATGGGTGAGTTTAGCGATATTTTATTCGTAAGCTTGTAATTTTAGTTCATGGTTTATTTAGTACCTACTACAAATTAAGAGAATTGAGAAGCACTTTTGCGATAGTATTCTTGAATAAAAAAATGTTATTAATTTGAATTTAAATATCAATTAATTAAAAAGGCATTGAACCAAAAGTTTAAACAAAGTTCCAGAGAAATACGATTAGCAGAAAGGTTAACTCTCACGTGTAAAGATTTAAAACTGGAAATTCGTAAGAAGATCTAAAATTCTGAATCGTTTTACTTCATCTACTTAAACCTACTTGACCATTTAGTTGACGATGCCAGATCAGCGTGTAACAGAATTTTAACACACCATTTTATACTAGTTGAAATAGATAGATAAAAAATGTTTGTTCCAAATATCCTTGTGGGTTCGTATTTTTATAGATGAACATGTTGAGAAGAATTAGGAATAGAACGGCCTAAGGCAATTGTCTTGAGTTAAGACTTTGAGCCCGAGTTTTGGGATAACAAAATGCGTCTTAAAATAGAACTCTGGTGACCCTTAATATTATATTTTGATTTGGCATGCAGAAAATTAGTCATTTGAAAACATAATTATATTGGCACGGTGGTTATTACTCCTTGCGAACACTGGTATAAAATAATATATTTTTAAATTTGTATACAAAATTTCAATGGCGGAACGCAATAGGGATATACAATTTAAAATAAATTAAAAGTCTTTTCCTTATATTTTGTTCTGGCTACCCGAGTGGCCGGGTGCGCGTTAGAAGGATAAAGAAAATTATTCACACACAACTCCATCAAGAAATAATTTTTATCCAGTTTCTATACAAAAATCGAAAAGTAATAGTCAATTCTTGGATGTCAAGAAGGTAGAAACGTCTAACTTTGAAATTGCAGTTAACACAAATATTTAAAATTGAAATGGCTACCCGGATAGCCGGGTGCGTACACAAGGGTTAAATTCTGTTTTTTTAACGTTTCAACCCTTTACTGCATGACTTTTTTTTTTGATCAAAAAATTATTTTTGGATGTAAAATAGGGTTTAATATTGATATTTGGTTAAACAAAGATTATAATTTTTGCGGGTTTTCCAAAATTTCCATTTTTGTGTAGGTACATATGAGAATATAAAAAAAAATAATTTTGTCCACGACTAACGTATAATATGTTCATTATACGTTTGTTTCATCACTTATAATGATATCCATTATTCACTGATCACTGCTAGTTTATCTAGTAGTCTCTTCTTTTATTATTAGTTGTATTGCTTTCGCCAAAACAAAAAAAAAATACAACAACAATCGTACTAGATAGACCAAAATAGTACATTGTGTCATTAGGATTAAAAGTGATACTTTGTTTGACGAGCAATTATATTTGCATGCGAGGCGAAGCGCAGCCTAGTCGAGCAAAAGCAAAGGTTGCGAGTCAAACAAAGTCATTTTTAATCCGTATAACACATACTATTTTTTCTCCAACGAAGAGTTCATGTCGTGTCGGTTGTGTAATTAAAACTTCAAAATTGAAACTAAGTTTTTTTTAAATATTTTGTGAAACTAAGGAGCTCATGACTTTCAAAATTGAAATTAATTTTGTTGAAATATTTTGTGATACTAAGGAGATCATGACTTTTGTTTGGTTTGACTATTGTACGCGTCAAACTACAAAGCTATTTACAATATTTTCTTTCTTGCGAACAAAATGTTTGAATCGGAAGATTTATCAAATTTACCACCAGATGTGGTTCGAACAGAAAAAGATATTGTGTTAAACCTATTGCCATCAAAATCACGTAAGATTAATGAGTGCGCATACATATAAGCGGTTTTTGCAGTGGGATACTGAAAAAAATGTACAATTTGGATTATATTCAGAAAGTGTTCTATTGGCATACTTTGCTAATTTGGCGACGAAGATGAAAAGTTCGACTCTTTGGGCGCACTATTCAATGGTTAAGGCCACATTGAATTATATAAATGACGTAGCTATCGAAAAATAAAAAATAAAAAAATAATTATTTCATAATAATATTTTTATGTCTTCACTATAATATTTTTCTCCTAGTATTAAAAGTACCTACTTTTACACCAAGGATTAAAAGTGTAGCTTAGCAACACACACATATTTTAAAATAGTAAGAAAAAGGCCAACTTTAATACCCAAAAACAGTATTACAACAAGAGGCTTTTAAGACGTTGGGAGAAAAAATGGTTTAGGTAACCCAAAAAAAAATTTGTGGTTAAAGAGTCAAATTGACAAGAAAATATACGAAAAAAATTAGACCAAAATTTGTTTAATTTTTTCTGTTGCTTTGATCAGTCGTTAACCAAAAAAAATACCTAACTCATTTTGGTTGAAAGCAATACACTTAATAAGTGTATTTTGTTGAGAAAATTACAACAACAATTGCAGTGGATATAAAGCGCTCATGATTTAATTAAAGCTGAAAAAATGTTTCTTTATTTAAATCGTAGTAGGTTTATAGGAAAGAATAGGACAAAAAATAAATCAAAACTGTATTGACGATTGGAGCATCACGGATTCCACGTAGCGGAATTTATGTATACTAAAACTAACTATCCATTGACGTTTAAAATTTTATTGTATTGCTGAAACAAAAGCAAATCCTTCTTTGAATTTTCCCTACATTGTTTATCTATGCAACACAAACTTCAAATGGATGGTTCTTTTAAATAAACAATTTTTCCATGAGAGGCGTTCAGCCTACTTTTACAATCGTCAATACCGATTCTGTGAAAATTTAGTATGATAATATCTTACTATAGGCCCATATTACACTATTACATTTCTACGTCGTTGAAATAGTTCACTACTTTTATATGACATAAAGGCTGTATATGTCGTATTTTTCAATCACATTTCCATCATATTATTCGAAAAATGGAGAAAAACAATATTATGTGCTCGCGCAGCTACAATATCTGCAATTTATGTTTTGGCTATTTTAAAAAACATTTCATAATTTTCATATTCCATAATTAATTTTTTGGTAATCAGCATACTCCAGTCATACTTTTCCGCCATTTTGAGCAGCTGTCAAAATAGATATTATAGTATTTAGCTTCATGAAGCTAGATATCATTAGAAAAATACAACGTCTGAAAAATATTATTATATTTCCATATTACACTATCATATGAAAGTAATGAAGTATTTCAACGACGTAGAAATGTAATAGCATAGACATTCATACTAGATTTCTCATTTCAATTAGCAACCATTACACGGTCAATAATATTGTCATTACTTTCTGATAATGACATTACTATTGATCGTGTAACTTGAAGTAATGACGAATGATGGTCGGTAATGATGAAAATCCGGATTTTTTGATTTCGAGACATCATTATTGATGTGTGGTGGGGATACTGTCATTATTAATGATAGTGTAGGGTTCGCGTCATTACTGTGTGTCATTACTATTGAATATTTCATAAATTTGAGGTTATCTACGTGGCATAAAAATAGTAATAATTATTAAATTGTAAATAAATAGTAAAAATTCATCAACATGGATGATATGCTTTATGTATTAGAGGATACAGATACAATACACGCTTTTTCTTTAGGATCCATGTAAAATTTAAGAAAAAAATGCTTCTACTAGCAGTAATGAAAGCTTAGTAATGATGGAATTACTGTCATTAATAATGATTGTGTAAGGTTAAAAAATATTGAAGTAGTATTGATGCAGGTATTGACATTACTGGTAATGACATTAATATTGATCGTGTAATGGTTGCTATTATAACTAAAGGAAAAAAACAAAACTTCTGATAATTACAATGTATCGTTGTGTTGTGTATTTTATAAGGCAATGATTTTAGAATGCGTTGCAAATATAATACGTATATGCGATACACCGATAAAATTTGAATGGAAAATTTTTATTTTTATTTTGTGTTTTTAGTCAAATGAGAAATCTATTATGATTGTCTATGGTAATAGTGTAATATGGGCCATAATAAGAAAATAAAAGTGCAATAACTGTTATAACAAAGTATGTCGTTTATTTTTTAATTTTTCTATTTTTAAAAACTTATGTCCATGCCCAATATTAATCCTTACAATTCTGTACAACATCAGTTACATTTTAAAAACAAATGAAGGGCAGTTAAACACGTAAGTAAAAATTGAAATTTGTTAGATTTATTTTAATTATTAAAATTAATTTATTATTTCAGAAGTTTCACAATATTTAATATAAAATAAATATGAGTGCAGTGCCAATTATCATTTTAAATGAAAATAATAAACTGCGGATAATTCGGTAATGTTTAACGTTGAAGGGACCGTTTGAATCCTTTTGATATCGAGGAAAATAGGTAAGCATTTTAAATAATGTATTAATTAAACATTCGAAATATAACTTTTGATTCATTATACATAATTACATTTTAATTTTAGGTTCATTGAAATGTACCGTCTCCCGCCTCATTTGGCATTAAATTTCATTGAAGAAGTGGCAAGTAAATAAATATTTTGTAATTTTTCCGAAATTTGTTGTACATAATTATGTATTTCAGTGTACTCATATTTGTACTTTATTTTAGATGCTGTCGGTGTTGAATTTCTTGGCTAGTGGTAGCTATCAGATAAGGGTTGGTTCGGATGTACTTGCTTGTATGAGCCAAACTTGTGTATCACGTTGCATTCGGAAATACACAAAAGTAATATAATCGCGGAAAAATTGGGGGGCGTGTACGTGAAATTTCCTCAAACAACAACCGAGTTTGAAACGGTCAAGAATAAGTAAATTCAGAAAAAAAAAAATCGTGTCATATTGCATACAAAGTTTTCTACAGTTCTTTCCAGGAATACGGTACATCATTGGGTTAATAGATGGAACTCATATGCCTTAAGTGGATTGAAAAAGGACGTCGAAGCTGCCTATATTAATAGAAAAGGGTTTCATTCCATTAATACACAATTGGTGAGCAAAATCATACATGATTTTTGCAGTCAATTGTAATGGTATTATAACGTTTTAGATCTGTAATAATGATATGAAAATTATTAACTGCAATCCGCGTTGTCCAGGGTAATTAATTGTAATACTAAAATTAAAGAATTAAATAAAAACTATCTAAACCTTCTTCTAGATCGACCCACGGCAGTTTTGTGTGGGGTAGCAGCGAGGTTTTTTCATAAAAACATATGATCTTGTGTAGTTTTGCACAATTTCCTAATGATCCATAGAGTTCCATATAGAGAATTCGACAGCATGCTGAACAATTTAGAAGAACCAAGAGAGTCATCTCGTAATACTAATTATTTTGAAAGAGGTGTTCAAAACCGAAATTGGGTGATAAATTTTATAAACAATTAGTCAAAAATCAAATTCAAATTTTATTTAGATATTGCAATAATTTGTAACTTTTAATTGGTTCTTGTATTTTCCTCGATTTTACTAAGTAATGAAATCATTATATTTTGATTTTTAATTATGGTTTTTTCGGTTTTTATTATTAACCTCTTGAAGTTTGATTGATTTTTCTATGCAATCACTTGACGACATTTTCTGAAAATAAATTCTCTTAATTAAATTTAATTTTTTGTTGCTACTTATTCTCCACACTCTACTGTAAGGCAATCTACGTAAGGTTCGTGCAGTACGCCGGGCAGCGCCTACAGGAGAAGCATATCCTTCCCCGTTTTCCGAAGATACATTTATGCTTGGCGGTGTGGCTTCATTTAATCTTTCGATGAATAATGCAACTGTTGTACATTGCAACGGATCTTGATCAGGCAATCGTATAGATTCAGCTTCCACTGAAATAATGCTGGATGGGGCAATAATAACGATGTGTGGAATAATCTAAACCCATAAATTTTATTATAAAATAATAGATCATTACGAATAATATCTTACATTTCTCGGCATTCCAAGTTCTTGAATGTTTGACAGACCATTAGAATTTTCAACCTTCATCAAATTTAAAATTCTCCAGTCATCTTCGGTTAAGACTGTAGCGTTTGCGTCATGTACATCACCGCCTAAATCCTCGGCGGTAGCAGGACCCACACCGGTTTTGTTTCGATGGTTTCGGATTTTTTTGACTTTTTCTTTTACTTTTGATTTCATTGCCTCCATTGCCTAACAATTGAAACATTCAAATAATCTTTAAAATCTTAACACATAAACTAAAAATTAGATTATGTAATCTGTAAAATATCAGAGACACCAAACTGACTATAGTTTTGATTTACTTCAACATATAATAATATGTACATATCTATTACACTTTAGGTATACTTGATAGAAAACTTACCAATTTCCATTGCTCTGCAGTTTTTATAACGGGCCCCAATTCATTTAATGTACTCGCAATAGTGTCCCAACATTCACATTTATCTGAATTTCCGCGAGCCGTTGCATGTTTCCCTTATTGAATAAAAAATAGATTTTTTTTGATTTCTTAGAAATTAAACTTCGCTTACCTCTTATTAAATTCCAATTTTGTTCGACTAAGTCTAATAGAGACGATTTCTGTTGAAATCCTATTCGAGAATTCATATTAATAATAATAATTCTACAGATATATTGTTTTATTTACATTATTATTAGATGCCATTTATTAATATTTCACCAATTAATAATTTCACCAAATTTATGTTCCAAAACGGAATTAACTGACACAACAAAAATTATTTCTTACGGTAATAACTTTTAGATGTAACTCAAAACGTATTTGAAAATATTTTCATATCTTAGTAGGTTTCATGGTTGTACAAATCACGAAAATAAAAACATAACAGTTTGAATACACATACATTCAGGGGTAATTATTTTAGTATGTATATTTTTTCATACTAAACTTGCACAGAATCGGCATACTGATTTTGTTTAAATTTTTCTCAACAAAATACAGCTATTCAATACTTCCAAGTAAATTATTTGATTTTTGAAATTTTATCTAGTAGCCTCTTGCCATTTTCATTATAGATTGAATGCTAGACAACTTCATTGTGATTTTTTGTGTTAAGGAAAACAAATAAACGTCAAAATATTGTTCATATCTTTTTGTATGAAGTGGCACTGATGCAATTTTATTTCTATAATTACAGACATATATTAAATATTTTTTAATAAAAATTTAATTGAAATGTATTCATTTTATGTCATTTTAAGATAAGCAAGTAAATTTTTTTGTGAAAAGCGTGTGAAAAATTAAAACATAAAAAGAAGGCAAATTCGTATTCTTTAGGTTTAATCTTGTGCCGTTTGAGTTTTTTGTGTGGTTATTTTTATTAAAATTAAGTTATTTCCAAACATTTTAAGTTAGCTTCATATAAACTGCTGTTTGTTTTCCTTAACACTCAAAAATTTTTTACATATTTTGGCTGTCAAATAATCGATCTATTATGAAACTGTGACGTCAAGATGTCGACGAAAATTATTTGAAGAGTATTTAAACGATTTGATTATAAAACATAATGATATTTGTTGGTCGTGGACAAAGTATCGTATTATACTCGCAAATAATGGCTGTTATTCACTCAGATGATTTACGACACTCGCCTATCGGCTCGTGTCGGCAAACTTCATCTTCGTGAATAACAGCTATCATTATTATACAGATACACAGTACACATAATAAAGGTAATTCCCATGTTACATTTTCGTTCTTTCTTGCGCATCTATGTTAAAAATATTTTAATATGGCGGACACCGTGACCAAACAAATTGTGTTTGTGAGTTTTGCGTAATAATTTTGAGTGTTGAGTGAATATAATTAAAATTGTGTGAAAAATTATACTGACTTTAATTCAAAATAATTAACAATGTATCGTTGTTTAAAAATAGTTCATAAACATTTCAGTCACGATCTCTTATATATGTATGTGTACTGTGATCATTGTATGCTCATTGAATAATATACTATTTAACAACAAAGTAAAAACAAAAATTAAGACAAATCATTAAATTAATAGTTATTTATGGTACTAGTGAGCAAAACGAGATATTATCCATGAGGGATAAGTTTATCCCGAGTGGATAATATCTCTTTGCTCACGAGTGGCATACAACGTTTTATCCAATTTTGTTGAAATAAATATAAATAATCGTAAACTAATAAGAAATAGTTCCATTTTGTATTTTTACACTGTAGCATTGAATTTTGAAATACATTTTATCAAAGTGACCGTTCTTTAAATTTATGTGACGTGTTTCTTTGACGTAAATTACGAAATCTATGAATAATTTTCCAATGACTACTCAATATTTTGTTATACAAAATATAACTCACGTTGCCCCTAGCAGCGTGGGTTATACAATAACAATGGGTTATTTTACATTTTCTTTATTTGAAATCAGTCTAGCTATCGGGCATCAAAATACATCAAAATTGGGTAAATAATTTGTATTCTCTAATGCGAGTGATAAAGTAAATTTGATCTGTGTCTTCAAGGTTGACGAAACAATTTTAAAATTAAACCTCCATTTTGCAAAATGTTTTAAAATTAATTTTAGGTTTTTAATTTTAATTTAATTGGCCATATCAGGTCAGTAAAGTTGCACCAAATATTAAATTTGTTACCATTCAATTATTCTGGTTTCTAACACGATTGTTCTTTATGCTATATTGCTTATAATTATTTTAGAAATTTTGAAAATTTGTCTGTTTTTTATCAATATGATTCTTTCGGCTTTTTTATAGATAAATATATTATTAATATATACATATATATATTTAGCTAGCGAGGCTGTAGAACGCTTTGAAAAAATAAAACAGTTTAACAATGCAAATAAAATAACAGTCATTGGGCCCGATTCTCGTATACACATTTTATCATTTTATATTATTTTAAAAAATAAAATCGCGAATTCGTATTCTCATGATTGAAAATATATTTATGTTATTTTATTTTTTATGTTATATCTGTCAAAAATAAAATTATCAAATTTGACCATTTTACAAGATTTTATGTGAAAATTTCAGTCGAAGTACAAATAATTAATCTAGATTTTTTTTATCTGAAATAATACTTAATTTTTGGTAAAATTAAACAAGGCGACACAATGCCGCCAAATTATTTGATTGCTATGATTTTAGCAAGAGAAGAGAGAAGAAAAAGGCTTGTATATTTGTAAAATATCGCAATAAATTAGTTAAATTTATATATTTTAAATTTAAGGTTTAACTACAGGTTTAATTTAAAACACTTGTAACGGAATTCCCAGCACGCCATTGTGATGCAACGATTGAGACGCAACGGTACGGTTCCCATCGTAGTCTAGTCAAGTTGCCCATGTCACGTCGCTGAATATCCCGCAACCAGATTATCGCACAGTCACCACCTGCAGCTTTGTCGGCTATCGCTCAGGGTGGGGGTGGTTCATAGTGGTGGTGTCCTGTGAAACTTTAAGATGCTGCCAATCTGGCAAAAATAATCCGCGGATCTACCTACGCCTCATTTGGTCACGTCGCTCATCTCCGGAAAGATATTAAATTAACAACACATAATAATTACGTTCGATTGTATAGCCATTACAAAAATATATATTATTACCAAAAAAAATAAAGAAAAATTGAAAGATAAATTAATTTCAGAACAATTAAAAAAAATGTGTTTGCTTCTACGTTATATAATATCAAAAAAAAACTGAAATAATAATCTGTTAGGTATGTTCGTAGCAATTATTCAATTTGATGCAACTCTCGAATAATATTTAGATTGATGAACCATATCCGCGGCGAAGACATAAAGGAGCTCACAATACGTATCCACCTCGGACCTGTAAATAGAGAAACTCAAGAAAAAGAGAAAAAAAAACAGAGCATTAGGCAACGTAATGGAATAATCACTAAACTACACTCCACCAAGATAAATAAACAAAACGAACCACAAAAACAAAACAAAAATATAAGAAATATAATCAGAAAATTAAATATGAATTAATAAATTATTTGGCTATACGTATACCGACCGATAAATTTTGGGAATTACCCTGTGACCACGAATAAATGCACGGTGATCTCAATAACACGTCCCGTTGACTTTTGTATGAAAACCGTTCGTCTCTCTAAACTGCCATAAGCTGACGTCTGATGTTGTAAATCTTTCAATTAAGAATCGCTGTTGTTCAAGGCTGCTCCTATTACCCGTAGTTATCCACTACCTAACGGATGATGCTCGTCCGATTTTCCGGATAAAATTTATACTTCCGTAATATGATTGTATGCACCGTCCGCCGATGATGTACACTGGAATATGTGCAGTATCGTGTCTTCGTGTTAAAACGCCCGTCAAATAAATCCACCGATCCGTAACATATACGGTACTACGGTAAATGACACACGATAGGTGATCCTACCGTTAAATCTGGACTATTATTCCTAGCCCGTGTATTTTAAAATTTAACACCGCGGGTTTCAACAATACGAAATACCAATAATTGATATATTTTTAGATTTTTTTAGCACTACACGCCAAATCTTAATATTACTTTTCACCAAACTTACAAACACGTTCACTATATTGTTTAACTCGATATTTCTTCGGTACAAATTTTTTTATAATTTGATTTAATATTTTTTTAATCGGTATCCACCATTTTCATGGCATAATTTTAATTTTTAATAGAACACACAAAAAAACAGCGTCTTCCCTTCTGTCTTCTTTTAATACTTCTCCCCCCCGAACGCTGTCATTTAGCTTTTTATACCAATTGTATCATCGGCGCAACGCCACCCGATAATACCGAATAACGTGCAATCCTAACACTAATCGCAAAACAAATTTCGCAAGCCATCTATGAATAAACATATGCGGCCACTAGAATAATTTCCCATGACACAGCGGGGAGAACAAATGACTACCGAATGCAACGAGAAAACTACCTTATTATTTCTTACGTAGCGATACAATCGTTACATCGTGGGGACGTCCCACACCCTGAGAGTCTCAAAAGCCGGCTCAAGTACCTTGAGTAATACCAAATCCGATCAGGTTCGGATGTCCTTAGCATGATATGTGCCCAATGATTTACCTGACGGATCTTGTAACGTATAAGCGACATTTCCTACTCGGGCGGTTATGATCGCTGGCGTGAATTTCGGAGCAAATTTCGAGGCGAATTGTCTAGGTGCAGCGCTTTGCGTGTATGTACGAACGAATACGTGCTGTCCGATGGTTAATTCTCTTGGTTTACTTCTCATGTTGTACTGCCGTTGAGATTTTAAATAGGCCTGTCTTAGATGCTTGAGTACTGTGTGATGAATTAAGTCCAATCGTGCTGCCCTCGAATTTAGGCTTACCTCATGTTCATTCTCACAACCAAGAAGACGTCTTAGTTTGTATTCGGATCCATGTGTTACCATGTGTTGACCGTAAACTAAATAATGTGGGGAATAATTAGTAGAAGAATGCACGACGTTTCTGAGCGTGGAAGCAATTTGATCTAGATACAGGTCCCAATTAATATGGTTGTCTCCTAAGTACGACCGGATTGTCTGTAAAATGGTACGATTAGTTCTTTCAGAGGCGTTACTCTGAGGAGAGTGGAACGGAGTTTTCATATGCTGAATTCCGTAACGATTCATCAGATTAGTGAATAAATTAGACTGAAACTGTCTGCCGTTATCAGAAATAATCATTTCTGGAACAGAAAACAAGAGAAAGATTTCCTTTTCCAGATACTCGCACAGAGACGGAGTTGAAGCATCTCGAAATGCTTTGAGACGTACAAACTTAGAGTAATGATCGAGAACGATCAAAACACACGTATTTCCATTTCTTGAGCGGGGGTACGGACCTAAATAATCAATATAAATCTTTTGAAATGGACGCACGCTTACCTGTGAGTTACCCATTGGCGGACGCGTCGTGTAATTGGTTGCTTTTGACATTTTACACTGTGCACAATTATTAATATATCGTCGAACATCTTCGGCCATGCCAAACCAATAATAATAACGTTGTATTCTCTCCCGAGTCTTATAAATACCCATGTGTCCAGAGGAGGGTGGTATATGTGCAGCATCTAAAATAGAAGCAATTAAACTTTTTGGGATGCAAAGTTTCCAGTTTGGTATATCGGTGTCTTCATAACGGATACCATGTGATAGTGAGATTAGCAATTTACCATCCTCGACTCTGAAATTAGATTCGGTATTAGGAAGATTCTGATATTTATGAATTAAATCTAAATATTCGTCGTCTCTGAAGGCTGGTGACTCCAAATCGACCCAAAACGTTCCATTAAAATTTGGATCATCGTGGTTCAGTAATGTTTCGCAAAATGCGCGAGACAGAGCATCAGGTACAACGTTAAGATGGCCTTTACGATATTCGATGTTAAATTTGTAACTCTGTAATTTAAGGCTCCATCTGGCTAAGCGGCCAGAGAGATCAGGCATATTCATAAGCCAACGGAGACTAGCGTGATCCGTTATGATGGTAAACTCGAATCCTTCCACATAGTGCCGAAAATACTTTACTCCGAGAACAGCAGCATAGCACTCAAGCTCGGTAACGCTATATTTTCTCTGAGTCCCATTGAGCTTTTTGGAGAAAAAGGCGATCGGGTGTTCAGAATCATCAATCCTTTGGAACAGGACTCCTCCCACTCCTCTTGAGGATGCGTCGACCTGAATATAAAAGGGTAGATCATAATTCGGGTGCACCAACACAGGAGCAGACGTAAGGCGTTGTTTCAACAGGTTAAATGATCGGTGGGCTTCATCGTTCCAGGTTAGCTTGGTTTTGGTTTTCAGAAGATCGGTAAGTGGAGCTGAGATAGAGGAGAAGTTAGAAATAAACCTACGATACCAACCACATAACCCGAGAAAACTGCGTAGCTGTTTCATTGTCGTAGGAACGGGAAAATCCTGAATAGCTGCCACTTTATCCGAATCCACTCGTAAACAACCCTCTCCAATCACATATCCTAAATATTTTAGACGTTTTAACAAAAATTTGCTTTTCTCCACATTAATTGTAAGATTGGCCTTCCGCAACCACTCAGCTAAGAGCTTCAATAACACAAGGTGCTCCTCAAAAGTAGTACCCGTGACAAGAAGGTCGTCAAGATAGACGAAAATCTTGTCATGATACTTATGAGGGATCACCCTGTGCATCAATCGGCACATAGTTTGTGGTGCGTTGCATAGCCCGAAGGGCATTACCGTAAATTGGTAAAGCGGCCTACCCGGTACCGTAAAAGCGGTTTTACATTTGGCATCATCGTCGAGTGGTATTTGCCAGAATGCATCCTTCAAGTCCACACTGGAAATGAAGTTTGTATTCTCCAAACGACTCAGTATTCCGTCTATTATTGGTAAGGGGTAGGCATCTTTCACAGTACGTTCATTGACTCTTCGGGCGTCCAGGCACAATCTTACTTTGCCATTAGATTTTTTTACCAGACTTACAGGCGAACACCACGGACTTTCGCTTTCCTCCAGCACACCTAAACTGATCATTCGGTCCAATTCTTGATTAAGCTGCTCTTGAACCGCCGGTGATACAGAGTAGTACCTTTGCTTGACAGGGGGTGCTTGTCCGGTATCGATTTTATGGCACAAGAGATGTGTACGGCCCAGACCCATGCTAGCGGATGAAGGGAACATCTCGACTATTCTTTGTAACTCATCGCGCTGTTTTGGTGAGAGATCATGTCTAGCGGAATAAAAGGAATCCACAGAGGAATCGTTTACCGGAAAATCATCAGGTGATGAGTGTAATTCATTGATTTGAATTTCCATGTCAAAAAGGTTAAAAAAATCAATTCCCAAATAAAGCTGCTGAGATAAATTAGGAGCCAAAAATAAGCGACAAGATTTCTCTTTGTTATTAAACCGAATTTTAACCACGATATACCCTAAAATACGTTCTTTAGCCCCGTTTGCTGTGGAAATAGTAGATGGACAATGATGAAAGCGAAGTCCCGCTAACGACAATAATTTCTCGCAGTCTTTGCCCAATAGACTAATATTCGCACCTGTATCAAGAAGACCACGTACTGATTGATTGAAGATTTCAACGGTAACGTAGGGACGACCATCGGTTTCAGTGGAAATTAACGAGGCACAAATTAGACGTTGAATCTTACGTTTCTCGCCAAAATACAACCAGGAACGATGAAATTTATGGTTTGCGGTGTTCGGATTTTGTGAAATAACTGGGGAATTTACATTCGAGCTCGATTTCGGAGTTCGGAATCCGTATTGGATGCCGCATCTTCGAACAATACCTTTTGACGCGGGATACTGGAATTCTGAAGGTTGGACTCCCGTGGGATCCAATCCTTCCTTTGCACGTTTCCCGCCCTGGAGAGATTACAATTGGGACAATCTGCATAAACCGTATTGTCTTGGCCACATACTAAACAAAACTTCCTAATGGGAGCTTTGCAACGACGGAAATAATGACCCGCATGTTTACAGTTCCAACATACCGGAAGGTTGAATGAAACTTTGCGCTGGCTCTGATTTTGGTAGACGTTCTGCGCATTACGGCTACGGTTATCGCTGATAGCACATATCTCCTCATCATAATTATAGCCTGCGTTTAGTTGGTCAGCGTTTCCGTGTTGTAAAACAAATTGACTACCAGATGGAGGTGTAGGAATAGATATACCACCTGTGTTCAAAGGGGTAAACTCGTAAGAATGTTGCGTGTTAGTAGTAACGAAATTAGCTGCAGATTTAATGGGGTTAGCCAAAGTGCTTGATTTCGTAGCCTGTGTGGGAGCTGCTATATTTGAGATGATATCTGAATTGTTGGCCTCATGGTAGTCCAACTGGTGAACAAATCGATCTTTGCTAGAAAAATTGGCTTCTGGATTAATACCCAGTTCTTTCCATAACTGTTCAACTCGCCGACATTCAATTGCAAGCTGATTCACTGTTCGAAATTCCCGATCGATAAACTTTTCCCTAAGCCGGGGACGCATGTTGTTAAGTAGAATGGATAAAATTTCCGCTTCCGGAATTGGAGTTTTTGATTGAAGTGCAATTTTCTGAATCCCATCCATGAATTCAATAAAGGATTCCTTTGGATATCGTTGTTTCCTTTCTTCTAGCATTCGTTTTACATGCCTTTCGTTACAAGGTATCTGGAAACGCTCCACTAAATAGAATTTCAGATGTTCCCATCCGAGATACAAATTCACATTTCGTTCGCGAAAGGTCCAGTACCATTCTAATGCACTTTCCGTCAGGAAACAAGGTGCTATTTCCACTAAACGATCAGGTGATATATTCGATGCTTTAGCCATATGCTCCACTCGGAATAAAAAGTTTTCGATTGGCACATCAGAAGCTATTCCTTTAAATTTCAAATTCCACGACGATACAATGCGGGTTAGGGCACGATCATCGATTCTTCCTTGATTGCCAATTGGAGTTGACTGATTACTACCAAGGTGATTATTTGCATTTGGTGGAGTAATCAAATTTAGCTTTTGGTTAAAGTTATTCAACAAAGTGTCAAAATTGAGCATCATCTGCTGCATCACCTGAGTTGGGTTGACTATATTGCTATTAATATTCCCAATCGGTTCTGGGGGAGTATCTTTGGACTGGTCTTGGCTGGATTGGCGTGCGATTACTGGGTCAAACTGGGGAATGGAAAAGGTACAATCCTGAACAAAACTGGTGGATTGGTTTTGGAAACTGCGCGACACTTGGGGTCCATCACACAGATTAGTGGACGAAAATGACTGTATTTGACTATCATGAGGGAACAACCCGCCTCCAAATAGCGCGTCTCTTAAGCTTCCATTTATGTGATTGATCCGTCCTAATAATTCGATAACTTCCGGCACGTCCATATTAGCGTTTCTCAATCGTTTAAGACGATTTTGAATATGTATTATGCGAGATTGATAAATTTCTAGATTGTTGTGAGTGACATTAGCCAACTCCAACGCGGTTTGGATACGATTCAATTTTAATGTGCACAGTTTAACTTCATGGGCACAGTTGCGCATAGCATTTCGGTGCGGCTTATCTGGAGAAATTATTGGAAATCTAGCTTCAGCCTCTATTTTAGAAATCAAAATGTCTAATGAATGTGGGGTAACTGGAATACCTCGAACTTCCAATTCCACCTGAATTTCGTCATTTTCCAATAAATTAATATTCATTATTAATATGATTATGAACACGGTAACACTAAATCACTAATATTAATTAAAAAAATAAAAATAAACTAGATAATAAGAATGACAATCGATACGACTAAATCGTGACGTATAGATACAGGTAACGTTATCAAAATTCAAAATTTAAACTTTACCGTTTGATCCAAGACAAAAAAAAAACAAACAAAAGGAGAAAAAAAAACAGTAAGGTGAAACAAAGGACCCTGAAATGGGCAAAATGATTAGTATAAATATTTAAGAAATAAATTCACAAAACCAAAAACATTCAGGAGATGAACGACCAAGAACACAAAAAAACGCAGGTAGACCGTAGGCTTGTATACTTTAACGTTAAGCTATTGTTTCAAAATGATATGAATTCTATACCTGATAGTTATTGATTAATCCACAAGCAAGTCAACTATTAAATTAGGATGTACCCGTAGACTCAACACTATCTCAAAACAAAAAATATGTATAACAGAAGTTGATCGATTTTCAGATCCCCATATACGATGCCTCAAATTCAAACTATTCATTAAGGGAATAGCGATGTTGAGAACCATATGGTTCAACAGAAAAACCTCAACGATAGTGAACAAAAAAAAACAATGAATAAGATTTAAACCGTAATATAAATTGAATAATTAGACTAACAAATAGGTATACAAATTATGCGGTGTCATCAGAGTCAAGATACTAAAACCGATGCTGATGACAATACATAAATGTTAGACCAAATATAAGAATGAAAAATAGAAAAAAAATAATAAGTAATAATAAACTGACCTTGAATAAACTGATTGCTATTTTACCGTATGACCTTAAGCTCGGTCGCTTTTATGTTTGCCTATACCTTTTGAGCCAATTTGGGCGCCACTGTAACGGAATTCCCAGCACGCCATTGTGATGCAACGATTGAGACGCAACGGTACGGTTCCCATCGTAGTCTAGTCAAGTTGCCCATGTCACGTCGCTGAATATCCCGCAACCAGATTATCGCACAGTCACCACCTGCAGCTTTGTCGGCTATCGCTCAGGGTGGGGGTGGTTCATAGTGGTGGTGTCCTGTGAAACTTTAAGATGCTGCCAATCTGGCAAAAATAATCCGCGGATCTACCTACGCCTCATTTGGTCACGTCGCTCATCTCCGGAAAGATATTAAATTAACAACACATAATAATTACGTTCGATTGTATAGCCATTACAAAAATATATATTATTACCAAAAAAAATAAAGAAAAATTGAAAGATAAATTAATTTCAGAACAATTAAAAAAAATGTGTTTGCTTCTACGTTATATAATATCAAAAAAAAACTGAAATAATAATCTGTTAGGTATGTTCGTAGCAATTATTCAATTTGATGCAACTCTCGAATAATATTTAGATTGATGAACCATATCCGCGGCGAAGACATAAAGGAGCTCACAATACGTATCCACCTCGGACCTGTAAATAGAGAAACTCAAGAAAAAGAGAAAAAAAAACAGAGCATTAGGCAACGTAATGGAATAATCACTAAACTACACTCCACCAAGATAAATAAACAAAACGAACCACAAAAACAAAACAAAAATATAAGAAATATAATCAGAAAATTAAATATGAATTAATAAATTATTTGGCTATACGTATACCGACCGATAAATTTTGGGAATTACCCTGTGACCACGAATAAATGCACGGTGATCTCAATAACACGTCCCGTTGACTTTTGTATGAAAACCGTTCGTCTCTCTAAACTGCCATAAGCTGACGTCTGATGTTGTAAATCTTTCAATTAAGAATCGCTGTTGTTCAAGGCTGCTCCTATTACCCGTAGTTATCCACTACCTAACGGATGATGCTCGTCCGATTTTCCGGATAAAATTTATACTTCCGTAATATGATTGTATGCACCGTCCGCCGATGATGTACACTGGAATATGTGCAGTATCGTGTCTTCGTGTTAAAACGCCCGTCAAATAAATCCACCGATCCGTAACATATACGGTACTACGGTAAATGACACACGATAGGTGATCCTACCGTTAAATCTGGACTATTATTCCTAGCCCGTGTATTTTAAAATTTAACACCGCGGGTTTCAACAATACGAAATACCAATAATTGATATATTTTTAGATTTTTTTAGCACTACACGCCAAATCTTAATATTACTTTTCACCAAACTTACAAACACGTTCACTATATTGTTTAACTCGATATTTCTTCGGTACAAATTTTTTTATAATTTGATTTAATATTTTTTTAATCGGTATCCACCATTTTCATGGCATAATTTTAATTTTTAATAGAACACACAAAAAAACAGCGTCTTCCCTTCTGTCTTCTTTTAATACTTCTCCCCCCCGAACGCTGTCATTTAGCTTTTTATACCAATTGTATCATCGGCGCAACGCCACCCGATAATACCGAATAACGTGCAATCCTAACACTAATCGCAAAACAAATTTCGCAAGCCATCTATGAATAAACATATGCGGCCACTAGAATAATTTCCCATGACACAGCGGGGAGAACAAATGACTACCGAATGCAACGAGAAAACTACCTTATTATTTCTTACGTAGCGATACAATCGTTACACACTTTAGGGATAAAAGTAATCCATTCGAGTTACCGCAAGCGAAATTCAAAAAATTATTTAGGATAACGCAACCAGCTGTACAGTTCTTAATTGAAAAATTAGAAACGAAATATCGGCAGACGGATATTCCATTTCAATTAAAACTGTTATGTGCGCTACACTTCTACGGTCATGGATCTTACCAAGTATCCATAGGAAGCTGCAAAAAAATTGCTTTCTCTCAACCCAGCGTTTCTCGGGCGGTTACAGAAGTGACTAAATTAATTGTTCAATATATTATGAACGATTTTATTAAATTTCCACGAATCCTTTTAGAACAGGCAGAAGTAAAAAAGCAAGTTTATGGAAAAATACCAAATGCCTGGGGTAATTGGAGCTATAGATGGTTGCCACGTAGCTATTGTTGCACCACCAGAAAAACACGAATTTAATCGAACCAATTTATTTCGCAACCGTAAAGGTTACCACAGCATAAATACACTAGTTTGTTGTGATGCTAAAATGCGCATTTTATACACAAATGCTCGTTTTCCCGGATCAGTCCACGACTCAGCTATATGGATGACATCCAAGTTGCGGGCATATTGTGTACACAATTTTAACTCTGTGCATAACCAAGGGAGTTTTTTGTTGGGTGATTCCGGGTTTCCACTTGAACCGTGGCTTCTTACAAATTATGTAAATTTTCAAAATGGAACTATCCAATATAGATTTAACGAGACTTTATATTATAGAGAAGTGTTTCGGAGTGCTAAAATCTCGTTTTCGGTGTTTGCTGAGACATAGAACTTTACATTACAATCCCGATATGGCGTGCCAAATTATATATGCTGTGTGCACATTGCACAATATTCATATTGAGATTAACGACAACGATGCAGATTCAGACAATGAAGTTGATGCAGAAGATGATTTTAACCAAAATAATGACGCCGACGATACACCTACTGACATAGAATCAGCAAATGATTCTTGGTATATATTAGGAAGCCGAGTGGGAGAATTATATACGAATAATTATTTTAGTAATAGTAACGTAATTATGCAATTACATATGTACCAAGCAAAACTGTAACGATTTTGTTTATTAAATTGAATATTTAAAAATAAATAAAACAAAAATGTCTAGCTTTATTTTATATTTGTATTATATTTTGTAGGGCTTCTCAAAAAATACAAAACTTTAGTAAAAATTTAGGTAAATATTTAGCTACCTATTCATTTTTTGGTGCAACTAAAGCAGAGTATATAACTTCCGCTAGATTATTGATACTATCAGCTATATCACGTAAACCTTTTCCTATCTCGCACGACCTTTTTTCTTCCAAGGATACCAATTTTTTCTAAAATTTCGTCACCTAAAATAATATGAAAACGGAAATATAAAATAAATTAAACATATTATGTAGGTAAACGAATTTGATTACTATCTGAAACATTTTTACGTTTCCGGCTATGCCTTGGTAATGGTTGTGTACTAATAGATTCCTTTGAAGGCCCAGCAATAGGTTCTGCTGTTGTTGAGTTTCCCTCATTTCATATTTCATGTTGGTTAACAACGATTACATTTTCGAAGGATGCATTAAGCCCGGCTTCACTACTGCCCCCCATGCACTCACTATGCCCTTTCTTCAATTGGCTTCAACTTTTCGCCACTTTCTGGTCCCCCACTTGTTGCGTTTATGTTAATAATCTCTTTTCGTTTTTTGTAACGCAGACCATTACGCCAATTTTCAAATATCTAAAACCAAATAATTAAATTAATAAAACTCAAAATTTGTACTGTTTCAAGGATAGATCAATAACCTTTTTCCAACCCTCTTTAGATCGTTTTGGGCCGGTTATTGAGTTGATCAATATTGTTAAGCGATCCCATAAGTGCTGTATGGTTTAGTCCGAGTCTCTCTTGGTTGTCATTTCTCTATTTTCTTCAATGAATTGCAAATATAGCTCGTATTGCTGTTTTGAGGTTTTTGGTTGACGCTTTGCTACAATATAAAAAAATAGTTAAGTAAATGTGTCTGAAAAGTATGATTTATTTATAAATTAACACATAATTATATTTTTCAATTATAATTACCTTCAAGTTCAGCCATCTTGTTGTATTTATTTTAATTTTCAGACAAACTACACTACTCCAAAAAATTAAAGGAACACTAATTTTTTTCATTTTTTTTAGTGTTTTTTGAAGAGCTGTATCTTTGTAAAATACGGTCGTACGGAGATGAAAAAGAAGTATTTTAAAGCTTCAAATCTCTAGTTTTGAGACTTATGAGCGAAAAATTTTTGTGAGATACCGTTATCACGCAATCATAAGAAAGAGCGCGAAATAAAAAAATTCGATTTTTTTTTTTTTTGTAAGGATCCATGGGCGCGGGAAATTTTTTTTAAGTTAAACCAATGCATAGGTCGGTTAGCCTGTTAATTAGGCGTAAATTTATTTTCATTCTGGTCTCTCTATGTCAACTTTTTGCTGAGATATCTGACTTTGAATCAAAAAAGATCCTTTTGCCTTTGATCATCGATATCTCAGCAACCAATGATTGCACAGTAAACTTTAGGGCAGCCTTAAAAACTTCAGTAAATTTCGTACAAGACCCTTTAATGATTAGTTAAGAACAATTTTTTTTTCACCCTCAATACTGATTTGAAAAAAGTACAAAAAAACGACTTTTTAGGTTGTCTTAGTAAATCTACCGTTACTTTACAAATATTGATGAAAAGACTAATGTTGCCAGGTCATTTTATAGTTTAATGTACTCCTAATAGCCCTGTATTATTTTCAAATTGAACCATCCAACCGTTTATCCGTACAGATTGATCAAAGTTTTATAAAACAATTAAAGGAACAAGTGATCATCAAAAAAAAAAAACGACCTTTTTCACATTTTGCGTTAATTATTTGTTAACCCTTAATGATCGTAAGATTTTTTTGCAATACTCACCCATAAGAGACGACAGAAAATTAAATAAAGTTCTGCAATATGACCAATTATTATGGAACTTGGCAATTTCTCAAAATTCGTGGATGAAATTCTGGGAAATGGCCAACTATGGAGGAACTTGGCCATTTCTTATCCGATTTTGATGAAAATCAGCATATACAATGGAAATGGGATTCTAAAATGATTCGAGGATGAAGTTCTGGAAAATGGCCAACTAGGTTGGAACTTGGCCATTTCTAACCCGATATTGATGAAACTCAGCACGTGCCTCAGAAATGGGATTCTAAACTGATTTTTGGATAAAATTCTGGAAAATGGCCAACTAGGGAGGAATACTTGACCATTTCTTATCCGATTTTGATGTAATTCAGCACGTACGATGGAAATGGGATTCTAAAGTGATTTGTGGATAAAGTTCTGGAATATGGCCAACTAGGATGGAACTTAGCCATTTCTTATCCGATTTTGATTGAATCCAGCATATACTATAGAAATAAAATTCTAAAATTATTTTTGGTTAAATTTATATTGTTAATTTGGAAGGCCCTTGCCTATTCCTTCAACGAATAAGAGAAATTCGACATGTGCTTTAAAAGTGAAAAACTAAAATGGTTATTCCATGTATTTAATGATTTATTTTATCAATAATTTAAGAATCTCATTTTCATCGTGAATGCTGAAATTCATAAAAATAGGATACAAAATTTCCAAGTTCCATAACAAATCGCCAAATTTTGAAACTTTATCCAAAAATCAGTTTAGAATCCCATTTCTGAGGCACGTGCTAAGTTTCATCGGGTGAGAAATGGCCAAGTTCCTACCTAGTTGGCCATTTTCCAGAACTTCATCCACGAATCATTTTAGAATCCCATTTCTATCGTACATGCTGAATTTCATCAAAATATTATAAGAAATGGCCAAGTTCCTACCTAATTGGCCATATTCCAGAACTTTAGCTTAAATTCATTTTAGAATCTAATTTCCATCGCCCATACCAAATTTAACTAAAATCGGTTCAGCAATAGCCAAGTTCCATCCTAGTTGGCCATATTCCAAAACTTTATCCAAAAAATCACTTTAGAATCCCATTTCCATCGCGCATACCAAATTTTGTCAAAAATGGATAAGAAATGGCCAAGTTCCTTCCTAGTTGGCCATATTCCAGAACTTTATCCAAAAATCACTTTAGAATCCCATTTCCATCGTGCATGCTGAATTACATCAAAATCGGATAAGAAATGGCCAAGTTCCTCCATAGTTCCCAGTAAACCTTAAGTCATATATTTTTTTTAAGTCATATAACGATCATAAGTCAGTCAGCTTACGGCTTGGACCTCACAAATCGGTTATTGTGGTAGCTAATTAGCCATAGAAGGTCATAAATTAATTTTGTATGACACGCAGTCATAACGAATCATTAGTCGATCATTTGATTGACGCTTAAAAATGAAATGCTTGCATTTGGGCGTTCATTAGTTTAATGACGATATTAACGTCATAACACGGTCATTAAACTGACTCATATATCATTAAAAATCACATTTTAGATTTTTCATGGTGCAAAGCCTTAATGAACATTACTGTACCCATGATACGTGATGTGACCTCTTTTTTCATAGTCATTCTTTATTAAATTAAGTTGATAATATGGTCGAAATAAAGTTTCAACCCATTTAAAATCATAAAAAAGTCTTGTAGTAAAAAAGTCCTAGTAGGTAATATAATATGACTGATAGAAACCAATGACCAATGTAACACATGTAACTCATTTGTATCATTTGATTTGATGAAATGATGACAAAGGCATAATCAACCCCGATTTTTAATAATTTAATTGTTTACACAAAATGGATAGCTCAAAAGCCAATTTGTTTAGTTGGAAAAAGCTGAAAAAAGTGGAAAGTATGGAAGGCGATTTCGGAAAATAGCTACCGAAAAGCTACTTATATACACCAAAGAGATTGAAAATAATTTTACTTGACGTATAAGTCAGCAGCAGGTGGTTTGGCGTCTATTGGAAGGGGCTCCGTATCCTTCCAGTAGGCGCAAGTGTACGTACTGCCTCCTCGTGGCAACCACCGGTAACTGTAACCATTAGGCTGAATATAGACTTTTGTGACAGGCTAAAGTACGGCGCTAAAGGAGAAAACCTTGACAAAAAATCCCTAATCTAAGGTGGAACAGCATATGCCGATGGATGAATGGCTGATAGGTTAATCAGTCTATATATGCGGACTCTGGATACCAGGCACCCTCCAGTTTTATTTAGCCTTCCTGTAGTAAACCTGGGTGACCTACAGGCGACTTTTTTATTCCCAGCAACTCGCAAGAGTCAAATCAAAACGGTAGACGAGGCACGGGAAGGAATACACGGGAGTGGGTCTGCCCTCTCAAAGTCCTTGAGTCCCAATGCTACCGCTTTTCTAGCAGAAGTAAATGTTATTACATCTAGGAGGGAGAGCAATGAGCCCAGATAGTATGTAACGCGTGTAGAAGTATTTCCTACAGTGGACATCTAGGAGGGAGAGCAATGAGCCCAGATAGTATGTATCACGTGTAGAAGTACTTCCAACAGTAAACATCTAGGAGGGAGAGCAATGAGCCCAGATAGTATGTCCCAGCAACTCGCAAGAGTAAAATCAAAACAGTAGACGAGGCACGGATAGGAATATACGGGAGTGGGTCTGCCCTCTCGAAGTCCTTGAGTCCCAATGCTACCGCTCTTCTAGCAGAAGTAAATGTTATTACATCTAGGAGGGAGAGCAATGAGCCCAGATAGTATGTAACGCGTACCGGTCGGCAGTATTATCAGGTTCATTAAGAGCCTGAATATTGGCTGGACGGATAATTAAAACATCTAGGAGGGAGAGCAATGAGCCCAGATAGTATGCATCACGTACCGTTAGGCAGTATTATCAGGTTCATTAAGAGCCTGAATATTGACTGGACGGATAATTAAGTAGGGCTTATGCACAAAAGATCTTTTAGGTCGCAGTGCGGGGTGGCTTGAGCCCCCACATGGTCCTCAAGTAATAATAATAAGTCAGCAGCAACCAAATTTGACAAATATAATCTCGCCAATAGTCGAGCCAACATCATCGGAATTAAACGATTTATGCAATCATTTATCCTCGTCATTAAAAACTGATCCAGAGCCAAATCATAATGTTATTCATACCGAATTCGAGGGAATTTCACATTTTTCTAATATCAGTGAAAGTACAAACAGTGATCTAATTGGATGTAAATAATTATGATTGCTATTTTAGTCCAAATGAAAATATAACCAATGACGGAAAAGATAATAGCGATGCCAAAATCAATGACGAGTTTACCAATTTCTTTGGCAGAACAGAAAATGATATCCCACTAAACGAATTTTTGAAATCATGGCCACACCAATATAAATCTCAATCAATATAATTAATCAAGCTGCTCTTAAACCTTTGATAAGATATCTAAATAAAAATTTGGAAGCTGAACTTCAAAATGATCCAAGAACAGTAATGCAAACTCACTTGTGTTAATATGTATTTGACAATCAATTTGCGTGTGGTTATGACTTGTTATGACTTTATACTGATCATGTACAAGTACAAAATATAAAAAAGAGAAATTATCAGATCATTATACTCGTATATAGTTCTCACTCTATTGCACTATATTCAATAATTCTTTTGATATTTTAAGTCATATTTTGATCATAGGTAGCATAGCATTTATATCGATCATAATGAGAAAATGTTTTTTCTCACTTTATAGCGCTATAATAATATTCTAATATGTACATCTCACTCTACCTTTACGTAATACATCTCACTAATATGTTGCAATAAATTTTAAATATGTATTTTATTACAAAATTAATAAATAATCAATAATTTAAAAATTATTTTATTTAAATATCAATTTAAAAAAAAAAGGTTAAAATCTTTCTTTCAGTGATATACGAAGTGATATAAAGTCGTATATCACTGAAAGAAAGATTTTAACTTTTTTTTTTTAAATTGATATTTAAATAAAATAATTTTTAAATTATTGATTATTTATTAATTTTGTAATATTATTGTGATATAAGTGCAGCAGCAACACAATAAGAATGGAACATATCCAGTCTTATAACATATGTATTTTAATTTAAAATTTACCGAATTTAATTTCTAATTAAAAGTAATGGTTGCAGAAAGCAAATGAATCAATTAATTCATACTTTAAACAGGATTAAGGGTAGCATAGATGGTTAAGGCGCCGCCAATACATGAGGTTTGCAAATAAGCAAGAGTTCGAATCGCAACGAAGGTTGTTCAGTGTGTAAGTAGAAATAAGAAAATAAAAATTAAAATTAAATAAAATCTAAATTAAATTGAAAGTGTTTGAATTGAATGTGAAGGTAAAAAATTGTACATAGTAATAGTACTATAAATAATGGTACTTCTAACTATCAGACTAAATGGAACAGAATTAAAACTATGTTTTTTTCCTTTTTTTTAAAGCCATATATCAATCTTATGTAGGTCATAATTTGAAACATTAAGACTGATCATATAACCTACATTGAAAAGCTACTTTTCTGACCTACCGTATATAGGTCATAAATTAGTCACAATGAAATTTTAAAGTAGCCATATTGTGATTGCTTAGGGCTGCCAGTCATATAAAAAAGTCATACTAAAGTTAATATGATTCTTATTGGACCATATTAAGTCATATAAACGGGTTCATTTTGGACATACAAACATCACAATTTGGTAAATTATGATATTTTAATGATTTGCTTATATGACTACGTCATATAAGCGAATCATACAAAATTATATATAATCGAATTATGCACAAATTATATTGTTACGGTACGTTGGAGGACTTACACGTTTTTAATATTTTTTCCTTAGGATTAGCAAATCAGTGGATATGGGGGTTATTTTTCTCCAATCGTTAGTGACCGAACAAACCAAATACGTGTAACTCATGAACATAGAATAATCATCACTTAAGTTAACAACAACAATTATTGATAATCATCACCATACAAACAAAGAATTATCTTTGCATTTTTTTCTTTTAATTTAATTAAGTAAACAAATTTTTATTCATTAATGGCATTAACTATAAACTAATTAAAATACTAAATACTACACTAAACTAGAAGTCTAGTGGTAACATAGAGACAGAAACGTTTAACTTATGTTTTTTTTTTGTTTTTAATCTTTTTAATTTTACCGTGTATGATTATGATTCACTCGTAAATTTTTAGTACAAAAACATAAATAAATATTTTAAAAATGAAAATTCAAGCAAGAAATGGGCTGCCTTAGGCACCCAAGTAGAGACCGTATTTTAAAAAAATAATAACTCACCTGTCATCTCCCGTAGAGCGCTCCAAGGTCGAACAAGGCTGTAAAATAAAAATTATCTTTGCCCTACTAATTAAACCGCGATTGAATTTTCACTTAAACACCGTACACGTATACTAATTTTGATCTTTACACGATCATACACAATATGTATGTATAAAAAATTATTATTTTTTTTAACGTTAGATTAATTAATTCAACTTATTTTTTTTTTTATTTAACAAATATTACAACTGAATACAATTTCATCTAGTAATTTATCTATATTAAATGATGTTAACTGTTTGAGGAGAATAACCCATCGGTTAGCTCCAGGTTGGATACTTCATTAATTTATCTGTCCTAGTTCTAAGGGCTTCGTTCTTCGAAGCCGTCTCACTGGATTTTGGTTGTTCAGCATACGACGCAAATCCGCATTTTCATGTTGACTGAGGCGCTGTACGTGTTTCCTAGCATATTTCTTAATTTCTTCACTGACGTACTCCATCTTTAGATCCTTATGAAGGTTATCATTCCTTATATACCATGGTGCGTTGACCATACTACGCAAGATTTTATTTTGAAAAGTTTGAATTACTTTTACGTTAGTTTTCTTGGTACAGCCCCATAGCTGTATACCATACGTCCATACAGGTTTCAATATCTGCCGATATAATAGCAGTTTATTATGTAATGTTAGCTCAGAGTTCCTTCCTATGAGCCAATACATTTTTCTATATTTGATGTTTAACTCTTCTTTTTTCTTTTTAACATGCTCTTTCCACTTGAGTTTAGCATCAAGGGTCATTCCTAAATATTTTGCCGTGTTTGCATGTGGAATAAGTTGTGAATTCAGTCGAACAGGTAACCAATTATCATTTTTGTTGGTAAAGTTTATATGTACAGATTTAGTTTCGTTGAGTTGAAGGCGCCATTTCTTCGTCCAATTACTCAATGAATTAGCAGCGTTTTGTAATTTGCTGGTTGACTTCTCTATGTTGTTTCCAGTTGCCAAGATTGCAGTATCATCCGCAAATGTTGCAATATTTGTTCCTTTTGTGCTTGGCACGTCTCGCGTATAAAGTATATAGAGTATCGGCCCCAGAACACTCCCTTGTGGAACTCCCGCCGATATTTTCTTTAATTCGGAGTATTCCTCTTCATGTTTCACACGAAAGCGTCGATCAGCTAGATATGACTTTAAAATCAGGTAAAACTGCTTCGGCAGATCTCTGTGTAGTTTATATTCCAGGCCTCGGTGCCATACTTTGTCAAAGGCTTGAGATACGTCCAAGAATACACTTGAGCATATTTTTTTATTTTCCAGAGCATCTTCAATTAGATCTGTGATTCTATGCACTTGATCTATGGTAGAGTGTCTCTCTATAAATCCAAATTGGTGAGGAGGAATGAGTTTTCTGTCTTCTATTACTGATTTTAATCTCTTGAGTAGTAACTTTTCAAATAATTTTGAAATTATAGGAAGTAGGGAAATCGGCCTGTACGATGTTTTCTTGTTTGGCGGCTTGTTAGGTTTTATAATCATTATCACCTCTGCCACTTTCCACTGGTATGGAACGTATTTTAATCTGAAGGCTGCATTGATTACTTGCAGTAATTTTCGTACTCCTTTTTCTGGGAGAGTTTTAACTATAAGTCCAGTGATTAAATCATAACCAGGGGATTTTTTTGAACTTAAGTTGTTTTTAATTTCATCTTTTAGCTCTTGTAGTGTTACAGGTTTTATGTTTAGGTAATCCACTTTATTTACTGAAATTATATTTTCTTCAGCTGTTTGCCTTGGGAGGGGTTGAAATGTGTTTTCAAGATAGTCTGCAAACAATGC
Source organism: Tipula helvola (assembly GCA_963556165.1). Classification (NCBI taxonomy): domain Eukaryota; kingdom Metazoa; phylum Arthropoda; class Insecta; order Diptera; family Tipulidae; genus Tipula; species Tipula helvola. Next base: position 106,368,292 of record OY744481.1, read on the forward strand.
AGCTTTTTCTTTGGCACTTCTAGCCCAAGTTCCATCGTCATTCTTGATAGGAGCTATTTGTACTTTAGGCCTTTTAAGACCTTTAGTTGCTTTCCAAAGGGAGTAATTAGTGTCTTTGTTGCCAGAAAGGCCAGCCAGGTATTCATTAAAAGATTTGTTCTTGACTTCTTTGATAAGCATTTTTAATTTGTTGCTTAAATAATTAAGTCGTGATTTGCTTTGTGGTGCTCGATTCCTCTGCCAGATTTTTCGAGCTTTCCGCTTTTCTCTAACCAGATCTCTCACTTCTACTGGGTAGTTGATGTAACTTTCCGTTTGATTACAAGTAGGAGGAGTACTCTGCCATGCTGCTTGCAGAATACTGTTGTTCAGCAGCTCCAATTGAACCTCAAGTTCTGCCGGAGTTTTAATTGGTACTTGTAGTTCCGTATTGTCTTCGACTATTTTCCGGAAGAGGTCCCAGTTTGTTTTATTATTTGTTAACCTAGGTAAATTTTCTTTTTTGATAATGGTATCACTGAGTGTCATAATGACAGGTGTGTGGTCAGATGAAATTCCTTCACTGTTTTCGAGTAATACGTAGTTTACAGATATCCCTTTTGTTACAAAGAAATCTATCAAATCTGGTATCTTATTTGTATCCGCTGGCCAATATGTTGGTTTACCTCCAGACAGGAACTCGCAGTTTAGTGCCCGACCAGCTGCAAATAGCTCCTTACCCTTATGGGTTGTTAGCCTTGATCCCCAATATGTATTTTTAGCATTAAAATCGCCTCCGATTATGAAGTTAAAACCGAGCGATTTGAGTAACGTAACATAGTTTTCTTTAGTCAGATTATAACGTGGAGGGCAATATATTGAAGATATGTTGATTACCTTTTGACTATTTATTCGAACATTAATGGTGGCTACTTGCATAATTTCTTCTTCAATTTTTACTCCTTCGTAATGTTTTATGTTTTCCTTCACAAATATGGTTGAACCTCCTCTCGCTTTTCCTGACGGGTGGATGGCGTGATAGCACTGGTATCCTCGAATTCTAACGAATGAATCTTTTGTCAAATGAGATTCTGAAATTAGGCATATATCTATCTTTTCTATATTTAGGAAAATTTCTAACTCTGGAATTTGTTGCAACAGCCCATTTGCATTCCAATTGGCGATTCTGAATGTGTTATTCATCTTCATAGATTAGTACATCATAGAAGTGATTTCATTCACTGTTTCTTGCTTATTTAACCGCTTATTTAAAGCGTCCAGGCTTCTTTCTTGTTTTAGTAGCCTTAAGTTTAATGCTTCTATATTCTTTAAAAAATTTTCAAGAATTAGGCTTTGACCGTCTTCGTTGTTACTTACTACTTCCCGCTGTTGTACAATCTGGGAGTATGTTTTTCGGCCTGCTATTGCACTTGTTAGTGGTAGTTCTACCACTGGATTCAGATCTCAGATTTTGAAGTTCCCTGGCTACTTCACATCCTCTATAATTAGCGGGATGCTCTCCATTACAGTTTACACATTTTGGAGGCGTAGCTTTTGTGAACCTACAATCTTGGGCGAGATGTTTTCCCGAACATTTCACGCATCTAGGCTCTCGTTTGCAATATTTCTGCGTGTGATTATATCCTTGGCATTTCTTACACTGAGGTATCAAGCCTGTGGATTTTCTTAACGCTTCTATTCGAACTCTCATGTTAAGGACTGCCCTAATATTGAAAATGTTTTCCACTTTTTCCGTGCTATTAAAAGTAAGCATAAACAATGGGAGCCCCCTTTTATTCATTTTAATCCCTTGATCAGTTACAGTTTTTTCTTTCTTTAGGATATTTACCGCATCCTCTATTTTGAAGCCTTGGTGTTTAAGGTCTTCCATTATATCCTGCTTTGCACAGGTTGGATGAAGACCCCTGACCATCACTTTAATCGGACGATCATTTTTGTCCTCATATGTGTACCATTCCTTGCCGTCATCTGTCAGCTTTGAAGCCAAGGCTCTATAACTTTCAATATCTGTTGTATTGATTTTCCAAATATTGTTGTTCAGTGCTACAACTCTGTAATCTTTTGTAGTCACCGATTTCATTAACGATTGGATAGTACTATATTCAGTTACGCCAATAATGTTGATTGGTGGTGGAGCCTTTTCCTTAATTTTGGCAGTTTGGTTTTCCTGAGCTGGTACATTTTGCTGATTTTGATTTAATACAGCAGTTATTGAAGTGCGGCTTGAAGCTACAATCTCTGGAGAAGATTCTGCCTTCCGTTTTTTCGCAGGTCTTTTCTTCCTGTTCTTTTTTAAGATCCAGTCAGTTTCTTCTCTTAATTCTTCTTAGTCAGTGTGGTACTCTGTAGCACACTGTTCTTCTGGCTTCTTGGGTTGCAAAGCATTTTTCTCATGGAAAACTGAAGCATCCTGTTCCTCAGGTTCCTTTGATTGTAAAGAATTTTTCAGTTTCTCATTTTCTAACTTAAGAGATTTTACTTCGTTCATTAAATCCGACGTAATTTTTTCAATGTTACATAGTTGTCTGCGTAGTTCTGCATTTTCTATCTCAACTGTTCTAGCTAATGATGTTGGTGATCTTTGCACTATGGAACTTCTTCCAAATGGGTCAGAGTTCATCAGCTCTGAAGTATTGCGGTCATTCGATATCGACGACTGGGAGCCCGCTTGCTCACCCCTCAAAGTCGCCGGCACTGGGTATCCGATTCCCTGCGCCGTAAGGTTATCTCGTTTCGAGTCCCCCATATTGGTTATTATTTTCAGGGAACCACCCTTAGCTAGTTTTGGTCCGCGAATGGTATTTTATTTCCCATTTACCCGCCCGACAAGTCAGTAAGAGTTTTCCCCTATCCGCCACCTGGGGACGCGCCCGATGGGAGTCTAGCAACTCCGCACGAGTCAACTTATTTGATCTTAATAAAAAAAATTTTTTTTTTAAGGAATTTAAATTTTCCGTTGGAAATTATCGATTGGAAACCTTAACCGGTATTCCTAACTGTACACACTATTTGACTAAAAAAACACTTAAACTAATAACACTTTGTTTGTTCTTGTTGGTAAGATCTCGAACATGCGCGGCTTTGCATCCAACAGCTGATATCAAGCTGTGATTTAATTTGTTGTGAGGATATTTGGATCGACACCGCAAAGCCGCGCCTCTGTCGATTTGTTTCTCCAAAATCTTTGCAAAATTGTTAATGCAATAATCGATCAGTTTTACTGACTCTAAAATAATTTAATATACATTTAATGTATTTCATTAGAAAAGCGTTAGCTTTAAAATCAGTTAAATTTACCTTCGGACAGTGTTAAATAAGTGTTACGTAAGAAAATGTACAATATTAATTATGTGTACAATACTATTCCAAGTGTTGTTTGAATTTTTATTCCTTTTAGCCAATTTGGTAAACAATTTAGAGATTCCGTTGTAGCACTGATATTGCAAGCAAAATTCTGCAATGCAATTACGTTTTTATTTTATTTATTTTTTATTCTTTGAACTTTTCACTACAGTTGTTTGAACGTTAATGACCAAATAACAAATTTCAATTGCATCTCAATTGCATTGGAATTCGGTAATTGGTAGTGGTGAGAATCAAATTTTCATACCATTACGCGGGCGAATGGTTATCTTCGTGATGAGACAAATGATAAACCGATACACAGTCAGATATGTATATTATTTTTGGTATAGTCTATGCTTTCCATCACCCAAACATTTGTAGTATTGCAATGACATATTTTTTTTTCTGTTCAAATTCATTAAAAAAAACGTAAAGCACATAGAATCAAAATTAAGATGTGGATTCTAATTTAAATGCCAGTAAACATTATTTTAGGTCAGTCATTAATCGTTTATTAGGAAATACAAAAAAAATGAGTTGTAACAATATGACCTCTGGTTTTCTGGGTTGGCCATTTCCCAGAATTTCATCCAAAAATCAGTTTAGAATCCCATTTCCATCGTACATACTGAATTTCATCAAAATCGGATAAGAAATGGCCAAGTTCCTTCCTAGTTGGCCATTTTCCAGAACTTCATCCACGAATTTTGAGAAATTGCCAAGTTCCATAATAATTGGTCATATTGCAGAACTTTATTTAATTTTCTGTCGTCTCTTATGGGTGAGTATTGCAAAAAAATCTTACGATCATTAAGGGTTACTTTACAAAAAAAAAAAAAAATCGGATTTTTTTATTTCGCGCTCTTTCTTATGATTGCGTGATAACGGTATCCCACAAAAATTTTCCACTCAAAAGTCTCAAAACTAGAGATTTGAAGCTTTAAAATACTTTTCTTTTCATCTCCGTACGACCGTATTTTACAAAGATACAGCTCTTCAAAAAACACTAAAAAAAATGAAAGAAAATAGTGTTCCTTCAATTTTTTGGAGTAGTGTAGAAGGACTTAAAGGACCAGTCCTTCTTTTCGAAGAATCGACGTTTTAAATTAAAATATGTAAATAGGAACAAAATAACCCTTTTTTAAATTTGGCCTTGAATAGAACAAATACAATCTGATCAAATTAGACCCATCCATTTAAGCCGCGCGCGTAAACCTAATCGATAATTAATTTTCTTCTAGATTAGTACAACCCTCTTTGACATTCGTGTGACGTTTGAGCAGAATACGTCGCTCTCCGTTTGGGGAGTCTACTCTATCGAGAAAGCATTCAGTGAGGGCCGTGCGGTCATAGAAAAGTTGCCTCGATAATGCGCCGTACTCGTCAGATTTTGCTCCCTGTGACCTCTTCCTGTTTTTCGAAATTCAAATATCCGCTCCGGGGAACGCGCCATGAGTCGATTGAAGCCGTAGAAAGAAATTTGCTGAAAGAACTAAAGGCCATCTCGGCCGAGACCTATAAGATTTGGATGGAAAAATGGATTAATCGTTGGCATGCTTGTATTGGCTCAAAAGGAGCCTATTTTGAAGGCGATAATAAAGATTTGAATTTAAATGCATAAAAATTTTGTTCGTTTTACCAGTCCGGGTTTAATTTGATCAGATAGTGTACATATGAGATTACAAAAAAAAATCGAGGTGGGCTGTGTTTTCTACACGGCCGTAGGTGTTTTCCGTGATAACGTTTATAAGAGGTGCGAGAAATGGTACGATGTATGAGTTTGTTAAAATAAATTTCTTTATTATTAGTATCATGAAATGAGTGTACAGTGATTATTTGCAAACGATTAAGTATTGGGCGATGGTATGAGAAGTACAAAATGAAGCGCAGAGTTTCAGCGGTGATGTGCCTGATGAATGTGAGATCCAGACAAGTGCCTCCCAAAGTCGCCGAGGCTAGTGTGGTGGATACGCAGTCTAGGTCAAATGTATATCAGAGTCCACACTGACTAATGAGTATGACCTATCAGATCAGGCATTCCCCCTTTATAGTGCTTCCTAGCATTGTAAATCGCCACTTTGTAGATCTAAATTTTAATTAAAATTTATGAGAAAATTAATTATTTTAATTTACAATAAATTATCTACCACAGTTTCTTTACCCACAAATTAGCACTAGAATTGCTCCGATCGGTTGAGGCATGAGGGGTTCTCTCACTGCAGGTTATCTCAAGCATTGTAAACCGCTATTTTGTAGTTTGTAATTTTAATTAAAATTAATGTGGAAATTAAATATTTCAATTAACAATAAGTTATCTGCCACAGTATTATTAAGCACAAATTAATAACCGAATTGTTCCGATCTGACGAGGCTTTTTCTTGCTATAGTGCCCACAATCTTTATAAATCACTATTTTGTAGTTAGAATTTTAATTAAAATTTATATGGAGATTAATTAATTTATTTTAAAATAAATTAATCACCACTGGTTTTTTACGCAAAAATTGACACCATCGGATCTCCGATCGGATGAGCCATTCTCTCGCTACGCTAGTTCAAGCATTTAAATTAGTCAAAATCCGAGGTTCACTGCGCGGGTTCCTTTGCCGCCCGATGACGTCATTGCGATAATATTATGCGTGACACATAAAGCCGAAGGACCAACCTAAGCAATCATATCTTTAAATTAAACGTAATGCTTATAGTTGATGAGTAATTGCCCCCGACCAAGGGCTACATTTCGGGTCAGTTTTCTGAACATGCGGTGTAAAACGTTATCACGTCAAAAAAAAATGTTTAATAACAAAGTAAAAACAAAAATCAAGACCAACCATCAAATTAAATAATTTGTATTCTCTAATGCGAGTAATAAATTAAATTTGATCTTTGTCTTCAAGGTTGACGAAACAATTTTAAAATTAAACCTCCATTTTGCAAAATATTTTAAAATTAATTTTAGATGTTTAATTTTAATTTATTTGGCCATAGCAGGTTAGTGAAGTTGCACCAAATATTAAATTTGTTATACCAATCAATTATTCTGGTTTCTAACACGATTGTTCTTTATCCTATATTGCTAATAATTATTTTGTGAAAAGTTTTACTATTTGCAAATATAAAAATCATTTTTTTTTACAAAATGTAACCTCTAAACGGGGTAAACGTTCGTCAAATATGATCTATCATTATTTTTGATCAGATAATTTAGTTTCAGTCACAAGTTATATATTATTGAGGACATTGCTCAGACCAAAGACCAATATAATTATATAGTAGTTCAGTTCTAAAACTATATTGTCACCGAGCGGCTAATTATAATTGTGTAATATGTATGACATACAAATAAGATCGAGTAAACGAGACAATTATCATCATGGCAAAAATAAAACATAACAAAATAATTCAAAATCCACACGATCTCTATTATATTGTATATCTAAATACAATTTCTAACCAAGTTCTAATCGATAGATATCTCTACTACAAACATGCACACCACGTAGTGTATCAAAGCACTCAGTTACTAGGAGAAATATAACAATGATTTTCAATTTTTTTTATATTTTTATATTCCCACAATTTCAATGTCACTCGCATGGATAAAAAAAAAACATTAATTAATTTCCAGTAACAGAACAAAATAAAAAAAAAAAATTAAAATTTTCCACTTGGAAAACTTCATTATATTGTAGCTATGCAGTTTCTGCTTACCAATTGCAACGAATAAAATGTAAATGTATACTAGTCTATATACAAAATCATATGTGTGTAACTATGTCTATATGTTTATGTAACAATTTTGATTTGACTCACATATTTATATAATGTAAATAGATTTGGGAGGGAGGGAGAGGGGGGGGGGGGGGGGGATAATTACGAACACTAAGTGTATCCATACGTAATAATTTTTATTTTATATTTTTTAAGTCACTGAACTTGCTGTTGTTAACCGTGTAAAAGAAATTAAATTATTAAATAAATTAAAAAGCCAAACATTAGTCATTTTTGTACACAACAATAATTGCACGCAAATTTTGTTTTTGTTTTGCATTAGTTTATTTTAGTTCCAGTTGAATTAAAATTTAATTAAACATTTAATTAATTATAATTTTAAAGTTCAAGTAGTTATTTCATTTTTTTTTTTTTCTTCAATGATTTTATAAATTTATTAATTTATATGTATGTATGTATGTCTGTGCGAACGTGGAATGAATCATCATACAAAGTATAGTGTTATGGTTTAAGGGTCGATAAACATTAACGCTTTCACTATAATTTATATTATACGAATTGTTACATACTCGGAAATTTGATTGAAAACTAAATTATGCGATTACACATGATCATAATTTATAGGTATATGCGATTTATTTACATTAGTTAAGGTGTATAGAGCAGGAAAGTTGATGCTTTTAGTTATGAAATTAGTGTTATATGGTTGCTGCTTCAATCAATATGCGGTAACGATGGTGTCTAGCTCAAGGAAAGAGGTTTAAAAAAGAACTGTGGGAAATTGTTTCTCGACCTTTCCCTTATGTGGATTTGAGAAAATGTATGTACGGAACTATTCGGAGTGGTATATGACGTAAACGATACAGATGTTTTGTTGGTTCATTTCGAAATCTAACTACATAATTTAATTCGTCACAATTATCTGAAATGTAATACATCAATATTAATAATTAATCAGACCATTAAAACTTGAAAGGAATGGATATCTCCTCATAATATACCACTTACCCGAAGTTAATTGGTGGAAGATAGTAGGGCAACAAAAGTTAATAATGGTATATCGATACGACATCAAAACCACTTTGACAATTATTGGAGTCAATCAAATACCCGCGGACGTAAATAAGTCTTCTTATAAGGGTATTAAACTTTAACGAATATACGTGGGAGAAGGCGATTGGTATATATATAGATTCTAGGAGAAGACAAACTATACATGTTAAAGGTACTATAAACCAAAACCAATGTGAAGTTTTCTACCAGTTCCAAAAGTATAACAAACACTCAATGGGAGATCTGTGAGGAAGGTGAAAAAAAACGTGAATATTTCACACAAAGTGTAACTACACAACTTAATGAAACGTGTAAGTGTACTGAATAAGTATAGTACTACATAAAAAGGTGTAAATAACTAGTAAAACTAGATAAGAGGAAATATTTTTGTAAAATAGACAAATCAAGCTTCCCGAAACAAGCTTTTATTCATTGAGGACAAGTTTGTCATTGAAATAAAAGATGTGGTCGACATGCTCGAACTTTTATGAAAATTGTGAGAAATGCTGTACCTGTTGAATTGTCTGCTACACTTCGGCCATTTCCCATAATCTCAAAGGTGTTACCAGGTGTGGGCGTATATTTGCATGAAGTGGAGTTATTAAGATAAAAGCAGTTGGGCATGTTCAACAAATTTGTGGAAAATGTCAAAATCACTTTAAAGGTTCAAAATTAATGCTGCCTACACTAGTACCATTATCCAAAACTCCAGAAATGTCAATATGATATTTATATAGAGTGGGCAGGTCAAGTTTTATTATTTGGATAAAAATGGTTGGGCATGTTCGAGAATCCAAAATGCTGTTCCAAAATCTCAGAGATTTTAACAAGAGTGACTTTTATTTCCATAAAGAGGCAGGACAGGTCAAGGTTTCTGAAACGATTTTGTTTTTAAGGTAAAAAGGGTTGGGCCAGTTCGACAAATTTTTAAAAATTGTAAAAATGTCTAAAAATTTTTAAACCTGATTCTACACTATGACCGTATGGAGGTTTATATTTCCATAAAGCGGGCAGATCGAGATAAAGATAAAAAGGGTTGAGTATGTTCGACTAATTTTGAAAACACAAAAACATATCCTTGAGATTACCAAAGCTGGGTCTTCTCAATTCCTTATGTTCGAATTGTTTTTAGAATCTTCGAAGAAGCAATGAACTTAAAATCCTTTGAACGGAAATATTTTTAAAATGTTGACCTATGTAAATTTAGATTAACTATATTGTATTTCACATTAGTTATAAAATTTCCAAAATCACATGACGAAATCCGGCACTAATTTTGTTTAGAAAACAATCAAAATCGAAACTTGTGTAAAATCAAATTTGTCACAAATGCAATGGAAATTCTGCACAATAAGTGAACTGTCTAGGACAATGATTTTACAGAAAAAAATCAGTGAAATATTAGGTAAATTATACACAATTATAACCTATTTCGCTTTATGGTATTCAGCTTTGGGATTGTAGCAAATAGATGGTTTCTCAAACGGAATACTGATCACCTGCGATGGAAATGGTATTCTTACATGATTTTTGGATGAAGTTTTGGAATATGATCAAATATGATGAAACTTGCCGATTCGAGAGATCGAAATGGTTATTTGATGTATTAAATGACTTGTTCTATAAATCATTTTAAAATCCCATTTCCATCGTGCATGCTGAATTTTATAAAAATCGGATAATAATAGCCAAGTTTTATTATACTCGGCCATATTCAACTTTATCCAAAAATCAGTTGAGAAACCCATTTCCAACGTACAAGTCGAATTGAATCGTTTATTCTTGAAAGGGCTCATGTCCAATTTTTGTCAAAATTAGTATTATGACGGTTTTGTAGCACAGACACGTATATACGTTTTATGACAAGACGAAATTACCATATGGTTAATGGAACGGTACCTACCTTGCAAGAAAAAAATCATTTATTTCTAGAAAGTTCTCATGTCAAAAAAGTTTTTTTTATTTCCTGAATAATTTGAAAAAGTGGACATGAGCCATTTCAAGAATAAACGATTCAATTTTCTCATAATTGGTCGAGATATAGTCAAGTTCCATCATACTTCGCCATATTACAGAACGTCATCTAAAGATCGTTTTAGAATCTCATTTCCACCGAACATATCAAATTTTATCGGGTGAGAACTAGGCAAGTTCCATCATTCTAGGATATATTCCAGAACTTAATCTAAAAATAATTTTAGAATCCCATTTCCAACGCACTTATCGCATTTCATCATAATCGGTTTAGAAATAGGCAAATTTCAGCATACTTTGCCATATTCGAGAACTTCAGCTAAAAATCGTTTTAAAATCCCATTTGCAAGGCACATTTTAGAATCCCATTTCCATCAATCATGCTTAATTTCATCAAAATCGGTTATGAAATGGCCAAGTTCCTTCCTAATTAGCCATATTCCAGAACTTACTAATGCTCATATCATCCCTCTAGCTCTAATAACAAATGCTGTGGTAAATTTGGTAAAGGGTGATAAATTTCGGCATAAATTTTAATAAACTTACGCAAATAACTGGTTAACTCTAAAAAAAATTGTACGCTTTTGACATCTTTCGGTTAAGGAAATTTCTTTACGGCGGCGTCTATTTTCTGAGATGACGGCTTCATCATACTATTGGATATTTCGTGCCACAAATAATTTGTCGTGCATATTAGAACGGCGTATGTCCCCCATATTATAACTAGCCCAAATTCATTAGAGACGTTAAATACTTTCTGATGGTATATATAATTAAATCATTAGCATCTCTAGATGTGCAATTGCATTTATACATCTGGAAAAAATAGTTGGTGCTGGGAACAATCCAAAGAATATTAGTAGAAACTCATATTCGCCGTTTGGTGTTACGAAACATGTGAACTAAGCACTTTCCGAATTAACAGGAACATGAAAAAATTATTTTCATAAATTTAAGTATATCTGAATACTTTAGCATGCAGCAGGTCAGTCTGTTCATGTATGATTGGTAGCAGATAGCGAGCCACTGTTACCCTTTTATTCAGCTTTCTGAAATCCAAACACAATCTCTATGACTCGTTTTTTTGATTTACGAGTACAATCAGACTCGCAAAAACAGCTCAGTTTTCCACTATTTTCTTTTCGGCTGAAGCTAGCGTATTTGGGCTTTGGTAAAAGTATTAAAAGTTTGTTCATCGTTACCAATAATCATATTCAAATTTGGTAGGTGGTTTTCACTCAACACGTGCACTTTCATTTACATCAAAGTAAATGCCGTATATTTCAACAAATTCATCGAAATGACCCAGTGTGGTAATAGAAGATAAGGCTCCATCTCATTTAATGGTTGTATTATTAAAGAGTAGCTTTTGTGAATCAAGTCGTTTATACATTAAAAGCATGTTACGTAGGTAATATCACTACCAGTGTCGATTAACGACTCAATTAAACGATTTTATAGTTACAATGGTTAATTGGTTGAGGCTTGATTGAATTTTTGAGACGACGTATAGCCTTCTGGGAAAACTCTTTAAACATTCAGTACAGGTTTTCCGAGATTTCAAAGATTTCACCCTATCCCAGAGTGTTTTTGTGATTAAAACTTTAATTTTTTACATCTTCATGCAATTTTAAAACAAGAAATCCCCTGTAATTTTTCTCATTTTTACGTATCCCTTTGCGCCCTTTCGGTCACTGCACATTGCATGCCTTCAACTATTAGAGCTTCAATTTGTTTGTACTACCTTATATATTACAAAGGCAGGCAGTCTAATTTCACGGAAAAACACTAAAACTTTTCACGAAAAAAAAGCGATTTTCCTGATGGCCAGAAAGCGTGCTATGGCCAAAAACCCTTCTATCTTTCATATCTTAGGGTTAATTATCAACCCTTAAAAAGGCATGCGGTATAAAATGGAATAACGTCATCTGTCACCATCTCCTAGTCTATTAATATCATTAATATCGAATGGTGATGGTGATTCAGTTACTATAAATATTGTAGATTTCGTTCATTTGTAAAAATCGGATCTAAAATTCGGTCCAGACCATTCTGTATCTCGCAAATTTGGCTAAGATTTATATCGAAAACATTATCGATAAACAGACACTCAATTTCAGAACTCACGTTTAAAGGTAAAATTTCCGCCATTTCTTCGCTATAAAACCAGCTAATAGTTGGAAAATTAAAATCCCCGTGTTCAAGATGGTGTCAGTTGAATTAGCAGCAGTGTTGATTTCTATTGTTTTGTTGCAGCACCGATAAAAATTGACTTTTTGTTGATTGCGATTTTAATACATAATTGCTCGATAGACAGGTTGGATATTTAAACTAACTCTTTCGATAATGATATACATTAACCGCTATGAGTACTCCTGCGCGAGATTTTTTAGTACTTGTTAGCGGTGAACGGCCACAACTTTAAACCACATTTTGGCTGGGCAAGAATTCAGATCTCAGGATTCCTTTGTTAAATGATGTTTCACAGATGGTATAAACCGGGAAGAGCGTTTTTATCACTAAATTGCGAAATTGAGCTGCTTTCGAAAACATTTTATTTACATTTTGGAAATAAAATAACTCATTCCTAATGCTTGGATTCTGATTGGTACTGGAACCAGATTTAAAGTGTGCAGTTGGTCCCCTTCAATCGATGAATAGTAATTAAATTTGTGGGTATGTCTGGTTAATGACACTATAGCATGTAGTAAGCTATCGAATAGTTTAATTTCTTTGTCAGATAGTCGGATACAGATAACGCTAGCTGAAGTTAAGCATTGGGCCTTATGCATAGTAAGGATTGTACTTGAATCAATTAATTTTAAATTATTAGTTAATTGCCTTTTATCGCGTTTTGTTTAAGTTAAGTACAGTGAATTTGACATAATTGGAATATCGGAAATCAACCGGCATTAGTTAAACCTGACTGATTTGATTATCATAAATAAAGACTTTAACTGATGATAAATTGATAAGGAACTCTCTGATAAGCAAAAAACGGTAGATGGTCAAGTGATTTGATATAAAACTGCGACAGATGACCACTCGTGAAGTTGTTGGAAAATTTCATAAAGTGGAGAATTTTCTTTATTGAATTCTAATAGCAATAATCAGATACTTGGTCAGAATATAGGAAGTGTTGTGGTGTTAGGTACACCTGCACTATGAATACTATTCAGTAGTGGCATATCAATAATCCATTTAGATGATAAGGCTCGCTTATATTTAACTGAATCGTTAAATGGGGATTTCAGTATCCATTTGACATTTGAAGAAGTTATGCCACTGATTAAGTGAATTACCTTTTCTTGCCGGTCCATATTGCAGTAGACATCAAGCACAAGCCGAAATACCTCAGGTTTTCGTAAGTGTTATAAAGAGGTAAATGTACGTACCAACTCAACAAGATCCCGGCACATGGTTTTGTTTTAATTATTTATCACTGCGATGTATTTTCTCAATCTTGTATAACTTAGCTACTGAATTAATAGTCTTGAGGTAATGTTTTATGGGACCAATGTTCATATTCTTCAAGTATGACTTCAGCATATATTTGTTAAATTTTTCGTACATGGCTACAGCAATCAGAAGTGATACATCCGGAAGTGTTTTAGCTTAATCCAAGAAATTACATCAGGTTCATTGTAGTTGAATGTTTTACTCGGAATCAACTTTAAAAATTGGAAGCATTCTTCACAATCTTCTACCAGATTTATTTTCAGAGAGCCTCGAAAAAATGTATTGGACAGAGGATCTGCCTGTCTATTCTGCCTGTGTTCCGTCTGTACTCTCCAATGAACTTGACTTATAGAAGGTATTTTCTTTCTTCAGTAATACGATTCTCCAAATTCAACAAATAGAATTCCATCATTAACTAAGCACTTCGCGTCTCTTGTGTTCTTTTTATCGCAGTAGAATATATCGTCGCTTCCAATTAAGAGTATTACATCTGAAAATCATTAATTTTTTTGGAGGGGCGTGTCAAGTTTTTAATGTTAAATTTGGCCTAATATTTTTAAATAAAATTCTTGCCACACTTTTTGGGAAGGACTTTATTTAAAAAAAAATTAAGTCGAAATTAGCATTAACAGTTTTAAGGCCTCTCCAAAAAATTAGTGATTTGCAGATGTAATACTCTTAATTGGAAGCGACGATATGTTCAAGAGTAGTTAGTAGCTTTATCGGTGTTCGTGGTTTAGCCGAAGTTGTTGAAAAAAAGGTTTTTTTGCCCCCATTCAAACTCTTTGACAAGAAGCCCATCAGGCCATAATTTGGATGTTATGGCGGCTTGAAAAGACTACTCTGGCATGTTAATATTATATGATACGTAATCGTATTTCACTCAAGCCGATCCCAACCGAGTTGCTCTACTTTGTTTTGAGCGGTTTTTGCACGATGTGGTCTGGCATTGTCATCATGAAACAAAACTTTATAGCTATTGTTCGCTATTGCTGGCCATTTTTCGTATAATGCTTGTGCCATATTGTCCAGTTGGCGTCAGTAGCGATCACCTGTAACCGTTTCATTTGGATTTAACAGCTCATAATACCGGGTATGTAGTCCCGCCCAGCGGCGGAACTACATACCCGCAAAACCCCGCAGCCGCGGGGGGGGGGGCCCAAAGCGAAAAGGGCCGCACAAGATTTTTTTCTTTAATAAAATCGTTTTTTAAATGCGAATTAAAATTATAAATATGTATGAAAACATTAATATTTATGTAATTACATGCAAAATGTGCCGCTTATTGCTTTGATAAATTTTCGCCAATAATCTGCGGGGGGGGGCCCAAAATATGAAGTTCCGCCACTGGTCCCACCAAATACTCAGCATTACCTTATAGCAATGAAGATCTCATTTTGGCTGCGATGGTCCTGCTTGGCCTGGATCGACGTAAGCTGCTTTACGTTTGGGGTTGTTGTAATAGACCCAAATTTCATCGCCAGTAACAATTCCATGCAAAATACTATGTTTTTCTACTCAGCAAGATTTTTTTTTGCATGCTTCAATTCGTGCTCTCAATTGATTTTCGGACAGTTGATGTGTGACCCATCTTCCTAGCTTTCGAATCTTGCCCATTGCGTGTAAACGATGAGAAATAGTTGATCGGTCAATGTTTAACTGCATTGCAAGTTCCTTTTGCGTTTGACATGCATTTTCATCCAATAATGTTTGTAATTCGGCATCTTCAAACTTTTTTGGCTGTCCTGGTCGTCAAAATCACCACTTTGGAATCGATGAAACCAATTGAAACAGCTTGCTCTCGATGGAGCTTGATTACCATAGAAGGATCAGAAAGCAATCGGTGAGCTTCAGCGGCAGTTTTCTTGGAATCAAAAAAGAAAAGAAGAACCCCTCGAAAAAACAACTTATCACGATCCATTTTAAATCGATTACAAAAAAATGACGTAATGTGAAAAATAACACTTGCTGCTCTGAATTAGATTGACAATTGTGACAGCTACAAAATGCAATTGGAATTGCATGTTAAACTATACGCAATCTCACGTAGCGACACCTAAATGTCGAGTCTAAGAATTAATTCACACACCCAATAGTTGACATTATCATTTCAAATTCGTCATCTTTCATCAGTTTCCTTATTTGAGAGCCATCGAAAACACCTTTATTGATTTTTGCTTCAGAAATATTGGGAAATTTCTCGAATATATACCTGAAAGCATCGCTCTCCGATATCCACATTGCTTTGATAAGCTGTTCAAATAAGTCGAGTTTGATAACGGCTATGATTAGGATGAGACTCTCTTTAAAAATGTTCATATATCCTGGAGTTAATTCTTGCCTGACTGGCCAGTCCATTTTTACAAAGCGTTGTTCTGGGGCACGACTACCCACTCACAAACAAAATATGGATACTTTGTGTTTCCACTTTGCTGACCTAATAAAATACTGGTTATTTTCAAATCTCCAACTAATTGCCGCTTATGAGTATCGTACTTCAATTTTTCGAGAAGAAAACGGAGATTATTCTATTCTTGTTTTAAGATTACTGAATGGCCAACCGGTATAGGGGCATATATGTTTCCATTGTCAAGTAAGACAGCTTTCAAACTCCTCACCGATGAATCAATAAATTTTAGACGCTGGGTCGTCTAGTGTTGAAATCGCACTGAGCGTGCGAATGTTGCGAACAAATAAATGCACTGACACACGTATTGAATTCAGGTTTTTATAAAGATTTATTAAATCAATAATTAGTATTCACAATGTTGAATATGATAATTATTATGCACACACGTGACTTAATTATTTTAATTACAATATTAATGAAATTAGAAAATTAATTTTAATCTAATTTTTCACCACCATTTTGGTACTTTTATTTTTCAAGTAAAAATGGTATTCACGTATACTACGCACGACTGTATTATCAAAAAGATGCTACCGAATTGAAATTCCGACTGTAAGTATTTTTTAATCGTCATCGAGATAGGAAATATTTTTGTTTCGTTGTATTAGTATTTTTCTCTTTTTTTATTTTAGTGTTGACATACGAACAATCGTAATGTCAAATTCGCTGTTCATGTTGCACGCGAGATGGAAAACAGAAATTATCAATTCGAGTTCGAATTGAGTAAGCTAACGAAAATAAGATGGAGCGAGAATCACAAAATATAATTTAATGTTCCACTATATTTTGTGTCCATATCATTTTTGCTAGATGGCGAATGAAAGTTTTTTGTTACGCAAAGAGATTATCTTATGCGCAAACCAAAATGTGTATGTGGTGGCGAACGTAAATCAATTTATAAAAATAATAATTTATATAATTGATTGCGTGAGGCGCTACAGGACTCCCCCGCAAGTGAGTCCCCCTCCCTATGGAAAAGTTTATTCGGCTACGAAACGTACATGTTTATGTGAGCACTGAACTGATTTTGCATCAGTGGAACACAGTATGCCGTAAGCCGGTTTGAGCCGATCAATTGAAATGGTTTGATTTTTTCCATTAATTGATACGGTGAATTGTTTTGGAAGGCGTCGAATGACTTTAAACGGACCTTCATAGGGAGTAGATAAGCCTGTGCGAACCTTATCTGTCCTTACGAACACAAAATCACAGTCGCCAAGTGCCTTTGGAACAAAAATGTCGTCTTGTCTGGCCTGGCGAGTTGATTTCGGGATAAGATTTTGCATAGTGTCACGAAGTTGGTCGATAACTGTGTCGCTGGTTGGTAGAGGTAAGAGAGGATTTTCGACGAAGAACTCACCTGGTAGCTTGATGGTTTGTCCATAAACCATTTCAGCTGGTGAGCACTTCAGATCTTCTTTTACTGTTGCTCGGATTCCCAGTAATACGATGGGTATTTCCGAACTCCAGTTGATCGTGTTTCCTCTGGCCATTAACGCAGCTTTAAGTTGCCGGTGGAAGCGTTCGACCATGCCGTTGGCTTGAGGGTGGTAAGCCGTTGTACGAATACGATGTGAGCCCAGGAGTTTTGTTAACTCGCTGAAAAGCTTGGACTCAAACTGCGTTCCTTGATCAGTAGTGATATTAAGGGGCACGCCGAATCGTGAAACGTAATTGTTGACAAAAGTCAAGGCAATGGTTGCAGCTGACATGTTAGTCATGCAGTAGGCTTCGGGCCACCGAGTGAAACGATCGACAGAAGTTAATATATATGAATATCCATTGGATGGAGGAAGAGGTCCTACGATGTCTATATGGATATGTTCAAAACGACCAGATGGTATTTGGAATTGTCCATGGATAGATTTAGTGTGCCGTTGAACTTTGGCACGTTGGCAGGATAAACAAGACTGAGCCCATTGGCTTACGTCTTTGTTCATACTAGGCCAAAAATATCGAGCAGTAATCAATTTACGAGTAGCACGAACACCAGGATGCGAAATGTTATGTAAAGTATCGAAGATAGTTCGACGCAGTGATTCTACGATAAATGGGCGGTTGTACCCAGTTGATGTTTCGCAGATGATTTCGAGGCCAGGCAATTGAAAAAGTTCCAGTTTCATAGATGAACCAGAGTGACATTCGGAACCAGAAAATAAATCCTGAAGTTCTAGGTCAGCTTTTGGTAAAATTGCAATTTTGTTTAAGTCGAATTGTGTCTCGACTGCGGCCGTTTCATTGTCTGTTGTGCGAGAGAGTGTATCTGCAACAACATTGTCATGTCCGTGAACATGCTGAATGTCCGTGGTAAATTGACTAATATAATCCAAGTGGCGAGCTTGCCTCGGATTACGTTCAGTTTTAGACTGAATTGCTCTAGTCAGAGGTTTGTGATCGGTAAAAATCGTAAATTCCCGACCTTCGACAAAATATCTGAAGTGTTTCACTGCCAGATAAATCGCGAGTAATTCCCGATCGAATGCGGAATATTTCTTTTCAGCATCCGATAATTTTCTTGAGAAAAATCCCAATGGCTCCCAACACTCATTGTTATACTGTTGCAGTACTGCCCCAACGGCAGTGTTAGATGCGTCAGTAGTTAAACTAAGCTTTGAATCGCTCAGTGGATGTGCAAGCAGTGTTGTTTTCGCAAGTTCAGCCTTAAGTGACGTAAATGCCTGTTGACATTCGTCAGTCCAAGAGAAATTCTTAGGCGTTTTGGGCTTACGTAGAAGTACGACTAGATGGCTGTGAACAGGTGCGAGTATTTCAGCAAGCTTTGGTATAAATCGGTGATAATAATTTACCATTCCGATGAATCGCTGAATATGCTTGATTGAGCTTGGAGCTGGAAATTCCCTAATGGCGTTAATTCGTTCTTCAGACGGCAGAATACCATTAGGAGTTATTTTATGGCTAAGGAAATCAAGAGTTGATACGCCAAAGACACATTTGGAACTATTGATATGAACATCAAACTCAGATAACCTATGGAAAAGCTGTTCCAGGTGGAGTTTGTGCTGTTCCTCAGATTGTGATGCCACAAGAATATCGTCAATGTAGACGAAAACAAAGTCTAAGTTACGAACGACTTCGTTCATAAAACGCTGAAATGTTTGAGCGGCATTACGTAATCCAAACGGCATTCGAGTAAATTCGAACAGGCCAAAAGGAGTTGTAATTGCAGTTTTAAAAACATCATCAGGTGAGACGGGAATCAAATGATAAGCTCTGACTAAATCAATCTTGGAGAAAATTTTGCATCCATGCAAGTGCATGGAGAAATTTTGAATGTGAGGTATCGGGTAGCGATCCGGTGTTGTTACCGTGTTTAAACGCCGATAATCCCCACATGGTCTCCAATCATGATCTTTTTTCTTAACCATGTGCAATGGACAAGAGACAGGAGATGCAGATGGCCTGCAAATTCCTAATTCCACCATATGCTGAAACTCCGTAAAGGCGGCTTTATGGCGGACCTGATCTAGTCTTCTTGGTCGTGATACAGGGAGATGTCCTTCTGTGACAATGTGATGTACCACATTGTGTCGGACTGGCAATTTGTAATTTGGTTCTGCTGTAAGTTGAGGAAACTTTTTCAGCAGAGTACCATAGCCGTTGGTGATGGAATAATGGATCGGAGTCGGTGTGTCGACATGAACCATTGTGGCGTCGATTGACAGCTTTGTCGCTGAATCAACCAGCCGTTTATTCCGAAGATCAACCAATAGTCCAAATTTTACCAAGAAGTCGGCGCCAATGATAGGACGATTCACAGCAGCTAGAATGAAAGCATGCGTGAATGTTCGTTTTAGTCCTAAATCCAACTGAAGCAACTTTGTGCCGTAAGTATGGATATTCGTGCCATTGGCGGCCGACAGTACTAGATTTGAATTGCGATTTATTATGTTATATTCGTTTTTAAAATTGTAAGCTGGAATAACCGAAAGGTCAGCGCCAGTGTCGACTAAATAGGTAATTTTGTGTATTTTGTCGAATACAAATAAACGAGACGTATAATTATTGGGATTCATTGAGGTCCCGACCCCATAGTTTATTGGTTTTTTGAACAACTTGGAGCAGCATCAAGTTTATTGATTTGTTGAGACGTCGACTGTTTCGACGCGTCGTAGTTGCACGGCGGTATGCACTTCTTTGCCGCAGGACCAAATTTGACGTGGTACCAGCATCTGCCGTGACGGCGAGAATAATTGCTGGTACTGCGGGATCGCGATCGTGAACGAGATGATCCTCGTTGCCCCCCTGATCGGTCTCGGAATAAGTCGTTTAGCTTTTCCTCTAGCCGAGCAACTCTGTTTTCGAGTGATCCAGAGTTTTGTCTGGAAGGTGGGACACGATCGAAGCGTACCGTGGGACGGGATTGCCTACTCATTTGTGAAATATCAAGACTTTGTTGGTTCATGGCAATGTGATCAAACATTTTATCAGCTGTTCTAGCGAGAGTGTCGATCCCCAATGCGTCGGGTTGGGCGATAAGAGCGATTTTAATGATCTCCGGCATTTTTCGTATCCATAAGGATTTAATAACCGAGTCGTTAAAATTCTTTCCAGCCAATGTTCGAATATGCCTTAGCGCGTCTGATGGCTTACGGTCTCCAATATCTTGGCCTGTGATGAGAGCTTCAAGCTGTCTCTCAGAAGACGGCGCTAAACGTTCCAACAATGTTTTCTTAAGAATAGAATATTGTTCTGTGTCTGGAGGATTGGTCAAAAAATCTGAAATGATGTCGCACGTCTCCGGTGACAATGACGACAAGGTGTGCAGAAATTTTTGCTTTTCAGATTTAACTCCTTGGAGATTAAACTGTATTTCTGCCATTAAGAACCAGTTGGTCGCTTTTTGCGGCCAGAATGGTTGTAGCTTGACTTTGCTACTTGTGGCTGAAATCTCCAAGGGTGTGTCTTCATCTATATGCATCTTTTGAGGTTCTTTTTTGTTATCCTCCGTGGATTCGTCACCGTTGACCATTTTGATATAACGGGTAATAAATCAATTTATGAGACAAATAAACGAAATGTTCAATAAATTTGACTTCTATGAGTAACGAGATCAAATACCCCAAAGGAAAGTTCTGAATAGATACACAGTATATATGTGATGTTACACACGTTAAATTGACTAATTATTTGATACACCGATAATAAAAATTAAAGAGAATAATAAATTTTTTTTTTTTTTCGCAAATAACAGGAATGGTTACCTTAAATTGAAGATTTAAAAGATCCTAGTACCAAGGCCTCGAGATACCTCCCAATTACTGGGCGAGCGTGCCACTTCGTATTGGAAGGGCTCGTTAAAATGTTTAATAATGATGTAAACGAGAAGTAAACAAAAATATAAATATAATTTCGTAATTGAATAATTACAGATATAATTGGAATCAAAATAATGAGACCTATTCCCAAATGTCGAAACAAAACAAACCTATCGCGGAAATTTTCGCGAATAAAAATGGGTATAGCAGGTGGTGAAAAAAAATTTACAATGTAAAAAGGAACTTGAATTTTCGTTGAACGTAATGTGCAAAATTGTTATAATAAGTTTTGTATATATTATAGTGTAAAAAAAATTTTATATAGATGTAAATTTAATGATTGAAAACAAAAAAAAACACTTAGCTGACGTTTCTGTAGCTGATGTTGTTGTTGTTGCTGCTGTTGTTGTTTTGTCCCGTTAATTTAGGTTGATGTTGCTATTGTTATGTTTTGTCCCGTTAATTTAGGTTGATGTCGGTGTTGTTCCGTTACACTTGTGTGTAAGTTATTCCAAACTGCGTTATTATATGATATTTCGTTCGATTGTTTTCAATGATTTATCGGCAATATTAACTTTGTATAACCAAGCCGTTGAAATGGTTGTAAAATAAATTCCAATTCCAATTTGTTTAAGGCCACTGACTGTATGAATGTTGAATAATTTTGTACAAACATGTACCCGTTTGTATTAATTTATTATTGTTGCGGTTCTTTGTAACCGTTATTCCGTTGACTGATCCAGAATAAAATTTTCCACAGTGTGGCGTGTTTCTTTTAATAACTTGATTATTGATAATGTAGCAAACGCTGTTTGTCGTTGCGGCTCCAGTTGCCGTTGGTAGATGTGCACACAAAATAAAAATCAGAAAAACTCGTGTTATTTGTTGTATTTATTGTGTTGTATGTTATAAATTATAACGATACGTACCTATTTACCTGACCAGGTAGAACCGGGCCAGGTTTCTTGTATGTTTAAAGCGTAAACACAATTAAATAATCCATAAAATCCCTAAAAAGGGCGTCTGGGGGTCACCAATTTAGACGCTGGGTCGTCTAGTGTTGAAATCGCACTGAGCGTGCGAATGTTGCGAACAAATAAATGCACTGACACACGTATTGAATTCAGGTTTTTATAAAGATTTATTAAATCAATAATTAGTATTCACAATGTTGAATATGATAATTATTATGCACACACGTGACTTAATTATTTTAATTACAATATTAATGAAATTAGAAAATTAATTTTAATCTAATTTTTCACCACCATTTTGGTACTTTTATTTTTCAAGTAAAAATGGTATTCACGTATACTACGCACGACTGTATTATCAAAAAGATGCTACCGAATTGAAATTCCGACTGTAAGTATTTTTTAATCGTCATCGAGATAGGAAATATTTTTGTTTCGTTGTATTAGTATTTTTCTCTTTTTTTTATTTTAGTGTTGACATACGAACAATCGTAATGTCAAATTCGCTGTTCATGTTGCACGCGAGATGGAAAACAGAAATTATCAATTCGAGTTCGAATTGAGTAAGCTAACGAAAATAAGATGGAGCGAGAATCACAAAATATAATTTAATGTTCCACTATATTTTGTGTCCATATCATTTTTGCTAGATGGCGAATGAAAGTTTTTTGTTACGCAAAGAGATTATCTTATGCGCAAACCAAAATGTGTATGTGGTGGCGAACGTAAATCAATTTATAAAAATAATAATTTATATAATTGATTGCGTGAGGCGCTACAAAATAATCGTCAGTCACTAGCTGCATATTCAACATTATTATATTCATTTATCAGTTCTTCAACATCATTGCAATAAACCAAATCCTTTGCTTTAGAGAAAATGTTCCAGAATGGGCGATCTCGATCACGATAAAAACTCACTCGAGTACCTGTAGCTAAATAATTTTTTTCTTTTAATCTAGAAGCTATGAGTTCGGAAGTCTCTTTGGAAAGCCTGCGTCTCGAACCAAGTCACTTAGCTCGCCTTGATTAAAACCATGAGAATTTCCGTGTTAACCATCTTCTGATTCTTGCGATTCATTTAATTCATCGTTTTACTGATCTTCATATGGTATTCTTGTATCTGTATCATTAGTTTCCGTTTTAAAAGAGACTTCGCCAGTAGACATCTAATTTTCACTTTCATCCTGTCGAATACTGATTAAAGGAGCATGAGTTACAGATTAAACAGTTGCATAAGATATTTCAGAATTATTCATTTTATTGTACCCAGATATATTGGTCAAGCAGAAATAGCAATCAATATCATGATCTTCTGGCTCTCGCCAGATCGTATAGGTGAAGCAAATTCCTGTCCAAGAATTTCTCATTCCACTAGCATATATATTGAAATATTTGTTGTACTGTGATTCGAATTCCTCATTAAATCGCCTCCGCTGGTTCGTGATAACATATATTTTCCACAAACAACGCAAATGTTATTTAATCGCTGATGACATGGGGTTGTTGTTGAACTTGTAACATTAGACTTTAAAAGGGTTAAGTTCCCCACCGAATTAGAGCTGTGGTCGCATGATGCTCACGGTTGCGAACCCGCTTGCTCACCCTGACCAATCGCCAATACTGGGTTTCCGAATCCCTGCATCGTAACATATTTCTGTTTGCCTACAATGACGGCTTGAATACCTTCATCCAGGGACTTCGACGGTGGCCCGTTGCCCGCCGTGACAACGTGAAGGTGGGACAGGCACAAATGACTGCGGTTCACGATGTCCCGTCTTATAACATATTATGTAAGTAATGAATCTTACGCGGTAAGTAGTTTTTGGACACTTTTTTGGACAACAATTTATGCGGGTGTACTATGTGAAGTTTTTGGGTTAAAATTGAGATTTTAGAAAAATTAAATTTTTGGAGAAATATTTATGCGCGTGTACATATTTTAGCAGTGTATATTTAACAAAAATAATGTTATTCAAATGAAATAAACCTCAACTAATTTCTAACATTCATTTTCAATTTTCTTTTCAACAAATCAAAGAACCTAACTCCATTTTGATATTTTGATATGAGCCGTAGGGCTCTAGCAAAAAAATTTAGCAAACTAACAAATCGACGATTTCGCTTGGAACATGTACGTTGTTCTTTATTATATCAAATAACACGAACCTCAGAGATAGGCTCAGATAATAATAAATAACGTCATTGTTCCCAGAGCAAAATTCGGCGATTAGTTAATTTTCTAAATTTTTTTGCAAGAGCCAAAATATGCCTCATGTTAAAATATAAAAATGGCGCTAAGTTCTTTGATTTGGTGAAATATAAATTGGAAATGAATGTTAGAATTTATTTGAGGCTTATTTCATATGAATAACATTATTTTTGTTAAATACACTGTCAAAAGATCTACACGAGCATAAATATTTGTCCAAAAACAAAATGTCGAAGAACTTCACACCGGTAAGAATCTTGGCCCCTGACTAACCAGGAAAATGACTCTGTCGGTCTAATCCAAGGTCATTCCTTACGGTGAAAATGCTCAACAATTGAATGTGATTTCATAAAATGATAGGCTTATGGTCTAAAATGTAAAGTCGGTCGGATGTAAACAAAACATTCAAGTTTGAAATAAACTAAATTTCTCGACCATGAACCTATCATTTCACGAAATCACACTCAACTTTTAAGTACGTATTTTTTCGTATCAGGTTGACTATAGTTCTCATGAACTTTCATAGGATAATATATACGATATCTCGCTGCTTAGGTATCAGCTGAGAGATTCAAAACAAGGATTTGACCTACAGATGACCTCCAAATGAATTTCAGAGGTAACTTTGACTAAAAAGTCAAATCGTATCTAGACGTAAAATTTCCTGTTCTCTCAGAACCCGGGGTCAAAAAAATTATATCATCCGAATTAAGGTGTTTGACCTTCATCTAGACGTGTTGGAGTCATGTGGAGCCCGGAATCGTAACATAAAGGTCAACTGGTCCGACACCAATTCCTAACCGAAATATCAACCCAGAGATTCCAAAGAAGAATTTGACCTGCAGATGTGTTATACCAAACAGTATTTGGTATATAAGGAAAAAATAATCGCCTTTGTTCAAAATGGTTGGTTCCACAAACAAAAATACCAATTGGAACGTTTGATTTAATTTTATTTTGATTAGGTCTATTCAGATTGATGGTCGATAGAAAAGAGAAAGTTTTTACAATTTTATTTTAAGCTAAGTCATTCAATGTATAATAATATAAGATTCCGGCAGATGGCCCAAATTCTACACAACAACTTTATGGTAAAGTTTATTTTATTTAATTACAAACATTCAGGGGAATACAAGCTGTCATTAAATGGATATAAACAAAAATGAAAGGTGAGAAAAATTACATACAAATTTAATTAATAAAATTAATTAATTAATTTCAGGGTTCTACTACTATTATAATGGAGTTTACATTGTTTTTGCTCTGCATTGTAAATTGCTTAAGATTAAATTCTAATTTGTGTTTATGTTTCAGGTTTCTTCTGATGGTGTCTTCAACATCCCGGCCACCTTGAATCGGTTGATTCAATTTAGTGGTAGTCGACAAAGTTTATGTATTGGCCGCTTCGTATTTCCGTGTTTAGTTTTGAGTGTGACAACTCGAACGTTGCCGTCTGTTCCTGGATGTAATTCCAATATTTTACCCATCAACCATTTTGATGGGGGCAGGTTGGTTTCCTTAATAAGAACAATATCATCAATTTTGAAATTGTTTTGTTTTGTAGCCATTTAATTCGGTGCTGTAAGTTGGTGAGTTATTCCAGATGCCACCAAAGGCCACCACCAAAGGCCTTGAATTGAGCTTGGCTTCAATCTCCGCTAATATTGTTGTTATCTCTTCAATTGTGAGTATATCACCATCAATTACTCGTCTTAGGTGATATTTCATACTCTTTACGGCCGCTTCCCATAGTCCGCCAAAGTGTGGTGCGTTTGGTGGGATGAAATTGAACTGTAACTGGCCTGCTAATAAAAATTCAGAAAAACTATTAGAATTTTGATTTAAAAACTTACAGAAATCATTTAAGTAATTTCGAGCGTGGACAAAGTTTGTCCCGTTGTCGCTGTGTATTTCGCTGCACATTCCTCCACGAGCCACAAATCTCCGCAGTGCCGCAATATATGCTTCTTTGGTGAGTTGAGAAACAAGCTCGATATGTATGGCTTTGGTGGCTAGACAAACGAAAAGGCAGATATCACTTTTCTAGGTTTTCTGCCCTCTTCCCCTGATTGAATGAGTTTGAATGGGGCCTGCGTAATCTAGACCAACTTTATAAAATGGGCGGATCAGCTCGACGCGTGGATTTGGAAGTCAGCCCAAATTCCTGCAGCCAATAGTCCAATATTTGTGTCGAAGGGTGGCCATCATTAATGTTGGTCCAGTATGAAGGTATTTTAGGTGATGTTCTCCCACAATTATTTCGTCTAACATATGCTGTGCGGTGAGTATTAGTGGGTGTTTGACTTCATTGGTTATGGAAGCATTTCGTAGTCTTCCACCAACTCGTAGTATACCATGGTTGTCGACTAACAGTTTCAGGTATTTTAAACTACTTGCAGTTGGTAATTTTTGGTTCGATGTAATAGACTTGATTTCCCGTGCAAAATGCTTGGATTAAGTATGATGGAAGACAAGTAAACGAGCTTGCTGAAGTTCTGAACTAAGTAGGTGTGGTGAAGAAGAATATTTATTGGTAACTGTTTCAGGTGCATATTTATAAATCTCAGTACATAAGCAATATTCGTATAAGTTTGCTGAAGCTGGATGTCTTCTCGATTAGCTCATCTATGATGTTTGTTTTTGGAATTTGGATGTGTGCTGATTGACATCGTATTTCGTGTGTTGTTATATATATAGATCCGCTATGTTTTCTGGCCAAAAATCTGAATGGCCATTCCACCATAAGCTGGAGTCCTGTAGTTTTTCTGGATCAATCCCCCTAGATGCATAATCAGCCGGATGATCCTGTGAGCTCACCATTGAGAACGGCTCATATGAGAAAGTATTTCGCCAGTTCGATTGCTTACGAATATATTCCATTTTGTGGGATGTGCGGATAGCCAGTCTAGGATTATCGTAGAATCTGTCCATGCATTGATCTCGGAAATTTCGTTCTGTAATGCTTCTTTCACATTTTCGAATAGTTTGCTTAGAAGCAAAGCCCCACACAACTCTAATCATGGTTTAAATATTTGTTTGACAGGAGCTACTTTGGTTTTTGAAGTCAATAACTTAATGTACGGATTTTTGTTTGGTTCTATGGTTTGGATGTATAATACGTACTGCTGAGTATGCATATTTAGAGGCATCTGAAAATCCATGCAAAATAATTTTGGTATTCGAGGTTGTGCCTATGCGCCTGTTCTATTCTAATATCTTCTAATTTTACAAGATTAGCTCGAATTTTTAACCATTCCGCTGCTAACTCTTGTGAAAGTTGGTCATCCCAGCCTAAATTCTTCAGCCATAATGTTTGGGAAAATATTTTAACCTTGATTGTTACGGGCGCCAACCATTTTAGTGGATGAAAGATACGACTCGCTTCAGATAAAATTCCTCTCTTAGTGATGAATGGCTGTGAATTAAAATTTACCTTAAATTGAAACCAGTCGCTTTTCGGGTTCCAGTGGAGGCCTAAGACTTTGACTGAATTTGTCTCATCAATGTCTAAAGTCGCCGCCCCGGTGGCACAGTTGTTAGCATGCTTGCTTTAAGCCCCGGAGATCCCGGGTTCGATTCCCGGCGGGTGATGAAAAAATCACAGCTGGTTAATGTAGGATCAATGAATTAATCACTCATTATCCGTTAAAAAAAAAAATGATTACGGAACTTCAATATGAAGCGGCCAAATCTCTCTATGGGATGTAGCGCCAGCGAAAAAAAAAAATGTCTAAAACGCTCATGGGGTTAGCTGATCCTTTAACATTCTCCAATATAGACTCATCATTGGTCAGCCATTTTCTAATCTGAAAACCCGAACTTGATAATATTGTGTCTATTTCATGCTTATTCGCTGGTACCTAGTGTCGTCTGATGCAACTCGAACTTGTCTAAACATTTTCTCAATATCGGCTGTAAATGATATTGTGAACTTACGGAAACGAATAAGAATGTGGTACAGCGTAGATTGAACTGGTGGTCCGACTGCTAGGCAATCATTTAAAGATATTCGACTCGAAGTTTAGTAGTGCTGCTGGTGTTCTTAATGACTCCATGGTGTGGTAGGTAGTATCCATGGAGTTTTCCGTGTTTTTCATTAATTTCCTTCATATGTCCTAATAACATACTATGTATATTCTGACATGAAAATTTTATACGTGGTTGCGAATTCGTTGTCTCTGTTATATTTGCTCTCTATTGCGTTGTCTTCTGGTTGGTTGAAACTGACTGTAATGGATCGGTCTGGTTCAGAATTCGTGGATTTATTTACTATTACCCAACCAAGTAATGTATTTTGCATAATAACTATGTTGATGTTCATTACTTTCCCTTCAGTGAGTAATTCAAAGAATGTGTCTGTGCCAATAATGATGTCAATTTCTCCTCCTTTATAAAAATGAGGATCGGCTAAGCCGTATTTCTGAAAGAACTTGACGTCGGTGAATTGAGCGATTGCCGGTTGTTTTGCGGTAAGTTTTGGAAGGAAAAGGCTTCAATTTGGAAATATGGTTCAGTTTTATGCCACGGCGAAACTGCGAGGGTTACTGCACCTTTCGTATAACCATCGGTTGCAGCTCCAATGCTCGTTAGGGCAAACTTGGCGTTTCCTCTTTTCAACTGGAGTTTCTGCATAATTGTTTTTGGTTCGTCGAATCTACTATATGCACTAGTGCGGTTGGTAGCAGGGAGGTACCTCATTTGATTTTGTTTTCGTCACTCGATGTATCAAAGCCCACGTTTACTTGAATATTTAACCCTGTAGCTGTCAGGTCGGTGTTAACTGATGGAGTTTCATGTACCAAACTAATGTGTTTCCTGTTTCATTCTCGGCATCTGAATTTAGACTTGCAGGTGTAAACAGAATGGTTATCGTTTAAACAATTGAAGCATCGTCTTTGTGTCTTCAATAAATTTCTTCTTTCTTGTAAAGCCATTCCCTTAAATTTATCACATTCAAAAAGTTTATGGCATTCGTATACATAAAGAACATGGCTCGCCTTGGTTCGTTTAAACTGCATGACTCTTTAAAGCTGATCTTGGTTGTTTATATTGTTGCTGCGTACGCTTAATTGGAGCCTGTATGGATTCTAATGCATCAATTCTTTGAACAAGAATGTGAAAAAATTATTTTAATGATGGAAAATTTATTTGGTGAAAATGTTTGGTAATCATTATGTGAATTAGCCAATGATCTCTGGTCCCTGCGTCTTTTTCTAGTGCTCTGAGGCCTCGAATAATCTCGTCGGATGTATCCAGTAGTTTACGAACGTTTTCACAATTCGATGTGTTTATTGTTGGTTGCGCCATGAAGTTTTTAATGAAAGCATAGATGGTGTGCTTACAATTTTATTTTAAGCTAAGTCATTCAATGTATAATAATATAAGATTCCGGCAGATGGCCCAAATTCTACACAACAACTATTTGTTAAAAAAAAAAAAATGGCAGATGGCCAGAGTTCTACACAGCAACTTTATGGTAAAGTTTATTTGATGTATTTGCATACATTCAGGGGAATACAAGCTGTCATTAAATGGATATAAACAAAAATGAAAGGTAAGAAAAATTTCATACAAATTTAATTAATAAAATAAATTAATTAATTCATAGTATAAACACATATCGTCGGTTTGCGAGAACAGTGACACATCTCAAAATATCATATTTTTGAGGAAATCGATTTGAATTTTTTTTTTTTTTTGGTGTAAAATAGTTGAATTCATCAAATTAAACGTCACTTCTATTGAAATTTGAAAACTATGGGTAGTTTAGAAGTGACACTATGCCAGATAAAAGGTTGTTACATTTAAAGGATTTTTTCCTATTATCTCAAAATTGGCCATTTTTGAGATGTGTCACTGTTCTCGCAAACCGACGATATAGTACTACCACCGTAGCTTCACCGGTGAAGTGTTAGATGGCGATACCGATATGGTTTTTAATTTTTCAATAAATTGTTATTTTTAAATTCGCCTAACTTATAGTCAAAATCGCCTAAATATCATCTATTATTTCAAATCTTTGAATAATTTCTTTCCTTTGTTCGCGGATTATTCTAAAAAAATAAAAAAATAAAACCTTAATATTTGTATCAATGAACAAAACAAAACATCCATAATGAATGAATGAAAAATTAAAATGTTTTCACAGCCATTATTGTGTTGTAAAAAAAACCGGTTTTAGTATTATTTTTGGTTAAACATTTTTATTCAAATTCGGTTTCTCTGTTTTGTTTTGTAACCAGAATGAATGCCATTTATTGATTTTGCACGTTAAATTAAAATTGCTTTTAAATGATGGCTGTAACATGTTAGAAGAAACTTTTGGAAGAAACAAAAAAATTGGGTCATCGAAATACATTGTACATGGGGCATTTGCATTTAAATCTCACATGTTTTTTTTTTTTAATGAATTCGATTTTTTTCTAAATCAGATAATTTTTAAAGAGTATAAGTTTACTTAACTCACAATATTGATCACAATACAGAAATTTATGAAAATGTATCTTTTTAAGTTATTTTGGACTTTTATCATCATGAACGTTACTTTACTTATTTTAGATAAATTGTAAAATTTAAAAATCTAAATTTAATTTCCCGACGTTTGTTCACATTGGTCATATGTCGTCTACTTCCAAATGGTATATTAATGTTTTGTAATTTCAAATTAATAATTTTAAAAATAACGTAATAACGTATTTTTAAGTAACGTTCATGACAAAAAAATTAAAAATAGCACAAAATATTAATGAACAAAAATGCAAAACACAAATCTGCTCACGCCCAGATTTAAAAGAAAAAGAAATATGATCCAAAAATTATACATACTTTAATTTTTTTTTAATTCGTTTATTACCTGAAACCTGGAAAACAAAGAAATGTGAGATTTAAATGCAAATGCCCCACCTACAAACATTCTTTTGGACCTACATATTTCAAAGGGTCGAAGGGCCGAATTTTTTTGTTTTGTTTTTAGAAATATAATTTTTTAAATTTCTTGTTTGAAGGAATATTTTATAAATGTAGAGAATTTGATATTAAGAACTATAATTTTTATTTATTTATGAAAAACAATATTAATTTTCCAGATATCAATACCAGGTTGAAATTTTATTTATCAAAATGACCCATATCAAAATATGTAATACATTTCAGGTTGAAACAATATTCAAAACAACACATGAGACAATAATATACTTTAAAATAAACCGTTTCGTTTAATTTAAGTAGACATTTTGGAAATTGTGCCTTAAACTGTAATTTGTCTTTATAATTATGTAGTAAATTGTTAGGAGCATATTCACTATATTCACATCACTAAATCACAGAGAAATTATTTTATTCGTCCAAATAGAATTTTCCTTCACCCTAACGAATAAAAAATGTTCTGATTTTTATGACATTTTATGACAAAATTCTTTTTTGGTTTTGGTGAAATACCTATTATGTGCAAATATTTTTCCACTTGATAATTACAAAAAGAACACAAAATAAAAATATAAACAACAAAATGAATGCAATATTTTTGCCGATAGAATATCCAAAGATTAAACATAATAAAATATGTATAAACTTAAAAGAAATTAATTTATATTTGACAAAAAAATTTACAAAATATTCTTTAAAACAAGAAATTTAAAAAATTATATTTCTAAAAATAAAAAAAAAATAAACAAAAAAATTCGGCCCTTCGACCCATTCGGCCCTTCGACCCATTCGGCCCTTCGACCCATTCCGCCCTTCGACATTCGGCCCTTCGACATTCGGCCCTTTGAAATTCGGCCCTTCGTCCTCATTCCAATATTACACAATAGACTTGTAGATTAGTTAAAAAAAAGGTACAAAATTCAAATCATTTTAAAAGTTAAAAAGCGAAAACCAAATAGGACAAAATCCAAATTTGTATTTTGTCCACATTCTATTTTGTGTATTACAACTGGAATTTTCTCGGTTCTCTGAATTTATTTCTCGTGAATTAATTCCACCGAAAAAAATTAATTAATTTTGCGACATTTTCACCGCGCAGTTAGGTAAATCATTTCAATTAAGAATTAATTCCGCGACATCAAATTTATTAAAATATTTATTAGAAATTTATTCATTTTTAATTAAGTATTAAATCCATTGCCTTTCGTGAAGATCTAATTTGTAAAATTAATTAACACTACTGTCCGGGCGACTTTCCCACAAAATGGCAAACACTTTTTTGTAAAATCGGTATAATTCTTAAACCAGCGAATCAAATAAACAGTATTTGTAAAATAAACACCATCTCTTGATGTAACCAAAAGAAAAAATAAATTTAAGCTGGTTTATATTTATTTTGTGAAAAAATATCCTTCCTCAAAATCCATACAACGAAACACGCATTTTCGCGTTTCCGTAATGAATTAACTTCGCAGATTAATACAAATTATTCCTTAATTGAGAACATAATACATTTTCAAAACGTTTAAATGCGATAATTAAATTTTTAAAATGGGATTAAATCTACAAAATTTAAATGACTAAATTTCTATTTAGTCAAAAATATTTTAAAATTTTTCGAGATTCCACAAATAATTGCAATGTATCAACAATATGAATCACAAATATTTTTGCATCAAGTTCAATTCAGTTTAAAAGATGAGTATTCTTCATAATATCGTATTTTTCCTCGTTTCTGACCTATTTATTTACCAACAAACTAATTTTAGCTTTAAGAATAGCATGAAACGAAGGGAAAAAAGCATGCAAAGAACACACGTCTGAACTAGGGTTTCTTAAACGGGATACCGGTCCCAGCCAGAAGTATCACCGGGAAATTCCAGGATTTCTCGGTTTTCAATTAGTGTTAGTTATCTTGAAATAAAATCTGCATAGGAAATTAAGGAATTCTCAAGTTGAATTTTGGGATCTCGATTTCAGTATCAAAAGTATGACTGGGATTTCCCGGTTTTCTTCATATATATTCATATTTTTATTCATATATACTGGTTTAACTACATAACGGCATAGGAATAATATATTACTAATTGGAGATTGTCCTGTTTCTGATTTCCGATTGTCCGATACACCTGAATGTAGAAAGTTTAAATATCCTGTATACAAGTTTATCCATCAATAGCATTTTCAAGTCAAATTCAGGTCGATTAGGAATGAACTTGGTTATTACTTAACCAATTATGATGAAATTCAGGATGCAAGATGGAAATGGGATTCTAAAACTGGTTTTATATAATTTCTGGAATAAGGCCAATTACGAAGAGACTTAGGCGTTTCTTAACCGACTATGATAAAATTCAGGAAGCTTGATGGAAATGCGATTCTAAGATGAGCCTTAGAGGAAGTTCTGGGATATGGCCAATTATTAAGTAACTTAACCATTTCTAAACCGGTTATGAACAAATTCAGCCTGCACCTATTGGGAAGGAACATGAACAGTTCTTAACAGATTATGGTGAAATTCGGCGTGCGGGGTTCTAAGATGAGTTTTAATTGAAGTTCTGGTATATGGCCAGTTATAGGAGGGAACTTGACTGTTTCCTAACCTTTTATAATGAAATTCAGCATGCACGACGGAAATGGGATTCCGATAAGATTTTCACGTTAAGTTCTGGAAAATGGCCAATTAGGAAGGAACTTGGTGATTTCTTAAACGATTATGATGAAATTCAGGATGCATGATGGAAATTGGATTCTAAGATGAGTTTTATATGAAAATCTGGAATACAACCAACCAGGAAGGAACTTAGCCGTTTCTTTACTGATTAAGTGAAGTTCTGGAATATGGTCAATTATGAAGAAACTCGGTTATTTCTAAACCGATTATGATGAAATTCGACAAGTACGACAAAATCGGTAAAGAAACAACTAATTTCCTTCCTAATTGTCCTTATTTCAGAAATCCATTTTAAAAATCATTTTAGAACCCCATTTCATCATAATCCGTTAAGAAACGGCCAAGTCCTTCCTAATTAGCCATATTCTAGAACTTCTTGTAAACCTGGTTTAAGAATCCCAGTTCCATCATGCATCGTGAATTTCATAATAATCGGTAAAGGATCGCCAATTTCCTTCATAATTAGCTAGTTTCTAGAACTTTGAGTAAAAATCATTTTAGAAAACCATTTCCGTCGTGTATGCTGAATTTTATCATAATCGGTTAAGAAACGGTGAAGTTCCTTCTTAATAGACCATATTCCAGAATATCATCTAAAACTCATTTTAGAATCCCATTTCCATCATGCGCCCTGAATTTTATCATAATCGGTTAATAAATAACCAAGTTCCTTCCTAATTGTTCATTTCCCTTAACTGTTTGCAAAAATAATTTTAGAATCCCATTTTCATCATGCATGCTGAATTTCGTCATTATCGCTAAAGACATTATTATTATTATTATTAAATTTATTTATTTTTATCCATCATATTTAATTGAAATAAGCATTCGTTAAAAATGATAAAAAAGAGAAGAAAATTGACAAAAATAATAGGAACTCCCTGAAATATTACAATTGGAAGCTACGACGATTTTGGAAGCTACAACGAAAAAACTAAATACAAATGTGAGGTGCACAATCATATCAAATTATAAAAATATAATTATAACAGAAATAGAAACATTAGTAGAAACATTTTATAAGGAACTAGAAATATCGTGGTAACAAAAAAATGGATTAAAATAGAATGATGAAAGTGATCAA
Source organism: Tipula helvola (assembly GCA_963556165.1). Classification (NCBI taxonomy): domain Eukaryota; kingdom Metazoa; phylum Arthropoda; class Insecta; order Diptera; family Tipulidae; genus Tipula; species Tipula helvola. The sequence continues at coordinate 106,403,408 of OY744481.1, forward strand.
ATTCCACACCAAATGAAAAAGAGATTCAAATATAATTTTACCACAGAAGAGAATGAACAGATATGGAAGTTCCATGTCAAATATTTACATAGAAATATTCAATCTAAAAAATGTATTCCTGCTCTAATCTAACCAGTTAAGACAGGGAAAATATAATACAATAATATGTTTCGCTTCTCTTCTTTTTTGTTTTTATACAAAGAAGAGAAGCGAAATATGTAATATTGAATTATATTGTCTCTGTCTTAACTGGTTAGATTAGAGCAGGAATACATTTTTAGATTGAATATTTTTATGTAAATACTTGACATGGAACTTCCATATATGTTCATTCTTTTCTGTGATTTTACTATAAAACTTCCAAAATACAATAATTCTTCTATGCTTGGCGATTCAATCAAAAACACTTTCACAGCTTAAAAAATTTGGGTAGTTCAAATTCAAATTTTCATTTACGGTCTTATAAATTTAGATAAAATATTAGATTTTTGAATCCTTGCGGTACTCCGCTATCAATTGTTAAATAGTCACTAAATACGTCGTGAACTCGAACACACCGAGTACGGTCAGATAAACATGACTCAAGCAGGGCATAGGGCCCCGGCGTTGATCCAGCGTGCCTCAACTTTAACAGTAATGCTTTGTGTGATACGGTGTCAAAAGCCTTTGTAATATCCACAAACAATAAAGTAACCTTCTTACCACTGGCCAAACCATCTTAAATAGGGTGCAAAACATCTATAAGAGCATCCTCTGTTGCAATAAATATATTTTTTCTCCCAACGTCTTAAAAGCCTCTTGTTTTAATACTGTTTTTGGGTATTAAAGTTGGCCTTTTTCTTACTATTTTAAAAAATGTGTGTGTTGCTAAGCTACACTTTTAATCCTTGGTGTAAAAGTAGGCACTTTTATTACTAGGAGAAAAAAAATATAGTGAAGACCCAATAATATGTATATGTATATGAAATAAACAGCAAAAACCGCTAATACATATGCGCACTCATAAATCTTACGTGATTTTGATGGCAATAGGTTTAACACAATTTATTTTCCTGTTTGAACCACATCC